>VWPW01010639.1:26401-610658 GCA_013389825.1 Crypturellus undulatus
CTCCTCTCCTCTCCTCTCCTCTCCTCTCCTCTCCTCTCCTCTCCCCTCCTCATTGCAATAGTTGAGAAGCGCTATTTTGACAACTGAATACTGTATAAAAGGGAAGAAGGCCCTCCTCATCTTATTAGCATGTAAATAGTAATATAACTAATGTGGTTAAACAAATCAGAGTCATTCAGTTTCTAATATATGTTTATTGAGCTGGCAATTGTTTGTATCTATCCAAGTGGATGTACTCAGAAGGGAGGGAGGTATTCTGGATTCTGCATTCAGAAAGTAACTTTGAATTAATTTTGCCATGTTCCTGGTCATGTCAGAATGTGGTAAGCGATACTGGAGTATGCCAACTGCATTGGACCTAACCAGGGACTTATGTGCCGGGGACTTATTTTTCTAATCTGTCTCGCACTTCAGGTTGAGACTATTCTGGACGTGCACAAATACAGCTTAGGCAGCTCGCTGTATCGCCAGGAGCTTGGGGTCAGTGAGAGAATTACCTACTCAGTTTAGGCATGCCCTGGAGGAGATGGTATGTTTGTATAAAGCTCAAGAAAGAAATAGGAAGTCTGTCCAAATGCCTCTCTTCGATCCAGATGCTGTCCTAACATCTCGATGAGATATGTGTTATTTCCACAGGTGGAGCTGAAAAAACATGCTGGATCTCAGAATGCTATTTATTTTCGTTGTTGGAATACAGATATTGGTGCCAGTGCATGTCTACCTTTTTTTTCCTTCCCCCAGTTCTCTGCAGCTTCAAAGAAGAAAGCGTGTTAGAGGTCTATGCAAAAGTCTGTAATTCCATTTGCTTACACCAAAATATAGGTCCTTTTATTTAGGGATGAATCTGTAATTTTTGCTAGTTTGATCAATATTCTTATATTTAGATATTTTTTTCCTACCTTAGAAAATGAAAAGAAAGCAGATTAAACTAAACAATTTATTTTTATTTTTTTATGTTCATAAGATCAACTTTATTGACACTTTTGACTTGCTTACATCACAGGTGTGCTTTTTGGTTCTCCTCTGCTCATGGGAATTGTGAGTTTGACCCAGACCCAGACATTTTAATTTGTCTGGTAAATAATATGAGTAACTTTATGTAGAAAGTAGTTCTGAATAACATAAATACACACTACACCAGCTCTTTTGGAGGATTTAGATCAACAGGTGATACTGTCATTTTGGAAGTGTTAGAAAAATTAGTTAGTTAGAAAGGTTAGTTGGAAAATATTGAGATACACATGTATCTGCCATTTAAGTAGAGCAGGCATATATTTACTTAATTTTTTATACTATGCTTTGTGTAAGAATGGAAGGACAAAGTGATAAATGTAAATTGGAATTTAGCTTTTTTCATTTTATGACACAACTCTACAGCTTTTCCAGCTTAGTTATCTTTCTTGACTAATTTGTTCCATGTGGTTTTAACAAGTGTGTGTATTGAAGATAGGGGAGTTTATTGATAATAATAAAGCTTTGTTACAGATTGCATCTCATTTTCCTTCAAGCATTTTTATTTTTTACAGTATTTCTTTAATCAGAGTCTTCCAAGCACCGTGACTAACGACTGCACAGAAGGACTTTGAAAAGCTGCAGTGCAATTTATCATGAGAGATAAGATGTTGAAGCACAATGAGGAAGATAGAAAATAATATTAAAATTAATGGATTATGTGGGCCTTTGGACTTAGGGGTTCTTCTGACTTGTTTTATGCTCATACAGCTAATGCTTCAAAATGCGAGTTTGGTTTCCACAACAATAATATGACAAAGGTCACACAGTGACTGTGGAATGTAAACACACTTGTAAAATGTAAAAACTTTGCCGATTGGAGATGATTATGATTACAATTATTTCAAATTTACTCACTGAATTCAGTTGATAAAAAGAATTAAAAAAATGCACTACTGAATCCACCCTGTCTTTGCTACTAAAAACACTAGAAGTAATGCTTTTAATGAGATAACCCAGAATTCATTTTCTTTTATAGGAATATCTTGGAGTTCTCTTGCTTCTGTCTAGTGATGTGAGGATAAAGTAGCCATTGCACTTAAGGAAAAAAAAATCATATAAACTTCCTGCTCTGACCTAATATGAAATCCGCAAATATAACAGCATCTTATGCAATGCTTTTAGTAATTACTTTTGTGTGTCAGTAAATGGATTCTGTGCAACAAAATGTCTTTTATTACTGATTGATTCTTGAGTTCTGGAGGGGAGCATCTGAGAAGCCTTCAATATTCCAAAAGTCATAATGTTGCCCCCAAGATAGAAAATCTTTGGAATAAAAATATATATTTAGTCTGTTTTTCACTTCCATGAGACATAAAATGTTCAATCTCAACAGACCTACATTTCTACAATAGCATTTTACTCTTGATATCTTTTCACTTGGAAGTAGAAATTAGTCATACATATAATTGTATTGAAACTGCTTTGTTGATGTTACCTAGAGGGAAAAGCATTTGAATCAATTCATATTATTTATTTTGAATCATGAGACAGAAAACAAATAGAAGAACATACATATACATATATGCATATAAACAATTATATGAATAGATATGTATACATTTTCTGCAAATCCTACTAATTTGAAAATAGTTATGTAAAGGTAAACATGAATTATTACATATTTTGTAATTATTTTTGGCTTGTTGATAAAAACTTCCTTCTTCCTGCTAAGCTTTATCATACAGAGTTATGTCAGAGTAATGCCTTACTTGGTCATTCTTTCTGTAAGTTAAATAACTGCCAGTTTGCTGAAATATTCCTTACTGAGATATTCAGAATTAATTGTAATGGATATACTCAGTTCTGAGTATATTAGGCAGAATTACCTCCCATGGAGTGAAATATTTTGTGTTGCCTGCAACCCTGCAGTTTCTTGCCCAGTATTGCGTTTTTCATGTCGTCTCAGTGTAATGCTGTGTTTCCCTCAAGGTTATATTATATAGTGAAGACTTTAATTTGTTACCCTTGAATATTTGGAACAATACTGGAGATTCATTTTATTTTATTTCCTTTGTACATCTTGAGTCTCCTTTCATATTGTATCTATACACTCATTAAATGCTTTTGTAACTACTTGTACCTTGTCTTGAGTGGTATAACATGCTTATGTGGGTTTGGATTTATCTTATAGATCATTTATGAAAATCTTGAATATAATTTCCACAGAAGCAAACTCAATTATGTCGCATTATTCCCTTTGTCTGGAAAGCTATTGAGTCTTTTCTTAAAGAAAGGTATATAAGAAACTCTCCAAATTCACCCCAAACTGATCAGTACTGACTTCCACCTTCATAGCGTTATAACCTAATAAACATGCAGGGAGATAGTATGAATGGCTGCCCTAAAGTCAAAATGAGCTAAAATAGGTGTTCCCTTCTATTAAAGCAAGGAGCAGGGTGAAGGTTACTTACAGCTCCTTACTCTCACTCCATTGCCTATTGTGATATCCCTTTGTATCAAGTGAAATGTTCTTTAAAATTTTTATTTAACTATTTTGGTAAATGTAATCAATTATAATCTTGCTCCATGGCACAAATAAAGTATTTATGGTGATTGTTCCTGATGTTTAAATACACCAAATAGTCTCTGATACCAAGGAATCTTTAGTGGTATGAGAACTTACCCAGTGATAAAAAGATTCTTTCTTTTAAGCATTGTATTTGAAAAAAATCTCAAAAATATGTTGACTAAATCATTTAGGGAATATTATTCAAATAGCTCTAGTTCTCAGAGACAGAATGCCACCAAGATAACTTACCTTTGATATTCTTGTCCTCCAAGAACAATGTCTTTCAGATTTGGGATTTAAAAAGAAAATAAATTATCTGAAAGCTGCATCTATTAGTCATAGTAATAACTGTCTCTCTGGCTGCCAGCTTGAGAGAAACAATGCTTTATGGCACCAAAAGAGGATTCGTAAAATACCCGCAGCACTAGTTAATCTCAATCCATTTTTTTTCAAAGGATTTACTCTTACTATAATTCCAAAACTGAGTTTGGTTAGCAGGCAGAATGTAGGAAATCTCTACAAAGATAAGAAAAATATTTTAAAGAAAAAATAAAAATCAGAACAACAGTTAAAATTATAAACTAGACCAGAGGTTTTATATGCCTCATGGAGCTCCCAAGGAAGTCAGCAGCAAGATAATTCTGCACTTCAAAGTGCAGAAAGATGCATCTTATCAAATACACAGTGGGCAGAGGTGAGGATATATATCTTTTTCTGAAGAGTGCAGTGAGATTTAGATGTGACTTTCTCCTTCTTCATGGATATTATGCTGGTTTATTGGAATAAGTCATCAAAGCAAGCTCATCAGATGACTACACAAAAGAAGATATTATTGCATAGCTTTTTAGTGTGACAAGATAACGAGCCATCTGAATTCAGCTGCGGGTTAGAGAGCTGTGAACATGAAACAAAAGTTACAGATTTCACTTTTCTCTAAATTCATATTTTGCCAATAGAGCTTTGCAAGATTTGGTGAATAAGATACAGAGTTATTTTCCCAACAAAGCTCTTTTTCTCCCCAGTAAAAATTAAACTTATAAAGCAACAATGAAGGGTAGGAGCTCAAGGTCAAATGCAGTTTTGGTTACCACAACTCACTTTTATATATGTGGCCATCAGCATTTAGGCATGAAAAGCTTTGCACTTTCGCAAACCCAGAAAATGAATGATGAAAATACAGATTACCATTCATCCTTCTTATGTGCAAAAGAAAGTAACAGTTGGTCTCGTTCTTTTTTTTTTTTTGATATACAGGTCATGATGAGCCTTTATTTTTTTTGAGAAGAACAGTATCACAGTAAGCAGAGGTGAATCAAACTCTTGAAACATAAGCGTGCCTTTATGCTGATTTCAGTGATCACCAATTTTAGTTATTCTGACACTAATTTTACAACTGTACGTTGAATAATTTGTTAAATCTTTTGTTAAATTATTTTAACAGGATTTATTTCTCAGCCAATTTTGATGAGTACGTAACTGTCAAATATTGAATGTCAGCCAATTACTTCTCTTGTTTCTTCATATTATCGAGTTAGTTAAACTCTCATTGGAAGACAAGGCAATCATAACAGCAAGTTATTTTAAAAGATGTTTATCTATAAACTATTCAGATTATGCTAACAACCTTGGCTCATTATATATAAAGACTCCCGACTATATCTTTATATAATTTTATCTGGTCAACTTTTAATTAGTTGCAGCAGCCTAAGAAGGCATTAATTTCTGGACAGTTAGAGGACATTAACCCGCAGCTTAATTTGAATTTGTTTGATGCTCAAAGATGATGATCAGTATTTAGAATTCTGGCTATCTTCATCCTTATAGAACATGTGATGGTTAAGCCTTTAATTTGATAAAAAAGATTCAAATAACTAACTACTAATGATTTACTGTTTTATATATTGCTAAAGAATTAAACTGAATTAGACTGTATGGTTTTATTTTACTCTAACACAACAAAGAATAATACAGAGTTGTTCTGAACAAATTTTTGTGGTTGTATGCCTTAATATGGTGTTTAGTATTATAAACCAAACATGAGGTAATATGCTCGTACATGGACATGTTCTTACTCATTGATGAAATAGCTGTTCCACATCCTTGACAGTCTCTTTTCCAAACCTTTTCCCATGTTGCTATGTTCTTTTAGAGCTGAGTTGACCAGATCTATAAACAGTCTAAGGTGCATATAAACCATGAACTTTATATAGTGTTCTCTGTTGTCTATTTCCTTTCTAATTGTTCCTAATAACTGACTTGCTTTCACGAATATTACTGAGCTAAATGGAGGTTTTCATGGAACTATGTTACATTATAATCTCTACTGATTTACCTGGAATAAATAGCAGGCTTGCAGGCCTGTAGCTTTCTGGATGTCTTCTGGAACCTTTTTAGAAACTGCAGGCATAATCACCTCCCTCTGGTTCTGAGTACCACGGTGACAGACATCTTATTCTTCATACAAACTGATCATTGCAGCTATTTCAGCTATTTCATCCTGAAGTTCTCTGAGGCTTATGGGTGCACATCATTTGATTCTGGTTATTCTTATTGCTCATTTTCTCAGCTTATTCTGCAATATTTCTAGTCATTTCACTTCATTCAAATCTTTTAACAAGATTCCCCCTGTAAAGGATCCCAGTTTGGGATTTTCTCCAGATTTCTTTATAATAATGAACGATAAAATGTCCTTCTCTTTGAGTTGCAATGCCTTTCTTCTGTTTGCTTGCAGATACATTTTTCAAAGGATTTCTGATCATCAGCTAACCTAAAGACGGTCCAGTAGGATTCTTGCTCCTAATGTACATAGAAGGATTTATTATTAATTTTGATTTCTTTTTCTAGTTATTACATATTTATGAATAATATTCCTCAGCGTGATATAATAAATGAAAAAAATGCAAGATCATCATTAAAAAGATATTCATTATAGAGTATATTCATTAACAGAATTTTTCTTAAGAAATATTCCACTTCGCACAGGGCATTAAAACACAGTTTGATATTGCACGTTCAGCTTTTTTTGTTTATTTATCTACTTATTTTCATTTTTAGTATTTATGAACTCCATGCTATCCATACATGCTAAACTGAACAAAATGTTCCAGTTGCAGCTGAAAGAAACTTAAAGAAAGGGTTGCTTCTTTATTTACTTTATATGATGATGGTGTTCATTTTGCTGCCAATTCATGTGGCAAGCTCATATCTGATGAGATGCTACATGAAGATCTCTGCCAGAATTTCCAGACTTTTTTTTCTATTGCATATATATATATACACATATATATACATACATAGATCTATATATCTCAAATTATTTTTCCCTATCTACATTATTTTCTCTCTTAAAATTATTCTGCACCATATGCAGTCACTGATTAGTCAGCGCTGTTATATCATGTCTGAAAGCATTGCCTTCTGGAGAAACTAGGAAGCAGCCAATAGTAGCAAAAATGTTTCTAAATCCATCTACTGCCCGATCACTTTCCTATCTCTTTTTATTGGGCTTATCACAGGCACACCATGCAGGGCTGGTCTATAAGATGACTTCAGGTCTCTGGAAATATGGAGGAACTCTAAAATGTTCTAAGCAATCCTCTCTAAGATTATTCTACTTGGAGTATTATACGGTGAAGACATCTGAGACTATGTTTATTAATTTGTTTCTTTAGCTGCGGGGTGACTGCTTGCAGATATATTTTTTCAAAGAATCATTTTACATATACATTTAAGTGTAAATGGCTTCACTACAAGAAAGGGAAAGAAATCACACCCTTAAAAATAAACCGGTAGAAACAGTAATAAACCTGCTCCTGGAGAAATGTTCACCAAAATGCTTCCCCTGTCTCTATATATCTCAGACTGCCAATTTTAGAAACCACAGCTGGCAATTTTCTATAGCCACCAATCACCAGCATGTGGGAGAAAATCATGGTAGAATTGACAAACTTATTCTTATGGCATGTCAGATTTTCTAAACAAAACACCCATAAACATATGCTCTCTCTTATGAGTCTCAAAATAGCACTTCTCAGCAACAGAGAAAAAGAAAAAACACTAATTTTGGTGGACCAAAAATATGTGACACATCTTGTTTTGCTCTTCGCACACATCTGTCAACTTGTGCCACATTTAAAGGCTGCCATTAATAACAGGAAATTATGTACACAACCCTTGCTTCTTTTTTCTCAGACTTGCTCTTAGATTTATCAGTAGTGGAAGCTGCGGGGGTAGAAAGAATTCAGCATTTGTTGTTTTAGAGGATTGTTTATTGAAAGAAAGTGCCAATGCAGATCTTATGCTCCCTCTATGAGCCTGTGTATTTCTGAGTATGTGTATGCAGGCCCATGTATATGCATATGTATATGAAATGAAATTTGTCTTTCAGAGCCTGCCCTCTCAGATTATAAAATGTGGAGTTGAGAGACTGGACTCTCATCCTGACAGAGGCGCTCATTTGGGAATTTTTGGATGTGGAGGGCCAGGTACAAGATTCTGGATGGGAGGTGAGTGCAGGGACTTTGTGACAGAGCACCCCACTGCTTGACTCACAGTCAGAGGGTCCCTGACTGCCAGGGAGTGGGAAAGAAGTAGAAAAGGGAATGAAGAAGGTGAAAGGGGTGAAATACATGGATTATTGCATGGACCACGTGGCAAGCAGGAAACATGAACTTGGCATGTGAGCTAAAATATGTGGTTATTCAGAGATGGTAGTTACATAGTATTTGAATGTACTTCATTGCAAATAATTGTACCAGGGAATATGGTGATTTAAAAAAAGTTTATCCCTCAAGGAAATTGCTCTGAAATAATCAGCTCTATTTCACCACGCAGAGAATGCTCTAGAATAGTATCATTCTTCAGTGTTATTTAAAGTCCCATAAAAGCCATTTTCCATCCCTTCTACTCCTTTTTGCTTCCTCTTCATGTTTTCTTGTCTTTTAATTTCCTGATTTTATATTGAGAGCCTCAAATAGCCCCTTGCCTCTCTTCAGTCAAGACAGCAATTAACTGCTTCCTTGGGAGTCAGTAACCAATGCTTTGTGATGCTTTGATTTTCAGGAAAATCAGAGCTGTTGGCCTCCCTTAGGAATGTGAAGTGCAATATGCTGCATGCTCATCCTCTCCCTTGACCTAGACCACAGAATTTAAGTCAGTTTTTAGGTTGGGTTTTGCACAGGTAAAAGGAAGGCTTTAAATTACATGAGTAGGTTCATTAGTAAAGTTCATTTCCATTGATAGGCCTAGAATTTATTTTTCTTATCCTACATTTCACTTGTGTCTATCCTCAGGTTTTAGAATACATAATTTTTTCCTAACCCAGAACAAGCCTATGGATTTGTCAGGATATAAAATACTCTGGTAAACTTCTATAAAGTGCATATAGAGATAATGATAGCTGTTCTTATTACTAATCTATTTGGAAAGCTTAATTCTGAGAAAAGTCATTTCACACTATTAAAAACAAATTGTGTACTGTGTCCTCAGACATAACAGTTTCAGCAAAAAGTATTCCTAAGAGACTGAGTTTATGCTCTGACAGAAGACCATTTTACTTTACTTTTCATTACTGCATTGTTATTGAAATTAAGACAATGTCCTTTGAATACTTCTTTCTCTTTTATAACTGTTCTCTGTAGAATTTGGGAAGAGGAAGAGATTACATTAAACTGCAACTTCCACGGATTTATCCACAGATTTATATGTGTGCAGTATTTTTGTAGTAGATCTTATGTCCTGGTATAGACCCAGGGAAGCTTCAGTACTGGGGGACAGTGCATAGTCATAAAACCATAAAATGTCTTTCATATTTCTTTAGAAGGAATTAATAGTCCCTTTTTGACAAGCCAGGGGGCTACTAGATCTTTAGGAGGTTCAATCAAGTTATGTGGCATAAATACATTTTGGTCTTTGTACATCGTTAGACGTGGCATGAAAAGGTTTTCGTAACTTTACAGCTGTTCTACAACACCTGATATGTAGAAGAGAAATACATCTGGGAGCCACTTGAAAGTTCCTTATTGTATTGATTAATACCCAAGAAGTGAGGGAAATGAACTGGAATAAAGGTAACGATTCATAATGTTTACAAAATAATTATTAAGTTTTTTCCACAAAATACTGGGATTGAATTCCCCCCCATCCTTCATTTATATAGCAGTGTTCACTATAAATATGTTGCAGGAAAATTACTTCTCTACTGTTTCACAATGCTTCTCTTATCTAACAGGCACAGCTGTCACATACCCAAATGCTTTTATATATGTTTTCTATGGCTGAAAATACGTGTGCCTAGGTCTTTTAACAGAAAAAAAAAAAAAAGATAATCCTTATCAAAGTGCATAGTGAATTTTAACTAATCTACTAATTTTTTCGATCTGGAAGAGGCAATGATTGATTAATTTATCCAATCCACCAAAACATCTTTTTTTTTCCTGTATGTCAAACTTACAACTGTCACTGGGTTAACTGTTTGATGTATTACTAATATAATATATGCATACATGAAAAGCTAACTATTTTCTAGCCCTTTGTGTAATCATTTTTACACTTCTAAGCAAACCCAGAATATTGTAAAGCAGAAGGAAACTGTCTGGCAAAAAACAATGTTTAAAGCTTTTAAGCAAACAAAATGTCATTTTCAATCAAAGAAAAATGGAAAGTGTGCACAAACATGTGCTGCTAAATTTGTTATTCTCATCTAGTTCATATTTAAGTGAATGGAGTCAGTAAAATGAGGGGTTTTGAGCTTTTATTTTTTTAGTTTCACCTTCTAGTCCTCTTGTACTTTTAAAGTGTGGTGTATCTATGTTGTTATTATCTATGTTGTTATTCAGTTGTCTTCAACTGAATCTGAAATTGATACTGAAATTGTTTTTTAGAATCAAAAATCATCTTGGAATGGAAAGGAAAGGCTCAAGGAGGATCTTGTCAATGTGCATAAATATACAAAGGAAGGGGACGGAGCCAAACCCTTCCCACTGGTGTGAGGAGACTGAACAAGAGGCTATGGACCCAAACTGAGACACAGCAATTTCTGTCCATAAGGAAAAGCTTTCCTGTGAGGGTAGATAAGCACTGGAACAGGCTGCTCAGAGAAGTTGTGAGTTTTCTTTCTTGAAATTCTTCAAAAGTGAATTGCTCTGCTCTGAGCTCCCTGCTGTAGGTGTCCCTCCTTGAGTATGAGGGTTGGACTAAATGATCTGTAAAGGCGCCCTCTGTCCTCAGCCGTTCTGCGATTCTGTGAAAGCTGTAGGGGAAATGAATTTTTATTATTGTGAATTTCAAGATTACGTTCAGTTCTCATTAACAAGTTCCCCAGTGTCACCACTGAAAAGAACAACAGAGCATAGTAATGTTTTAAAGTATACAAAACTCTATGCAAAATTATTAGGAGTTATGTATCAGTAGGGATGAATTAAAACGATCATTCTCTGGTTGCATATCTGGAAGCAAGGAATGTTTTTGTGAAACAGTGTGTATGGCAAGGGTTGAGTTTTTTCACTATATGTTTTTGAAACTAGAGACATAATATGGAATAGAGAATTAAAACACTATATGCAGAGAAGACAGAAACACTATATTCAGAACTCAATTATATTGGACATCCCCATTTTGTCAGAAGGAGTGGTTATAGCTGTTGTAAAAAAGCTAGTAAAGAACAATGCAAAGATGCTTGCCTTGTACATCACAGTCTGTGTTGTCCTACATTATATGCATATTTTTTACATGAACAATTTTTTGAGCAAGAGAATTACGGATAAAATTCTGTGTGTTAAAGGCCCACATGATAATTTGCAAGGTAGAACAAACCTCCAAACTTTTCTAAGAATGGAAAACAAAGATGTACTATTAGACCTTTTTATAGCTAAAATGCGTGTTTCCAAATATGTACTACAAGGGCAATTCTCCCACACTTTTGGTGAAAATATTGCCTTTTAATTTGTAAACATAAAGTTAACAAAAGTAATCCAAAAGTTTTATTCACAGCTCTGTGATATTCTAAATAATCCTTTATAATCCATGAATTTACAAATTCAGGTCATGGCATACTGTGTACAGACTTATATGCAACAGGTCATTTCACCTTCTTTCCATATATCAGAAAAATAGATTTTTAGTCAAATAGGTAAATATTATCACATATACATTAATCACAGAGCTTTAGAAGAAAAAGAAGATTTCACTCTGTTTCCATCAAATTCCCATATTTTCTCTACACATTGGGAGCTCATTAGGCAGGGTACAATATATTCCAGAAATTTAGGAACACAAACCTGTGAGCTGTGGTGAGAGATGGGAAGGTTCTGTGTATTCCTCCAGTTCACTTTATGCCCATATACATTTTCCCTAGGGATATATAGAGTCATTCATGCAGTCTAGTTTTTAAAGAAAAACATTGTCTTGGAAAACTGTGCAATAGCTCTTTGTCAATAGTGGGTTTATTTTTATCATAGTATTAAATGTGTTTGTGCTAATTATAGATTATTAGCTAACACCTGGGGAAAAAATAATGCACTTTGTTCTAATAAATTTGAGTTCAACTCAATATCATCTTTTTTTTTTAATTAATTATGCTTTTAAAGACAAGACAATTAATAAGCCACACTGTGTCTTGCATAACACAATACTACACACAGGGAAAGATTTCCCACTGCTTCAGTGTTTGATGTTACAGTCTTCTTCACAATGGATTTGAGATATTTTTTAAAAGTCACTATAATGGAATTTTTCATCATTAGATATACATTAATAAAACCATGTATAAGTTTGGTCCAGTTTTCCCACCATCCACAAAATCAATTACTTGTATTCATGCAATGCAAATGCACAATTTGCATTTGTAAATTAAGTAAATTAAATTGATTCCTCCCACTAAGGATTTAAGCAGGTTCACAGTTAAGACTACCTATAGCATAGAGTTTCATGTTTTATACTAAGCTAAATCTTTATGTGTTCCCTTGTGGTATGTTCAGAAAGCAATCACTGTTGTAAAACTTCTCTGGCAGTTCAACTACTGTAGTTTAACCCAGGCCTTTTTACCAATTCTCTCTTTAGTCTTTATTGGACTCTTTTTAGGGTTTAATGCTCTTTTAAAAATTTCAGTATTATTGAAGCAGAATGAAAAATAAAAATCTATGAGGAAAGAAGGGAAAAGCTCTTTTGACTTTTGTTTCTATCCCAGTTTCCAGAAAAATATAGTCTTAATTGGAGCACTTTTTAAACCTTCCTGGAGATTTGTTTCTTTCAAGTTAAAGAAAATGAAAGCTTTGACTTCTTCTGTGTCTATTTGACATCATCTTTTAAACTATATCTTTCAGTAGGCAAAAAAGAATAATTGAAAAGAACAGAGAGCAAGCCGTCATTCTGATTTTCACCAAAAAAATAAAAGATTTATATCTAAATCTAAGTTTTCCATCTGCAAATTCTAGTTCTCTGAAGCCACATAAGATGAGTTTGGCTGTTATCCCATTCCCATAGTTTGGCTGGTATCCCATTCCCATGCCAGCAGTGATAGAATAATTTAGGTTAAGAGGGACATCTTAAAATCACCTCCTAAAGTCGCCTCCTGCTCCTTTCTGCAGAGCTGCTCCCAGCCTGCACTCCTGCATTAGTTCTCTGATCCTGGTGTAAGACTATGCAGGTGTCTTTGCTGAACCTTTTTGATGTTCCCAATGGCAAATAACTTCAACTTGACAAGGTGCCTCTGGGAGACAGCCTTTACCTTCCCCACTAGAATGGGAGTAGTCCACCTCACATCCAGGTTCACCATGTTACATAAGCAGCAGAAAGAATTTGAATTCCTTCTTGAATCTGCTAAAGGATGAGAAGAAAAGAGAAGCTACCAATATTCATCTTGTCATGATCAAAAAATTCAAAACAACCCAAGCAAATTTTACAGGAGTGCACACACACGCATTCAGCATTCTTATTAGTGAAAATCCCAATATATTTAAATCATAGCAGATGAAACTTCCTCATTTATATACTTTCATATTTTCTGCTTTAAAACAACTGTTAGTAATGAACAGTAATAAAAACTTAGAAACTTGACACCTGTGATTAAACTTGTGTGACATGCCATGCAGATTCCCCTGAGGTCTTAGTCCCCAAAGCCCAGAGAGATAAATGCAGGGTCTATTTTCTTGACGGCATTCCAGTTTTCTCCATTGGAAATACTCGTTGGGAAGGATGGCAACCTGACCTGCCTCACATTATTGTAATTAGGAGGTGACCGAGGCAGATACACAGAAGTGGGACCTGGCAGCTTCTCCTGTATAGATTTAGTGTTCTTGGCAGTGTTCTTGGCAGAGCAATATTGGATACTATAAATGTATGAAAGAAGTGGCCATCCATGAAAATTACTGTGAATTACAAGGGAAAAAAACACATATAGAAAAAAAGAAAAGAAAGAGAGAAAAGAATATGAATTCGAATTCCCACTTTGCAGATATAGAACTGTAAAAAATATTTTATTCAGTGCGGAACTGCCTATGTTAGAGGCAAAAGCTAAACACGAAACAAAGGTCTTCCTCTTCGAGGTTCTTTCTTATAGAAATTGTTTGGCTGTGACTCCATTAAACCAAAATAAGCATGGCTAATCCATTTGAATAAAAACTAGGTTATTACATGAAGATGAATAAATTGCACTCTCATTTTTATTATTGATAAAATACTTGATATATGAAAGAATAATTTTAGCCCTTTGCTAGAGTAACTCACAAAAGAGAATTTTCAGAGTGTCTACACCAGTAAAGTTGATTCGAGAAAATATATTGTCCTTCATACTCATAATCAGAGTAAGTTCACAGTCTTTAGTTGTACTGTCATAATTATATTTTAAATGTTTCAATTTTCTCAATTTTCAATTTTCATTTTTCTCAAATGTTTCTCAATTTTCTCATTTGCATATTTCTAACTTTTTTTTTCATGGCTTCTTTGTTTCTGAACAACTTTTACTTTAATAACTTCATTCTTTCTGAAGGCAATGAAAAAAAATTGAAAAGAAAGAAGAGAAATCTTTCCAACAGAAGAAAATAATCAGTAGAAATTCCATGCAGGTAGCTGCCAAGATACGAAGTTCAGTCTCCATATGGATGTAAAATTATCATATATTCATACTTTTCCTTTGGAATATAAAATATTTTCTTTTAATGGAAATTCTTTACTGAACAAGATTAATAGTTATTCCATTCTTTGGAAGAAAAAAAAGTTCATTTTCCTTTTTGAGCCCCACTTGAATGAAGTAGCATAAGAACCAGTGAATTAACATGCATGAAAATGCATTTGATTGATAAAGACTATTGTTTGAGTGCTTGACCTTACTTAAAACTTGAAACTAATAAAACAGCCCTACTGACCTTATCATGTACTGAATCTGATTGGACAAATCTCTGAGCAACAAAAAATAAGAAATCCCTACCAAATAAGTAATGAAAAAAAAAGAAATATTCTTGGTTTTAGAACATTTTCCAAACAAAAACTACAACGAAAAAAGTGACATTAAATGTTTACAAAGATCTAGTGTAGAAACACAACTAGTGATGCTTATTATTCTTATTTATGTAAATTCTCAAGAGGTCTTTACCTGATGTTACACTTATACAGATCTCTAATTCGCTGAAGTATGGAAACTCAAATTTAAAGCACTTAAAAGAATTGCATCACTACACTCCAGTGATATGCTATTGCAGTATTCTTCCAGTAAGAATAAAGTCAAATATGCCTATGGTCCAGATTACACTGACTGTATTTTAAAGAAACATTTTTTCCATAACACTTCTTTCTATAATATGATTGCAGAAGTGATACAGTTCAGTTTGATGCTAAAGACAAAATTGTCGAAGAAAACAGAGATAGACATTGTGCCATCTTGAGACCATGCTTGAAGAAGTATATTGATCAAATAATAGCTAACAAATGAGTTTTTCTTTTGTTCAGTATTCCAGCTGTAGCATTTTTATGTGGTTATTTTCTATCTTGGAGGCTAAGACTTTTCAGTCACACCTGTGTCTATTGGCAACTTGGCAAAGTAGTTTTCCCTAACTGTGAAGATGCATGTGCTTTAATTTCTCTAATTTTGTGTTAGAAAGCTACTCAGAAGAGGAATTTCTAACAGAAGCTTTAAATGACCAGAATGAAAGAGAAGGATTGTTTTAGTAATTGGCATTTTTCTTGATTCGCTATTAAATGCAAACAGTTCTATTTGGAACATGATAAACACAATAACATAAACAAAGAGGAATCTGTACTTAGTAACACATTAACTTCAATTTCTATCTTAAAATTTATTACATTCTCAATTTCTATTAGAATTAGTACCTTCTCCATTGAAATTCATGCTGTATTTGTGATGTAATATGCTACTAACACAGGCAGCAAAATAGCAAGGTGGTTCACAAAACCAGAAATCAAAAAATCCTATTCACTTTCTGAATGTTGAATCCTTTAGTTAGATTGAACCAATACTTTCATTCATTTCTCTGTTACTGAGATAGCTAGATAATATGACTTTCTTACTCATGGAAAACACCCTTTCCTGTACTAGCTGCCATTTTATAAAAACAGGCCTCGTCACTGCTCCTCACATGCTACCCCTTTACAGTGTTTTGCACCATTAGGTTAATCCATTTGGCTAACATGAGGGCCACAGAGGCATTATCAGTGTGGAATGCTGACTATATGCACTCATACCCACATGAAATCAGAGAGCAGGGTTTGCAGACAGAAGTAGTAATAGATTAGAATAGCAAGAATAAAATAAAATAAAATAAAATAAAATAAAATAAAATAAAATAAAATAAAATAAAATAAAATAAAATAAAATAAAATTTCCACTTTCTGCCACAAGTACTTTTTTTATCAAAAATTGTTGCTCTTACAAGGGACATCGTGCTTATGCATAGCCACCAATACTGTAACATGGCATATTTTCATACAATGTCATTATACAACACAGATTAGTTATTGTGCTTAAAATCCCCACTCTAGTTATTTTGCAGTAGATTCTCTTTGACTTCACCATATAGATTTGCTTTTACCTCTGTTACAAATGAAGATGAGCTAGTCAGCTAATGCAAACACCAGACTCCTAATAAAAACAAATAGATAAAGAAAAGTTTAGCAATAATTCTCATTCACAAGGATTCATGCCCTCTGCTAGTCTGCATGTGTGTTGCATAGGAAGCATGGGTGAGTTACCAGAGAGTAAATGTGAGGTAATGTCAGCATAAAAGGGGCTCAGTTCCATAAATTCCATTTTGCTCATGCTTAAAAGTATATACATGGATATATACAATAGAATGCCCGAGGAATTACCATGCATTTGTGTTTCTAAGCCCTGCAAGAATTAGAAACCTTGTTACAAGCGGTCTTCCAGATGACTGTCCAATTTTGCAATACAACATTAAACATGAGTTTTTAAAACTGCAAAACACAAAAATTGTAAAAGAGAAAACACATATAATTTTTTGTAATCATCTTGTTTTCTTATTTTATGACTTCTTTCAATACTAAGTAGCTCTTTTAATAATTTCTTACTTCAGATCACAAAACTGAAAAACCTCTTTCCTCTTTTAGAGATTTGTATTTTCCATTGTAGTAACTATCCGGTCATTTCTTCATGACAGCATAGTATCCCTGCAGCAAAAGTTAACATGGAAAAATGACAACAGAAATGTATCTAAGGTATCTTTAGCTGCTGGCCACTACTGATTAGCAGCTGGAAATGAGCAATAGACTCAGTCATGTTCAGTACGAGCCAAAGTCATTGAGCCAATATAAAGATCCTCATTAACTTTAGTTTTTCAGGTCTGTTCTCCATATGTATGTTGGTTTGAAAACTTAAAAAATTCTGACAACATATCCATTATACTTCTTTTGCTAAACGTTCGTTACGATTAATGTATAGCTTCTGAACTTTCATATATAAGTCTATGAAATATATGCTTTCATTGAAGGCTGAATTAGAAAATTATAAATAAGATTCACAGTAACAGTGATGTAGTTTTCAACCTTTAACATATAAAGGCTACAACAGAATACTTAATACACCTTAAAGAGACTAGAAATTAATGGAACAGATCTGATATGTATTTTCTTAATTTTTGTTGTTCCACTGCAATCTAAAATATTAGTGGCATTATATGATCCATATATGCAATTAAAATTGCCAACTCAAACCTATTAATTATATACACATAAAACAATAATAATTGTTTTCTAAAAATTCTGTGCCTTTAATAGGGGGTGACTTGAAATGCTAAAAATATCTGTGAGGGACTTAGATGAGGTTACCAAGACAATTCTCATTAGAAATCTAAGGAAAACCTTTATCTCAAGTCTTTAGAGATATGGTAGAAAGTGAATGAGAATGAGTTATTAATCCAGCAAGCAGCCTAGTCCTCTAGATAAGTATATATAGAAGCAAGGAAAAGAAAAAAAAAATACTTTTTATTGTCAATATAAATCAGACTTTTAAAGCTGATTGAGTAGAGTTATTTCTATCTATTCCATCATTCTATTTCTACATATAGCGCTCTTATCTGGAAAAAGTAAGATGGAATGGCAGGGAGGGAATGACTCTTCTAAATCAACATTAAAGGTTTAATTTAAGTCAACTATGGCAAAGATTTTTTCTCCGTATATCTGCAGCATTGAAATAATGACATAGTTTGACTGTTAAAGGTAGGGTAGCAACAAATAAGGTTTGTCAAATCATACCTAATCCTGAAATCTCTCAATCACAGAATAAAAACAGATTAAAGTGATATAAAAGTATTCTTGAAACTTTAGTTTAGCTGGTTTATATTTTAGTTTCAACAAGACCTTAACATTTGAGAGTATGTGTAGACTTAATATTAATCAAAATTGTATCTGAAATATGATATGTGTAAAAGAATATATAATCACACTGATTACATTAAAATTTTAGTTCATTTTTTTTGTTTCCTTTGAAAATTTAAATAGTAACTTTCCCTATTGTTGATCTTTGCATTAGTTGGCAATGGCAATAAGAAAATATACGAGTAAAGGAAGAGGAGAAATAAGAATATCCCTTCAGGGAGTTTTAGTTCTGCTATGTGATGAGACTGTCACCTCATTATCTAGGAATTTTGCTTTTGGGCTTTGTATGTTAATTTTTGTAGGGTTGTTGGTTTACATAGCCTAGTGGAGTAGAGTATAGCTGTTAGTGATTATGGAGAAGCTCGTATTCTCAGTGTAGTTGAGTCTGCAGATTTATCTGGCACCTTGTTTCACGATCAAAACAGTAGTTCTAGTCCAAGAATTTCTTCCCCGTCTTTAGCTGCATTTCATTGCCAATTAATTGTCCTTGTGCAGGCATGGAGGAAATGTCACAGTGACAAATATTCAAAGGAAAACTTTATAGCTGTATGGTGTTGTCAAGACAGTCATAAATTTTGAGAGGAACTGCTTACTTGATTTTCCATCTGGTAGAAACGATACCATCCTGAGAATAAGGTATAGCCGTAGAAAGAGCAAATGAAGTAGCTTGTTGGATAATGTGACTCAGTGAAAAGAAGGAAAGGGCATGGGCAAACCCTTATACTAGAGCAGATAATTGGAGGGGACTAATCTTAGTCAGGAATTCAAATCACTCAATGACAAAATGATTTCAACTTTTTTAAAGCTAATCAACTTTCAGTGCTATAACCAGCCAGTTTCTGGTCTCCAGACTGGTAGCTAAGTAATCTTCTTACTTTATGGCAACAGCACCAGAATATTGTCAGTCATGGAGTATCTTCATGCTGAGTAGTCTTCCCTGCACAGTTAATCAAACTGATTGGCACCTGAGTTTGAGCCCCTGGGTTAATCCTGCCCCCTAAGCTACTTTGCTATCAATCTTTCTTCACACACTCGTACAGTTATCATATTTTTAATAGAAGTGCAGTAGTTACCTACCTCTAGAATTTAAAGGTAAAGCCCAATGTGGTTATTTCTGTTAACAAAGTTAAATATTCCTGGCACATTTGTGTCCAAAGAGCAGAGGTGGCTTTAAGCATAAGCAAAGTAGCGATGACTTCAAGGAAAAATCAATATAAACTATCATTTTTTCCTGTTTACATATGTTCTCTTGGACACCTTGAACACATGCTAGTGTTTCAGTGCTCTGGCTGAATAAACTTTTTAAACTTGATGCTGCAAATATTCAAAAACAGACTATTCTAAATGTCCCTCCTCCTCTGGTCCCAGCATGTTCAGTTTGCAACTGATTTCTAATGAGACATGATTTTAAAGCTGCTTATGACTTGAATATTGCTGGGGGGTATGTTTATAGGGAAAAAGTAGCCAATAAAAACTTATAGTCATGTTCCAAACATGAAAAGTATTTTAGGATGTTCAACTATCTTTAGTGTAAAGAAACACCACATTTGTCATAAAATGAAGTCTGTAAAGAAAATTAATATCTTTATTTCTGAAAATTACCCTTTAACCTTCTAACCATCATTTCATTGCAATAGTATTCTCCTAGTTAAAACTGTACATTATTGAGAAAACAAGCAGATATTACTTTTTTTTTTAAGTTTGAAAGGTCTAATTATTTTTCAGGTGGATTAATGAATTACCTTAGAAACCATCTCTTCAGTTTCAACATGCCTAAACATAATGTTTGCAAAACCCTTCAGGAAAATAAAGTTCTTTTAGTCTCTTTGCTGATGCCTTATCTATGTTGCAAATGTATTCATAATAAGTCATTTACTTTGTTAATTTTGCCTTTTTATGTTTCCATGTTAACTTCAAACTATAAATTCATATGGATATTTCCTCATCACTATCCAACTCATGTAGATATTTCCCCATCAAAACACTTTTATTTGTCCATTAAATAGTATTGGCTTCCGTAATGAGGAAAGAAAATATTCTGATTTATGTTGCTTTCTATTGGCATACTGGTAAATTTGCTTTCTTTGATAGACTTCACTCTTTAAAATGAGTATGAACTGAAATAAATGTATTGAGGAAATAAATAAATTATCCTAGTGTCCTTGGTGAATTAGTATGTATTTATTCTCTATGTGTTTATTCTCATTTACATGTCATGTTTTAAAACTATGTCCGAAACTAGAATGCAAGTTTGTCATTCTTTATACAAGAACCACTGATATATAATCCCTTGAGCTCACTAAGACAGAAATCACCACAGCAGTCTGAAGAATGAGAAATGAATTAAGAAATCAGATAAAATGGTCTAAAGATTAGAGCATGTACTGTGTACATGCTATAGACAGTAGGCAAACACCGATCTACTTATAAACACACTTTCTGGTTTAGAAAAAACAAGATCACCAACCCTTTTCAATCCCTTTGTTTTATAAGGAAATCACTTTCTTCCTTTTTTCACTTCTTTCAAGCTACGCACTTAATGAAAATCTAGAGGCTACCTTTAGCAGCCTCTGCTTTGTATCTTTTCTTCCTATCAGTATAAAATTTGAATTTAACTTAATTTATAAATAGACACTTTTGATTCAGAAAATATTTTTCAATAGTATCAGGAGTAATTGAGTCCTGCAGAAATGCATTTGACAGACCTTGGGTGAACTAATTCTCATTTCAACTATTTGTATTAGTGTTCCAAAGTGTTTGCTTTTTGTAGGAACACAGAGAATTTTTCTGGTAAGCAAGTAATATATGCAAATTGATCAAAGAAATGAAAGTGTACCAAAACTCAATTCAGATACCAGAGACAAAGTTTCAATGGGGAACGTTGCACTGCCTGGGGAATTGTAACACGATGATCTTCAAACTGATTATTTCATATAAAGCTAGTCATAAATAGAATAGTATATCTGTTACTCCAGAACTGATGCTTGCTTTCTTACTTGCTTGCCAGTTTGCCTTGTGTGATCATTTTAATAATATTAGCTTTCTGATATGCTGAAGAAACTGAGAGAGTTCTGAACTCTGAGTTCACCTCATGCTAAATGCCCATAGGTAGATATTTCCTTCATCTGTCTGGAATGAAAACTTAAGTGCATAAGGAAAAGTATTTTCCTTATTATTCAGAGGTAAACATCTTACTATTTTTCTCTTTCCAAATAGCAGAAAAAGTGCTCACGTTCAAAGGGGAAAAAAAAAAAAAAAGGANCCTTTCCAAATAGCAGGAAAAGTGCTCACGTTCAAAGGAGAAAAAAAAAAAAAGGAAAAATTCTTGTCATCTAGTTGTAAAATGAATGGTCAGCTTTGCAACACTATTCTATTTTTCCTCTAGTTTGAATTAAAAACACAATCTCTTTCGTATCGTTGCAGACTGTGATGAAGTGAAATAAAAACTGTTCAACATGTGTTAAAAATGAAAATGCAGTCTACTGAAAAAGTCTCTGTCGTCTGTTTTACTTATTAGACCATTCTGCTATCCATTCTTCTTCAAAACGTGACCTTCCCTTTACCCCAGCTCTCTGCAACTGTTTGGAAAATCAATGGCAAGTTTACAATAACCAGCATGAGAGTTCGCATGCTGTGGAGAAGAAAACATTTTGATAAGCAAATGGATTTCAATGTCAGCCTTCTAAGCAGTTGCTACAGACAAATGATTTGAAAGCTTATTGAAAATATACTGTCTTTTTAAAAAGACACTTTGCCCCCATGCAATGCACAGGAAATTGAATCAGCTGCAGTCCTGAATTGACTTTGCTGTCACTGCAATGTGCGACCCTGTAGTAAAATAAAATCAGTGTCCAACTGTCCAATGTGTCTAGACCTTGCTGAACTTTTCAACCAAAACAATTATATTTCTCCTTTTCTATTTTATTCTTTATTTTTGAGAATAAAACTTTGTGACCTTTTCTGTCAGAGCAATCCATTGAAAATGGCAGCATGAAAAGTGCTCAGCCAGTACAGAACCTTCAGACCAAAACTGTCATAAATCTCATTCTTTTCTTCGTGTTTCCTAAGTCAAATCTCTCTGTTATTAGGTTTAGTCCAGCGAAACAAAAATTAAATCAAAGATCAGGAGCTCAGCAACTAAGGAAATACCAGGATAAGATAAACATAATTTAATTATTTTTGCTGTACTAGCTTAATGAATTTGGATTTCCTGAGGCTGCTGTATGGCACTTTGAAAACTGTGATTGTACGCCATGGTTACAGTATTTTTGATCACTTTCAGTGACAGATGATACATCAGATGATTGAAACTACATGGAGAAAGTACATCCATCTTTTAAAATAAAAGACATATCTACTTATTCCAATGGTAGTTAGTATTGCTGAGGTGAGTTTCATAAGGAGCAGCAAATATAAAAGCCGAAATCAGTTTGACAAAGTCTTATAATCTAAAACTCAATGACTAACTATGTAGACACTAGTCCGGAAGGATCGGACAAATGCAATATATGATCGGATATCACAAATGCAATATGGACAGGTTTCTTCTGTGTCTTTCCTTGTAGCTGTTTGGTAAATCTGTGGGATAACAACCCAAACTGCAAGGGCCATTTTCTTCCAAAACAGCTTGGCTTGATGAACTTCAGCTGTTATTTATGGCATTGCCAAGTTATATTTCCAGGCTCAGTCTTCCTCTGTAATGTTCTTTCTTGAGATTTGGGTTTTGCTACCATCTTTCTCTAGACCCCCAGACTGGTTGAATATGAGTTTCCTGTGACTCTTGGCAGCCTGGGGTTTTCTGCAGTAATGTTCTCATCTCAGCAGAATGTGACAGGAAAGAAAAGCACAGAGACTTGGCCAAGAAATATATTGCTCACAGAGACCTTCTTCATGAGAGAGTGCAGATTTCTGAAAAGCCCTCTGTGAGTTGAAGTCATCCCTGTTTCAGGTTAGACAACAGCTCCTTCCAACTCTCTTCCAGCTCCTCCATGGTAGGCTAACTGTCTGTTTCAAAAGGAGCAGGCTGTCTCTTTCCCCCTCCTCAATATGTGCCAGAGTCTTAAACAGTGTTGGAGCCAAGCAGTCAGTTGGAGAAGCTTTTGTCCCTGGTGCCTTATCTTCAGATTTCTGCCACTGAAGAAGTCTCTTTTATGGTTGTCAGAGAAGTTCTCATGCTCTTCATGCTTATATTTAGAACATGATGTTGCTAGAATATGATATGAGCTATCAGTCTGGCAAAATATATTGCACAGAAGGTTGATGGTAGTCTTGCTTTTCTGCACTTTGTTTTTCTTCTTCTTGAGAAAATGAACATCACAAACAAGAAAATAAAAGTTAAGCCAAAATCAATATGTCTGTAAGGCAAATTTGATGGAAACTCTTTCAACTGAGCTGGAAATCACTGAAATTCAGATATGAGAAGACATTATCAGTTTTACTGAATCACACTTTATTTAAAACCCAGATGAATTTCTAAATAATTCCTAGCTTTAATAGTATATCTTAAGTGTTTATGTCATGTGGTAAAAGTTGTACAGCTAAATTGTTGCCATTGAATGGGAATTCTTTTAATAATTGAAATACCTTTTTTTTTAATAGAAAAAGCTTTTTGGTTTATGAAATATAAGGTGACATTTAGAAAATAATTAAATAATTAAAATTAATTAGTAAACTTAAAGTAGCTTGTGTGATCCTCAATCAGAAACGCAATGTGAATAGTCAGGATATTACATGTAAGTAACAAAGAGTATCATATTGCATATATATCTTCACAAGATTTGTGCTCTTGCTGATAAACTTCATTCACGACAAATAATAGGAAAAGATAAAGTTTTAACGGAGTAGAATGGATGAATCTGCAGAAATATTTCCCTTGAGAATATGTTTTGCGAAACTATTTATACAGTTTGAACTTTAGATAATTCTAAATCTACAAAAAACTTTTTTTTAATATAAGAATTTATAAAGATTTTCAAAGAGATCTTTCCAAATGGACATTCCACAATGACTGAGCAAATATTTCAGTGGCTATTTCAATGAATGTCTAGAAGAAAGCATATCTTAGAAATTAAAATATAAGATCAGTAGAAAGGTAGACCAGTTCTAAGACTCCAAAAATTAACTTGTGCCTTTATTTGCATTGGTAATTTAAGACATTTTGAATATTTTTTATGGTTTCATGTTTTATAGATTGTACTGAGAGTTGGATCAAGTGTCATCTGATTTTAAATTGAATCAATTTAAATTCTTTTGAAGTTAACATCAACAGAGCAATACCATTTGCTTCCAAATGAGGTTCTGTTTCAAAGTTGGATTCTATGTAATTTGGGTTACACAAAGCGATCCACAGAGAATGATACATTCGTAGATCTATGTTTAGCAATACAAAAAGTTTATGCTGCTTTTGTTGCCTGTTTCTATCACGAATGGCAGTACAGTATTTAGTTTTACTGGGGGGCCTCCAGTGAAATCCGCAAGCCAGATCCCTCAGAATTACAGGCCAGCACCTATTTCTAAAAATGTAATTCATAAGCTAGATGTCTAGGTGGTATGTTCACTCTGTGAGCAATCAAAGTGTAAGATTCACTACAGTCCAAGCTAAAGAGATAGCAGAAAACTGAAGAGGGATATTTAGGAAATTTTCTCTTTCTTTTGGACTTAGGCACTTAAACCTAGGTCTGAATGAGGTGCTTTGTGAATGTGGTATGCATAACCCATAACTGTTTCTGATGCAGAGGAGCAAGCAAAAAAAAATCTTGTTTCTCAAAAACTTACCGACCTGAGACTTATAAACAGTCTGCTGCTGATAATTTTACATATGACCAGGAAAGCTGAGCAGAGCTTATATCCACTGGAGATATAGGTCTTCAAATCTGGTAAACTCAACCAGGAAAGAAAAAGAGAGCAATGGAACAAAAGCATTTGCCAACGGCCTGGAGCAATGAACTAACAAATTTCATTAGTGAAAACATATAGGATTTCCAAAACTTACAGTATGGAGGTATTTATTCTGCTCTTTTTTTTTCCTTTTACTCTTAAAGATCCAAAATAGGAAAATCGAACAACAAAAGGAAAATTAAACAAGTAACAAGCAAAAAGACTCGAACTGTCAACAGTAGAAGTCAATAGAAGAATAAAACTTCTTTTCTCAGAATGTCGATGTCCAAAATAGGAAGTTGCTCATTTTTATTTTTGTGACAATGCAGAAAATCTGTAGTAACTTACATTCATTCATGTTTTCTTGTTTAATTATCTTCTATGATTTTATTCTTTGTCTATTTTTGGCTTGCCACACATAAGGGAGATTTTCCATGGGTCTTATTTACAACATTTAGATTCAACCAAGATGTAACCAAGATGCAGAGCATTTAGAAGAGAAAAACACAAATAATAAGATGATAGACCAACAAGGATTACCATATTTCTCAAAGCAAAACAGGAATAAATTCCTTTTGTCTCTTGCAGAGCACTTAACAACATTTTTTTGATGAATAGGTACTTGAAACTAGCCCTTCTTATCTAAAACATATATTTTCTTTTTTACTCTCTGAAAAGTAGCACTTAGAAAGCTGGAAACTGTTGTGTGACTGACAAAAGACCTTGAGCTCTACCTTTCTATCGGTCAAGAGTTAAGAGGTCTGATAAAAAGACAATAGACATTGTTATTCAGTCTGGATCAAACTTTTGGATTCAGAAATTATATTTACATCTTATGTTTATTGATACATGTGATATAAATAGGTATGTATTAATATTCATAAATGTATGTTAAAAGTATGTATGTTTTGCATACATAAAATGTATGTAAAAAAATGTAAGCTAATCTGGAAATGCAGATCCACTATAAAGAGTATAAAATAGTAATATATATGAATATATATTTGATGTGTCTTATATTATGTTATATCATCCATCACAAGAAGGTCCAATTTTGAATAATCTGCAATTGAGCATATCTTTTTGCTTCTTTCTAAATAGCAAAAAAAAACTATGTGAAACGCGTGCAGCTTTTTGATATTACTGGATATAGCGGGCTATAGTAATGACATTTCTTGGTTAGATATTTTCCCCGCTTGAAACTTTGATATTTGTACCTTTAAAATCACTGGGACAGGTGATAATCATGGCTCTGAATAGCTCAGAGAAGCTGTTTGAAAGGTTCCCAAGAAGCATTGAAGACAGACATCATGTGGTGGCCAAATGAGCGTTTTGACATCAGTTATTGGTCCACTTTAGAAACAGCTGAGAAGAAGCCAAAGATTTGGCTACATTGTGCTGTTTCCAGAATGAACTGAAGGATGATGCAAAGCAAATGCAGACCTTCCTTTGAAAAATCAATTGTGATCTTTTAAAGGAAAACACATTTTTCTACGCAACTTATAGCAGTCTATTGGTGAATATTTTTGTTCTGTAAAATCTGTTTTGAAAGATTGGTACATACGGCACATAACATAAAACACTTATAGAAAGGACCAATCAGAAACTCCAGGGAGAGAAACTCGAAAGATTTCCAGCATGAACTGCAGTTTACTTTTGCCTGATCAAGTCCAAAGTCTGACAATTCTCTGTTGAAAGTATAGCTGTTTTCTTTAGCACAGTATTGACCCTGCTTTTGTTGGTCAATAATTCGTAATACAGGGTCTGACCTAAGGACTTCACACCTTTCTAGGCATTCTCCTTTGTAATCAAAGTGCACTGCAATATTAAACACCAGCCTCTGAATTGTTGTCAAATTAGAGCAGCAAAAGGGCAAACAAAGAAGAGGAGTAAAGATTGAAGGTCAGAGTTCAAAGCATAAAATTTTAGATTTTCAAATGCCTGATTTTAATGTTTTTAAGAATAAGTAAGATGACAATAAAAAAATTTGTTTTAAAGAAAAGCAATGACTTCAAGGAAAAATCAATATAAACTATCATTTTTTCCTGTTTACATATGTTCTCTTGGACACCTTGAACACATGCTAGTGTTTCAGTGCTCTGGCTGAATAAACTTTTTAAACTTGATGCTGCAAATATTCAAAAACAGACTATTCTAAATGTCCCTCCTCCTCTGGTCCCAGCATGTTCAGTTTGCAACTGATTTCTAATGAGACATGATTTTAAAGCTGCTTATGACTTGAATATTGCTGGGGGGTATGTTTATAGGGAAAAAGTAGCCAATAAAAACTTATAGTCATGTTCCAAACATGAAAAGTGTTTTAGGATGTTCAACCATCTTTAATGTAGAGAAATACCACATTTAAATTCTTTGTCATAAAATAAAGTCTGTAAATAAAACCATTTTCCTTCTTTCTGAAAATTACCTTTTAACCTTCTAACCATCAGTTCCTTTGGGTAGTCATCTGATTTTAAAAATTATATAGGAATTTTTGAAAGTAAGTTGAAGAAAATTCTAAGACTAAATTAATTATTTATAAAGTGACAGGACTAAAATAAATTAATGGAATTTTAGAGGAAAATTTGCTTTATAGAATTCTTCCCCATGGAGCTTTGCTTTCATGTTTACGTAGATGACTGCACACAGAGCAACAATAGCGCTGATTTGTGGTTTTATCCTGGTATGTTGCCTTGCAGCAGTCACATGTCTGAACAGAATTCCTTAGCCCTAAACATCTGGTTTTCAAGCTGTACATTGATTATTTATAGGCCTAAGCTGTGAAATCATTGGGGAGGGAAAGGAAGCAAACCAAACTATGTCAGAGAATGTCTAACATGGCTGAAAGCTTTGCATACGTGATCACGCCGAAAGTTGTTGCAGCAAAGAGCTCTAGGCAAGATTAAAGACATGTTTCCCATATATTGAGGGATTTAAAAGTTAGCCACAAGCTCACTCTACTACCTTCTGCAAAGAAGACAATTTCACCTTGCTAGTTATTATTTCAAAGCTTATTATGAAGGAAATTTTTCTAGAGATGTTTATATTCTGTAAGATGGCTTCCATAAAAAAAAATCTTTTAAATTGAAAGACAAATCCATCACTTATTTTGCATCTCCTATTTTTTATCTCCAGTTTCCTCCGCTTCTGTCTGTCAGTGAAATTTATTTGCTTTTCAGAGTACTTGAGTCAGAAATTTTCCCAAGTAAGAACTGAATGGAAAGAAGAAAGAAGCTATTATAAAAGCCAATAGAAATTGTAGTAGCAAAAGATCAAATTGATTTCTGTGAGATAAGAAAATCCAGATCTTTCTGAATTTAAACAATGATCTTTTATCTTCTGCAAGGGTTCAAACGCCTCACCTTGACTTAGAGGTGGAAGAGATATGGAGGAATACAATGCTCCACACTCCAAGGTTAAGAAACAACCTTGAGCTCACTAGGAGGATAATCAGGTACCTCTGCTGAGACTCACAAGGCTGAGACCTGGGGTGTGCTAAGTAGAAGAGAACTTTATCTCAGAAAGACTTATAATGCAACAGAATAAATGAGTCTTAAAGTGAGAAGTTAAAATAGTGTTGTCACAGAAAATGTTTTGAGATAGAATGAGGAGGCAGCCAGTGGCTTGTGACGAGATCATTGCCAGTGACTTCATCAAAAAAATGAAAAAAGCAAACTCAAACAAAAAAGATATATTTATTAGAAGGGAAGAGAAGGTGATAGGCATTCCAAGTATGTGAAATAGCAATTAATCTTAGGTTCCTGTTAGGCACTACCATTCCTGGCAGGCTGTGAAGCACAGGGAGAAGGAAAGAAAAGGAGACCTGCCTGGGTTTAGTCATATTGACAGCAGCAGAAACTAGCCTGTTTGCAGCAGCCGGAACAGGTGGAGAAATGGATGAATTAGTAATTGTAAAGAAAATTTTCTGTGAACCTGTCTTTTTCCCTTTCCTTATGAACTGTTCTTTCACTTCTCCGTGTGTATTTGTTATTTTGACGGTTTACTGGATAACGCATACAGAAAAGGTCAGAATTCCTCTTGAGAACAGTTCTGTGTGACATAAATAGGAGATTCTTTTCCTACAGGCTAGACGATTCAGCCTTTAAAAAATACAGAATGACAAGCAACAGGGAATAAACAACACCATCCTCAGAAACGCCACTGTGTTTATCAGCAGCTGTTCTTTATACTCAGTTAGAAGAGCGGATAGTTCTGCGGTCTGGAGTCTCCTCTGTGATCCATGAGATGCAAAAACTTTGACACCCTTCTCTCTCTTGCCATTCCCCCTTTCAGTGACGTTATTCTCCACAAAGCAGGACAGAATGTGGGAATAGTTCTGATTCATTTTAGCGCCAACTCAGCCAGATTACCTTAAACCAACAGCCTGCGTTAACATGACTGACTTTGCACCAAAGCTGATTAAGGAAAACTCACGTTTCATTGCACCAGCTTTGCTCTGTGGACAGAAGCTTCGAAAAGTGGCTAGTGTTAATTTTTTGGGGTCATAACATTTTCAACCATTCCAGCTAAATCTGAGGGTAGTTCTCCATAGGTCTAACTCTATGCAGGAGAAAGATTAGCCCTCAGAGAAAATCTGCAAAAAAAAGTCTTTATGCAATTTTTAACTCTTTCTGATGAATAATACAATCTGATGAATAATACAATCAATAAGTTAGCCTATCCTTATTCTTTGTGTTCCCTCATACACTATGCTTAGGCCAAGACCTACATTACCAGTAGTCGTGTTTCCATAAGGGCAGAAAGTTCAGGATTTGCTGAATTCATTCATAGTGTGACAGAGCAATCAGCACTGCACGCCTAAAGAAGAACTTGATGCTTATTTTCCATCTGTTGGACATTTGTCATAAAGTGGAAGAAAATTGGAAATTTTTGTTGAGCAGTGTTGTTCAATGTCTCATTAAATGTATGGTTTTCTGCTAAATTGAGTAATCAGCTTAAATGCTGAAAGCCTATTCATCACATTAGAAGTTACACTACCGTTGGGGGAAACAAACTGTATTCCATTTAGAAGTAGGCTTTCCCATTTAAGGAATAAATCAATCTCAGATTTTTAGCATCTGAGAAGGTAAACTTTTCCAAGTGTACTGAACTGCAATAATCACCCAGACTGCAAAAAATAAATATTACATTCACTTTTGCTTTGGAAACAAAAGGAAATATCATTATCAAAATGTGAAAATTTATTCATAGGAAACAAAGCACTCATGTAAAGACCAAATAATTACTTATTTCTTATTTGGAACATGTTTCCTTCAGTAGAATAGCGAAAAGTTATGTGGTGTAAGATAAATAAGACTTGATTTAAAAATACATTACTTTGTTTTATATATATATATAAAAATATATAAACATGTAAATATATGAATATATATAAAATAAAGCAATGTCTTTTTACTATATGTTATTATTTTAGCATATCTGCTATGGTTAGGTGCTCTAAAATTGATCTGAAAGACTGTTTAATTAATATCTATACTTCTCCTTTTTTAATGTATATTTTTATAAATATTTATCCCAAATGTCATTTCTTCCTTTCTGTTAAAATTAGTATAAAAGTCTTCTACCAAGATCACAGAATCAGTCGATATTTAATTCAGTCCAAGATCTGTGCTGAATTGATTGATACAACCCTGTTAGTATCTTTGATCTTTTTTAAAAAAAAAAGAAGAAAAAGCCAGACAGGCTTTTTATAAGAAAGAGGATATAATTACTTGCTGCAAGTTATTGTCAGTGTTCTATAAGGTAGTTTTTAATTAAAACAAACAATTTTTAATGGGTACAGAATACGCTGTGATCGCTGTGATATAAAAATAGTAATTGTTGTTACTATTATTTACCTTCATGTAATTTAAAGTAATAAACGTAGTATCAGAAACTAAAACTAAATCTTATAAAGAATAGTAAAAGAATCCTTTACATGAGTAAAGACTATTACCAGTTAATCAGATTCTGAAGACAGTGGAAAAGCACTGTAATCCAGGGAAAATGGATCTCTACATAAGGACCAGTTTGGCACAAACACTCAGTGACCTTCCACCGATATCAATAGATTTGTACAGAATGTACCGTAAAACCAGAAACGTGTGGCAGTAAAATGAACGGCAAACAATGAATCTGTGACTATTAACTTAGTTTTAAAGTGAATGTTCTCCATGCCTATGCCCCTTTGACAATTACGTTCTGCCAACATTCCAGCAGCAGACTCACTTCCAGAAGAGCCGTCACAGAAAATGAATCAGTTTTTATATGACTATCTTCATGAGAAAATCTCATAGCTCCTCTCATAACAATTTGGGGAGCTAGAGCAGTGTTTTATATGTACTTTACAACAGAGAAAATGGAAACTTGGAGATCAAATGACTTATCTAGGGTTACTTAACAAGCTTGTTGTTGCTCCTGGAATTGAAACCGGACCTTAGTTTTCAGCTCTACAGCGAAAAAGGGCTAACTTCCTTTCCCACTGTCATGCAAAACAAACAAGATTTGAACCGATACAAATAAATACCAAGATAAAACATCTCTGGCTGAAAAGAAGCAGAATATTAGGAGAATGAAAACATTTTGACTATCATTTAGGAACAGTAAAAACAGGCAGAGAAATCCACAGTGGTCTTTACCTAACATTAAAGGCTCTGCTGAAACAAGTAGATTTACATTCAGTTCTGGTTTCTGCTTGAAGGAATTTATACATCCTCTTTCCATGTAGTAAAATCATGCCTTATACCCATCCTTGCACTGCAGGTCATGCTGGATGAGGAATTCCCACCATCTTCTTCTGGCACGGTTGCCCTTGCAGTAGACAACTAAGCCTTTCTGTGGAGAGGGACAGGAACTTCATTGTCAATGTTAACAATCAAGATTCAATCAAGTGTTTATGAACTGATTTTCAGAAAGAACAACAGCAGTAAACAGAGAGAACCAGATGGAGTTAGGGTTAGGAACCTTACCAAACGTTGGACAGATCCAAATCTAGATAGATTCTGCCCTGTCCATTGCTGAGATTAGATATTACAACTAAGGAGACTTTTTTTTTATTATTCCTGGAGGGAGGGAGACTGTAAAGAAACTATATTTTGGCACAGATCAAAAGCAAATTTAGAACCTGCCATTGTTATTTTTCTTAGATCTCAAAGTCCAGGAAGTACTTGGAATACATACGATACTATCTTATTAAAGCAAACTAAGCTTTAGCCAGAGTTTGTGATACTTTCTAGACCATTACTGCTTCAAGATAACATTAATGCCAGAACTTTGTCACCTCAGTCAAATTCTGCCCAGTGGTGAGTGTGATGAATTCTGTGTGAACAGTTCTCAGCACACTCAGTGAGATAAATGTGCTTGATACACAGGAGTGCTCAGAAAGGAGATTGCAATCCCAGACACACTCCCTGTGCAAAGACCATGACTGTTTGCCCTGGCCTAGATGATGAATGTATTTGTTTGAGTATGGTTGAGAAACTTGAAACTTGAAAATCAAGACAAGAAATAGGTCTCTAGTTCTGACTCCTCTATATGACTTACAGATGCTGAAGAGCACATGTTTCTCTGGACTACTTCCACTCAGCATTGCCAGTTACTAAATTTATGGCCAATTGATGAAATCTAGTCATGAGATAAAATATCTCTTTGGCCTAGAACTCAAAATCTACCTATCTTTGTGTTGATCCATTGGTCAAGTATGAAGTTGTCCAAAACACTGCAAGTAAAAATTGATAACCTCCAATATCATACAGTTAATCGTTCAAGTTATGGTTTGCAAATTTTAGTAATTTAGTTGGTAAGTATACTCTAATTTTAGACACTAATGTAAGAACTTGAGAATAAGGAAAATAAGCTTGAGATGAAATAGTCAGTCTTTGGAGTGTTTAGTATTTGTACTAGCAGCAGTCTTAGGAAAGGGAATTGGGCTTTAATGCAAATAATATTAAATTATTTGATGGCCTTATACTCTTTAGTTCAGTGGTTTCAGTGTTTGTGTACAAAACTATTTAATATAGGAGTACAATAGGTTTAAAGGGGAATGCAGAAATGGCAAATATGGAAGAGAGTATATATATTCTCTGATTTTTGTACCCCCGTCCAACCTTATAAAATTAATGTATAAAAATAAATAATAGAACAGTAACTGAGAAAAGAAAATAAATATTTGGATACAATGTATTTTATTCTGAACCTCGGTAACTCATGCAAATTGTTGCATGTTGATGGCATAGGGCATAACTAGCGAAACAACATTCATTTATGCTCTCTTTCCCCGGTATCAGTCTTCTGGGTTTTCTCTTTTCACAAAATTTTATATGCTGTGAGTCATACAAATTTCTTGACTGTAAATAATATAATAACAAGTCATGTCTCTTTGAAACACATGTGAAGAGACCTACTGATAATTTTCTGTCTATCCTGAGGCTTCTGTACTGTGCTTGAAATCATACACATCTCCAACTCTTAAAAACAGGTTGAAGACTAGACTTATAGAGAAGAGCATAGCCAAATAGCAAGAGGGAAATCAGGATCCTTTGTGAACTTGGAAAGGGTAGTTATTTTTCTTTAGCATGATGCAAAAATGAAAATCCCTGCATTCTCTCTAAAAGGTGCTCTTTCAAATTCCTATCCTGAACAGATGTATTCTAGTGACTTAATTATTAAAACATCAGAGTCACTTGCAGCTCAGTGTGTAATTTTTTTTTTCTTTTTTTTTCACTTTTTACACCTGACTGAATAACTGGCAATGATCAGGCTGGTCCCCCCAGAAAGATCAGGCCAGGTCAGGCTGCGCTGCAGCCCCGAATCCTGCTGTTACCTCTTGGCCATGTGTCCATCCCAGCAATATAGGTAAAGTGATCAATAAAAACAGTAGTTCTGCCTGTTTGGAGCCTGGCAGCTATGGGCAATGAAATAAAAAATGGAGTGATCAAAACAGCCTGGTGGCTGCAATCAGGAAGAATAAAAAAAAAATGGTGAAAATAAGGAGGAAACAACAGACCTGAGTTTAAAAAGGAGGGTTTGTTTGGTTTGCATGTTAATACCTACTAAATCATTGACTCATCCTGTGCTGTATGTTGTGGATGAGATGCACCATTAACACGTATGCCCCACATTATTTCTCTTCTATCCTGTGCCTTGTTTCTTGGGCCAAACGTACTCATCGACTGAGGTAAATTGTAGCTCTCCTTCCCAGTTTGCTAGCTATGATACCTGGTTACTAAGGTTAATACGCCGTTTCATATTTGAGAAATACAATAAGACGGGATGTCTAATTGCAGACACGGTCAAACAACTTGCCTGAATGTGATTGTGACTGTGAAGCATGATGACATCAACTGACAAAAAAAGTGAAGATTTTCTGAAAGAAAATAAAAAAGAAAAAAACAAAAAGTCCATAACCAGGGAACTTTAGAAAAGAAGAAACTCATTTTCTCTTAAACAAACAGAAATATGAACTTTTCTTTTTATTTTTAATTCATTTAGTGTTGAATCATTCTTTTAATTCTCTTAAAAGTTTGACTAATACACTCTAATATGAGTGTAATATGAAGAATATTTATTCAAGAAATTGATGCATATTTTTTAGGTTTACAGCCACATGTTTGTGAGTGCTGCTTGAGCTGCCTTCTGTGCTAATTGTGTTTATAAAATTCTCTAGATGCTATCACCAAGCAAGCTTGTCACCAGGCCAGAGTGTAGGACTCTCCTTTCTAGTTTTGATGTTAGAAACATGTTTCTTCTCTTCCATCTGTCTTAATGGCTATTTAAGGTTTTAGTATATGGATAACTTTTTTCTTCTTCTCCTTGACAGCTTAGCCATACAGAATCCCACTCTTTCCTATTCCCAGCTCTGCCAGCATGAATGTACATCTGGCAATATATAGAGACCTTCATTACTTCCTACAGACTTTCTAAATGCTATTTCAGTATTTCTGTGTCCAGTATTTTCCATTTGGTAAAGGTGCACTCATTTTTTCTCCTTTAAGGGTTTCAAGCTTCATATAACAAGATAGACATTATGTTGGGCATTAGATTGATGAAAATATACCTCTCTAGACTTGCATAACCAATCTAAGGTATATATTAAGTTCCTTTAGAATTAGGTCTCCTGCATCAACCCAAATTCTTTATGAGTATTCTTATCTAAGGATTTGTATCATCACAGTAGCAAAGAGGACCAGGGAGAAATTAGGACTCCTTCTCTGCATGCTGTATAGCATAAATATAGCATTAAGCAGGACAGGAGAAGCCTCTGATTATTTCTATGATACTGGAATGAGAATAGTGACATTTACTTGTGCCCAGAATCAAGCCTGAAATTTAGCCACATCTTCTGTTAAACCTGTTGGCACTACTGTAATGTCTCTTTAGCGGCTGCTGAAATAGTTGGGCCACAATCTAGACATTTTTTCAAGGATTTCTCTCACTACCCAGTTAATCTCCAACCTTCAATTCTCTTTTGTTCGGAAAGCAAAAGGCCAACAGTTTAAGAGACAGAACTGAGTTTTTCCCATCTTGAGGTTATCTTCATTGCCAAGAAACCACAGCAACCACTCCTTGACTGCATTTCTTTCCAAGTATAGCTGCTCCTAGATTTTTTTTAATACTTTTATTCATATCTATTCATTAATTTTCTTTTAGGATTAGACACATTTTGTGTCAGAACTGACTGTTTTCTCTTTTTTCTTTTTTTCTTGCTTTTCTTTTTTTCTTTACAGGGACAGTTATTCAATGTAGCTGACCACCTAAACACCAAATATTGCATCAGACTCTAGGAACCTAACTAAACACTAAATATTAATTTCTTTCAGTTAAATTCCAGATCTGTAATGGTCAGTTGAGTTAAAAGTTTTCGTGTTTAAATTAATTGCACAAAAATTTACATCCTATCTTGAAACAGAAATCTGAAATATAAAATTTCATTGTTCATTTTCTCGTATTCTACCTTTGTACTTTTTAATGTAAATACATCTTTCCTATAATCTCATTTAGTCTCTTATTTGAAATGATACACATCTAAAATGCAATTATACTTTATGTTTCATGATTAATACTTTGTACTCTTGATTATTTAGTTGTCTGGATTCAGTTTCAACTAGGAATGAACTAATAATCCACTTCTTTGAATATGTCTCATTTTCATGTAATTTCAAAGAGAAGTTTCCATCTAGTTATACTGTTAAAATAGTTTCTGACTAACAAGACACATAGCATTAATGAGATGTAAGCAGGTAATCAATTTTTATTTCACTAATTACTGACAGATATTGAAAATTAACAAACAAACAAAGTCTTATGAACAAAATTTGGGACTGGATACACTAATTATGAATTCTTTTTCTAGGCTCCATCTGGCCTAGATGGGCCTAGATGAATACACTCAGCACTGAGCCACCCTTCTTCTCTCTCTAGACTTTCTATTACCTAAATCTTTATTTGATTTACTAAACTACTGTGATGGTATATTCAGGACAGATAATCATGTAAAGAGGAAATAAAATCAAAAGGGGGCATAGAATTTCATAATTTCTTAATGAGCCACATGAAGAAACATGTATAAGTTGCCACTTTAAATGCTCAGTTTGTTTTCTCTTTGTATTTTTGTAGTCCTTTGCATTTAAGGCAGTGGATGAATTTTGCCTTTCTGTATACTGGAAGGCTATATTCCCTGCCCTAAGATTACGGTAGGCAGATGAGATTACTGTATGGCAATGGGAGCCTTCTAGATTTACCCATCCACTTCAAACCATTCTGCCCACTGAAGTCGCACCGTGGTAAGTATATAGCTTGCATTTGCACCTTTTAGGTATTTGATTCACTAAAGAAGGCCCAATAAACCTTTGTTCACAGAACAGGACAAATAATTGTGGAATACTTGCTTGGTTTTACTCTGCTTTGATGCCTTCAGGTAACAAGTTTATACTCCTTTTTTCTTCTGGATTCTATTACCAATGAGAAGGAAAGGAATTTAGACTCTGAATTTGAATATCTCATTCTATTTCAACATTTCCAGTGACAGTAAGGGAGCCAATCATATTCCCCCCAAACACATTATTTTAATTATTCTTATTTTAAATTTCATACATGGGCGAAGTATATATTTTTTCCTCTGGACTCATGAGATTTAAGTATAATATATAATGATCCTTTTGTTCCACTAACGGATATTCACACCTATATTTTGGCCTGTGAAATGGAGATTGGATTTTCACTCACTGCAGAGAGAGAGTTCAACTATACCAATAAAAATGAATTCACATCTCAGTTTTTAATAGCAACACATATAAAACCTGTTCATATAGCCAGGCTGTCTTGAAGCAGCTTTTTCTTCCTGTTTGAAGAACTCAATTCAGCCGAAGACTGTGGAAATAACCTGCTCTTGAGCAACCAATCCTAGGTGCAGCACTTTCTTCTCTCCCCTGTTTGAAATCTGTTGATTACAGGGAGTCTCGTTATTATTTCAGATGTTATCCTGAAAATAAGCCTCTATTAAGCATCTCGGTAGACAATCAGAGCGTGGCCTTCAGGGCCCTGGAAAAGTCTGTTCATCACTGTCTGAGTTTCTGCTGGTCGGTGGTGTATGCAGGAGGTGTTGTACAGCACAGCAGCTGGTTCCAATGAGATACAGCTGCGAGATATAGCTCACTTCATTATCCCTGCCTTAATTAAAAAGAGGCCTTTGATATTGATGTTTAATTTCCCATGTCTTGTATCGTATTATTTTTTATTTCTTTCACACTAGTACTGAGCTCTCAATGGCCTGTTGTTAGGTACAAGCATATAACAAAAGATATTCACCTTCCCTCAAGGATCTTCTAATCTAATTGTAAAGGAAGATACAGCAAGCGGATAAAATACAAAACATGGGGATCAAAGAGTAAAACTGATCTGATTATGATGAAAGCATGCAAAGTGATACGCACTTTGAAACAAATGTGTCACTTTGATACGGATGAGTTTGGTTTCACACATAAAATGCTGTGGAGTGCTGACTTTAAAGTTGACAAATAAACAGATAGTTTGATAAATACACAGGTAGATAATTTCAATTCATTTGTGATTTCAGACCATAATATTCGAACACCCTGAAAAGGTGGAGCGTAACATGACTTTTTAAAAAATAGTGGCTCAGAAGAACCAAGAAGAGTAACATCACCTCATCTAATGTGTCTGAAATTTAAAGGCATACGTGAAAAGAATCTACTGTGTGTGGTCATGCTCATCTGCTATCTGCAGGGGTAGGAAGCAAAAATGGTAGGCCATCAAAAACTGTGTATTGCTGGACCTCAACAAGAAGTGTGGGATTAATTTAAAAATTGAAGATACTCTCCTGATACGTGTAAACATATCACGAACTACTAATATTTTTACACTGCATATGCTAGGAATATATTTAGGATATGGACTAAGATGTACAGGGATTTAGATGTATAAAGATGATACTTTAAGTTAAGGCTAATTGAAAACTTGTCTTGTATTTACAGGTGGATAGAATATGAGTTGCTCCTCATGTCAGTAGTAACATCCGTTTCACACTCATGCTACTGTGTCAGCCCTTCTGTTATGAACCATCATTTCAGGAGCTTATAAATCAGCCTCATAGTTTCCTTCCAGCTCTATACTGAGCCTACACAGTATCATTTGATTGGTTAATGTTCTCCTTAATAATTTTGAAAAAAAAAAAAATCCTCCCAGAAGTCTTTTTCTGATTTCTGCTTCTGAACAAATAGAGATATGGCACTTTTGATCTCCTTGATATAAAAAGTACTTACTGAATCTGTTCCAAAATGTGTTCGCCTAAAATAATGAAACAATTTAGAAAGACACAACTCTCCTTCTTTCTAGGGATAAGAAACTACACTGCAGTCACTGAGGTGTATTCAGTTCATGTAGACTTATCTGAACTATTTAAACCTCCTGAGTTTAGTTTTTCTCTTGCAGCAAATTAATGTCTGTATTAAACTTAATGTAGGCTGCAAACCTAAATATTTTTTTTTTCTGTGCTGAATTCTCTACTCTTGTGCTTAAATTCCCAGTGTTACTTGACCAGGAACATGGAAATGCCTAGCATACATCTACAGGCACAGAGATTTTCTCTGTGTAACACATATGCAGACATCTCACTTGCAAGCCTGAAACTCTAGGGTAGCTTTAAGGGAGATATTTTCTTCATTAAGGGTTAAAATAAAGGAGAAAAATAGCAATAGCATGGGCAATCATCACCAGTATCAAAATGCACCTGCAAAGTATGGCTAAAAGAATGCTAAACTGATGGCAGGGCATAATTGTCCTTAAAAATTAGCTTAAAATTCTTAAATTTTGAGCTATATTTTTGTTTGTTTGTTTTCTTTTTTGTTTTTTTATTAACTGCAGGCCACTGTAGATGTAATATGGAAGGTAAAATTTAAGGCAAATTACAGATTTTTCAAAATTAGAAGCAGCTGTATGGGTACTGTGAAGAGAGCTTAATTCTTATAATAATGAATAAGTCATGAAATATGTTGGCTTGCTTTTTGCAAAAATTTCCTTCAGAGGGGCTGTGTAGCTGCACTCTAAGATCTGACTTTATTTCGGTGCTGTTTTAGTCACAGTGTTACTCAATTTGAATAGTTTTGTTCATAGCAGTTAGATACTAACAGCTCAGATTCACACTTGGACTAAGATGTGGCAATGAATTCTATTTGTCGAAAAATACTTTTTTTAGTGCTCTAAACAATACTTGCTTTACCTTGTCCTAGCAATACCTAGCTACTTGTCCTATTTGCACTGTCTGGTTCAAAGAATAGCAGATTGACAGCTTAATTTTGACACACTTTCTACTCATTAGCTGCAAAGCAAGCGGGTTCCTCTTTGAACTTTAATTAATGTGGTAGCAAAGCCATGTGTGAGCCAGTAGCTCCTCCTTACTGACAATAAACATACAGAGGCAACTACTGTAATTATTTTCCGGGTTCAGTGCTAATAGACATGCAGGTATTAGGTTCATGACAGAGGCATATGGGTTTGTGCACCTTTTTTTAAAATCAATAAACAAAATTTCTATGGCTGTGTTTTGTTAGAGCTGTATTTATAGACTGTCCCATCCACATTCTGATCCTTGATATCTTGTATAGTAGGCAGCACTCAAATGCTTGGACTTACATGCGTAAGATAGTCTGGTATTGCATTGCTCCCCAGTGATGCAGCAATATTGGAAAAAATGAGATTCTAATAGTTATGGGAGACCAGGGTCAGAAATATTGCCTTTTCCTCCCCCATTAACAACATCATACAGATGCAAGTTTTGCAATTAATCATTATGCTCATTTGTACGGACGTTAGCTTGCTATTCTGAAACACTACTCCTGAGGGAATGCATACACTTTACATAATTATAGGTATGAGTATCTTTTGTTATGATATAAGCAAAATAGGAAAGAAGATGAAAGAACTGCTATAAGACGACTATGTGATAAGCCCATCATTAGTCTCAGAAGTCAGGAAGGAAGATTTACTCCTTGAATTCCTGGTTTATTTAAAAAAAAAAAAAAACTTTTTCTGCGCTGCTGGACTTGGTTGCCTGAGAACTCTGTCCCGAGAGCAGCACTTCAGACAGGGACACTTCCTCAGCAGCAGTTCTTCATAAGGAGCTCAGAAAGGCTGCAAGATAAAATCAGGGACTAATTAAATACCACAATTAGACTCTTAACAGAAGAGTAGTGGTTTTCCCTGCTTGTAGAGTGAGGGACTGGTTTGTGCCGCAAGGATGTTACCTTGTCTTCTTCCATACCACTGCCATAGTATAGAAGGAAATAAAAAAATAATGCCGCAACAGGCCTGTTTTTGCACTCACTGGCAGTCCCACTCCACCTTAACCTATAAAGCTAGGGTAGAGAGTGGTGTGACACCCAAATCACTGCATGATGGAAACTAGATTACACTCAAAGCCAGTCTGTCGGTGTAGATGGGGGAGGAGGAAACATCTCAAGTTGTTTCCCCTCTCCTCACAGAAAATAATTGGTATATACTTTTAGTTGCCTATCTTTGCAACTTAGTTTTTGAGACCAAAAGACCATCCAAATGTGCCTGGGACTTGGGTGAAGAAGGGAGGCAGTGTGCACAGATTTGAAATTCGATGACTAGATAAAAATATAATTTTAGTTGACTAAACATGAGTGACATTCAGCCATTATCTCTTGATTTTCCCTCACAAAGGGGAAATACATTTTTTTAAAATTAAGGTCTTAAGTTTTAGAGGAAAATATGATAGGTCCTATGCCACCTTGCAACCTTAGAGTCTTCTGTTTGTGAACTTCCCCCTGAGAGAGATGTTTTTTGTTTCTTGTCATGTCATACTTCACTTGCAAACATCTGAACATCTGTGGTTTCATATATTAAAAAAATATTAGGTCTTATAAATTGGTATTGTAGATTATCTTGTTTTGCAGTATGCTACTATGCCTATAATTGACAGGGAAATACTGCATTAAAACACAAATTGTATAAAGCTGCTGAGTCCAGAAGTTGATTTTCTCAACCAAAGTTGGTCACAAATACATATATTTCAGTGTTTTAAAAGGGAAAAGGTGGAGCCAAATTAGCTGGTCAAAACAATTTAAACCAAAAAGAAAGATAGGGAGTGAGTCTTAAGAATATTTTAGTAGGTTTTAAAAAATTACACAATCTTTCAATTTTAAATGAATTTTTGGAGGCTTAAATATAAGGTAACCTAAGGGAAAATAAAATTATCTTACATGATTTAAAACACAACATTAGAATCATATGGAATCCAGAAACTTTGACATTTTAACTGGTAAGTTTAGGCAGATAACTTGAATCTAGGTAAGCAAGGATTTATACAGACCACTAGCATTGATTTTCAATTAGTCTTGAAAGACTGTAGAACTGGAGTAATGTTAATATTTTGACAATATTAAAATATCTGATTCTATCAGTCACATCATCTATAGATTCTCAACTTCAGATTCTTACCCTCCTAATTAAGCAAAGTAACTAAAATCTGTTATGTATTCTTTATTCCTTTATCTTTCTCCTGTTGAGAAAAACAAACAATTTGGAATATCTTGCTTTAGCTGGATTACTGGAAGAAATTTCTGAAATTTTAGATTTGTTTTCCAAATATAAGTGTGGGAGAGGGGGATCTCACATCTTAGATCCTGGAACACAACTAAGAAAGTCCTGGTTTTTCAAGGAATTCTGGGAAGTGCTTCTATTATCATAGACTATGTATCTGTTAGTCTGATAACCATTTTAAACTATGCAACAGACTGTTAAGAATAGACTTGAGGCAGTAGAATCAAAGCCAATTGGCATGGGCTTATGGAAAATTGAATTTTTAAAGATCAACTTGAAATTACTGGTTTGACTGATAAAGGTAATAGTGTTCTTTTAATGTACCTGGATTTTTGTACAGCACAGCTTCATATCTCATACTTTTTAATTAAGAAATTAAATATTAGAGAGATTAAAGAAATGTGTGAAAGAGATTAAAATTGTAAGACAGATAGGAGGCTATAAATGCGAAGACATCATCAAGTAAGCAATTTCACAGAATCATAGAATGGTAGATGTTGAAAGGGGTCTTGAGAGAACATCTAGTCCAATCCAATCCCCCTGCCCAAGTAGGGACATCTAGACCGTGAGATCAGATCTTGGCTATGAACTATGCAACACATATAAGAAGTAGTCTGATAAAACAAAACAAAATGCAAACAAAAATAAGAAAAACAAACAAAAAGCATATGTTCGCTGATGAAGAAAAGGGAAAATGGAACTTAAGAAAGCAATTGGCCACTAAATAAGTGAAATGTGGGGATCCAAAAAGGTAGGCTGTATTTTTCTAAGACAAATGCAGAGGAATGAAGAATTATAACTGAAGGGAGGGTACCGTGTTTTGGAAAGCAGCGACTTTGGAAAAACCTTAATGAATAATCAGTTATTCACGATATTTTGTTTTGATAACATGATGAATTAGTTGTTGGATGAATACTTGTGATAGTATCTTAGAGGAGATGGTATGTATTTGGCATTGGTTTCTATATCTGGATCCTTGTGCTCTGTTTCCACAGTTAAGGAGGATATTGAAGTCGTGTTGGAAGGAGAAGAGGCATGCGAGTGATCAGAGGATTGCAGAATTGCAGATCATGTCTAATTAAGCACACCTGAAGATGAACAGCTCAGGGAACTCAGTTTCTTTTGCTTCTCAAAAAAAAAATATAGAAAGAGGAGGGTGAGTAATTTTTTTACAGAATGAGAATACCAGCAGAGAAAACAGAAGCAGGGGTCTAGTCAGTGTAACAAATTTTCAAGGTCCACAAGCTGGAAAGAAATGTCTTTAAGTAAACCTTTCTGTTTGTTTGTTTATTTGTTTTTTGTTTTGTTTTGTTTTTAGGGGTATACTTGCTCTCTGGAATAATTTATTAAAAAAAGCGGTTAATGGTCATCACTGCTTGTCGTGGACTGATCTAACTCTCATAGACTATTATAATTTAAATGGTATTTTCTTCAAACCATTTTTCAGTATATGTTAAACTGTGGATGAAATAAATCAAGGAATTAATAACCAAGCATTATCCTCCTCTTTATGAATAGCCTACTAAATTATCCTTGGTTATATCTGTGTGACATAAACTGTACTTTATTATTATTGTTGTAGAATCTAGAGGAGCCAGGGTAGTCAGAAAAGTCAAATACCAAGCAAGAAATTAGCCTGAGATGGCTTCTTCTCTAAAGACTTTACTACCCTGGGCTTGAAGGAAATGTGATACAAGAAAGCAAAATGGTTTGCCTCGTGTCACACAGCTGGTCTGCAGCACAGCAAAAAAAAAAAAAAGAAAAAAAAAACAAAAAGATTGATCAGTCTTCAGATGCTCAGAACAATGTTTTACACATTGTGCCACGCTTCATTTTCTATTTAGATTCTATTTCAAAAATTGAAACTACTTCAACTTGAATACAAGAGGACACTTTCATTTATTAATAAAAAAGAACATTTTCACAGTTCTTTAGTGAAAACTTTCTACCAGCATTTCCACTTTCTGAGTGGCTGAGCTGTCATCCCCTTGAAGCATCTCATTTTGTTCAGATAAGTGCAGAAGAAGCAATGAAGAAAATTTAACGACAGGAATGTTTCTTCATAATCTTTGGAAAGAGATTTTGTTAGACCCTAGGTTTTTGATCCCAATGTGAAATACCAAATGCATAGTTATTCCAATTTACCTCACCGTTCATTTTTCTTTAATGACAAATAAATTTTGATTGATTTATTAATGCTGATTTATCAGTATTCTAGGATTGTGATCTGGAATGTCCAAGCTGTATTCATGAAATTTGCACAAAACTGCTGAATCAGAAATAATTATATTAATCCAATATTACTTTAAAAAAGAAAAAAAGGAAAGCAAAATACTATATTATAGTGCTAAATCTTAATAGATATGGCAGAATTCTTTTAATTTCCTTTCTGTTTTTCTTCCTCTATTAAAGGAAGCTCTCTTCCAAATTTTGAATTTTGCTCTCAGAAAAGGGAAAAGTTAGATTCTAACAGTGTTTCATGTTGTGTGCAATTTGTGAAATGATATTTAATGGCATTTGTGAAATTATACTAAGGAGTTGCATTATTCATTTATTTATTGCAGTGATGGATTTGAGGGTTTTCCCCCTTTTCTTTTGAAGCAGAGACTAGAATTGCATTCTTTTCCTTTTTATGAAAGGAATTGCCAAGTAATTGTCTGTTTGGTCTTTCTTGTGAAGGACTTGACATGCCTAAATGACAGAAACAAAATAGCAGTTCTGAGACACATATTAAAGACTTAAAACACTTATTTTCAGCTGGAAGAAAAGCTATTAAGTCAGACTTCATCTTTTATAGATGAAGGGCTCAGGCAGTGGAAAGGATGAGTATGCTTGCAAGAAAAGGATTTTTTATCTGTTGTTTGCAAGGCAGACACAACCTCCTTCTGAGCCTTACCAATATTTATCCTTTATACTTCATTTCATTGTCTTTGGGCATGTCAATTTTGCTATAAAATATTGTTCAGCATATGCACATTTTATATTATAGTATGAAATTCTGTGAAATCCTATGCTAAAAAGTGTTTCTTCAGGTAAAAATGCTTCATTTTAGCCTTTTTGTTCAACTCAAAACCAGGAATTAACATGAGGACCATAAGATTTTAATGTTTTTTTTTTTCCCAGTGCTTTTGCTAGTTTTCTCAATAATTTAGGGAAAAATGTCCTCCTACATTTCTGTGGGGGTTACACCTCTTTTTTTCAATTGGTGTAGAGCAAATGCTGATCAAATGTGGTTATTTCTACATCATTCACATGCATTTGGAAGAGCCAAAAACACAAAGTCCAGGGGACCTAAATTGACTGTTGAATGTAGATAATGATGTATTCCCACCATGTTATCAAAGTATAAAACTAGCAAAGTGGGATGGAAAACTTAAGTCTATGTCAGAATAAGACACAGCACTTTGGTGCTTTGGCAGTGTTTAATTAGGACTGAACCCGCAGATATATGCAAAATTGCAAGCTCTAAAATATCACTACCTACCCTACTTTTCCATAGTAGAGTTCCTAACTGTATCTAAGCAAGCTAAAAAATGTCTTAGACAAGGCGGGCAGAAAAAGCAGAATAGAACCAAGCTGTAATCCAAATCCCTGACTTTTGCCTTCAAAATAGTGGAGAGGGAGAAAGCTTTTAGGATAGTTCTTCATTCTCAGATACTTATCACCAATCACTGCACTTCAATGCCACACTTACTTTTTCTGGCCCTGGTAAAAATGAGCATTTACTTGCTTCCTTGCTTGTGCACAGGGAAACAACTTCTCAAGGCAGAACAGACAGGCCATCAGACTAGGTGACAGAGAGCAGTGAGAGCATTGCCGCTTTAAAAGAAAAGATTGAGATATTTTTGAAAATGAAGGTACCTCTTTTCACAAGAGGAACCTGTTCTATGATACTTGATTATATAAGAAAACAATTTCTTAGCTCTTTGCACTCCTGAGACAGAGGTTAAGAAACTCTCTGTCTTCTGCATTTCCATGTGGGATGGCCTGGTTAGTGTCTAAGTGGTCTGGGTGACTGGAGCCGCATTCTGAGAGATCCAGCATGCTGAAATTTTCAACACTTATCTTGGGTTTTTAATTTTGTGCTAAGAAACATATCTAATCCCTTTTTAAAATTTAGCCCTTAATGGCTTTCCAAGGTCAGACAGTAGCACCAAGAAACACATTTCCTGATAGTTTCAGCCTGAAAAGTGTTTTTCATTTACCTCTACAGGCAGTTATGTAGCATTACTTTTTATTCATGCAGCTGAGAAATTCCACCCAAAATATGAGTGGATTTTTATGATTTTCCCAAATCTGTAGAAGTTTTGTCATTCCCACATTCTATGCACTCAGGTATTTAGAATAATAGGGATTAATAAGTGATAAGCATTCAAATGCCTTGTTGGTGAAACTTGCCCATTTGTACTGCTCCCTCTCAACACTGTTTGAAAAGTAGGATTTCCAAACATTTTATTTTCTTAAAAAGACAAGATCAAATAATATGTTAAATTGATTTTAAAACATACAGCGTATATTATTGTTGAATGTTGCATGACACTGAAAAAGAAGTTCTGAACGTGACATGTAGTCAAAGTAGGAACATGGACCTAGAGTCTGGTAAGTGCTCCCACAACTGAGTTTTGATGTAGCCTATGAGATTTTTCTGTCCATCATAAGTGAGGTATGAACACAAAGACACAGGAATACATAATGAGGAGCTAAAAAGAACAATTCCAAAGGGAATAAATGGTTCTTAACAACTGAGGCTAGCAGCAGTTGACTGCAAAATAACCAGTCTGAAGCTGCTGTTTCTGGATTCTGGCTAATCTGAATCATCTTCTTACAGTCTCCCTTTCCCATTCTCCTGTAAGAAAGGTCTCTGAAATAATGATTTTCTTTTGAGAGAACCACCCTGGCACTTCTTGTTAAGACAAATATCATGGGAGGTCATTTAGCAGCCACACTAATTATGGGAGCAGCTGTATTGACTCTGTATTGACTTTACTAATATGGTGAGCATTAAATATTGTAAAACATAGGTGTAGGTACAATTACTACATTCAATAACCTGGCATATGCCTCAGAGTACAGCAATGTTGCAGTACTGTCGCTGTCAAAACAAAACACTAAAAAATACTTTCTTCATGGGTCTTGGGGTGAACATATTGTTCTTATGCAAATTCAGAAAGAGTTGGGAAAACAATGGAAACCTTTATTAAAGTCATCTTATTTTGGGCTCAACGTTTCTTGTTTTTTTTTGCATTTATTTCTCTTGCTTTTCTCTAGGGCATAAGGATACATGAGTATGAGAGGCTGAGTAATGGTCATGATTTTCACTGTTTAAAAAATAGTAACTTTAATTTTTTTTTTTAATTTGAAGTTTTGCCTAGTGCTCAGAAATAGGAGATAGCACATGCATTCTGGTATATTCCTAAAAAATACATTCACCCAGAAAAAACAACCTCATAACATCTGTGTACAACATCGGGTTATTTTGGACTTCAAAGTTATAGAGGAACAATTTCCCCACTTAAGCTTGTTTTCCTTTACTTTTCTAAACTACATATTTTCTCATGTTCAAACTTAAACACTCAGACAAATATTAGCTCAAACCACATCAAGCAAGCTTGCCACAACTTTGCCCCACAAGACAAAAATGACCCTTTTTCCCTGCAGAATCACCGATTCACCAAGTTTTTTACTTAAAGATATTTGAATAAAAATGAAGGAATTAAAATTACATACTCAACAGAAAAAGAAAATGATACTTACTGCTAGGTCTAGGCATAAAGTTAGATCTAAAAGAAGTCCATTTGTGCTAGTAAAGTGTTCCTGCTTTCAAGATTGTTTTAATTTTAATATATTCATTATTTGTAAATTTGTATTAGGTATCAGAATCATAGAATCACAGAATGCCTGAGGTTGGAAGGCACCTCTAGAGGTCATCTAGTCCAACCCCCCTGCCCACGCAGGGCCACCTAGAGCACGTGGCACAGGGCTGCATCCAAGCGGGTCTTGAAGATCTCCAGAGAAGGAGACTCCACAACCTCTCTGGGCAGCCTGTGCCAAGGCTCTGCCACCCTCAGTGTCAAGAAGTTCTTCCTTAAGTTCCTCTGAAACTTTTTATGCCTCAGTTTGTGGCCATTTCCTCTAGTTCTGTCAGTGGTCACCACTGAAAAGAGGCCAGAAATGATAAAGTCCTTTTATAAAATAAGTAATTTGCTCATATCTGTTACCTCCACCTCTAAATTACGTTTATCACCTCAGTCACACTGCATGGATTGCTCTTTTTGAATAAATGACTGAAAATTAATTACAAAGCAAAGGAATTTTTAAACCACATATCTATATTTATGAATGTTCATGGCTTCTGACTTTGATGAGACTTTTGACATTTTCACAAATATTGAGAGACTTATTGATTGTCTACATTCTAATTCACTTTAGAGTGATGAAACCCAATCCACAGCTCAAATTAAATGCTTAGATTCATCATTTAATCTGAAAATGGTATATGGGTGTGCAGGTACATGGGTCTTCAGCTCTCGTGATTTGTATGCATGCAGCTTGGATGTTCCAACATTTTACTGGACAGATCTTAAAAAAATCACTCTGCTTTGCTTTTCCCACAACATCGATAGAGAGTCCTGAAATCTAAAGTCTTTCATGTATACAAGTCCGCGACTTATGGAAAGCCTTACCAGCACTCTAGAAAACTGAATGTGATGAATGTAAATCCTCTGTAACATCTTTCTCTTTTTCTTTGCACATGTGGCTAATTTCGGAATAGTAGAAATTAAAACAGCAGGCAATTAGTAAATGTAAATTTGTTATGCTGCAATCTGCTAATGTTGCATGTTATTCTGGTGCTTGATTAAAAGTTGAGAAAATGATATATTACTTACTTTTGTATTTTTGAGAATTATAATTTAAATAAAGTGTGTAGTGCAAATAATATATGTTGTAGACAGGAAGTGCAAACAAAGCTTGAAATTGTTGTAATACTCATATCAAATGTCAGCACAGTATTAAATATTATATTAAATATGAGTATTTCATACTCCTTGCTCTTATAATCATGCTTGTCCAGTGGGCTGAGAAGTTAGGCTCAAAAGCAAAATCTCTGTCCCTGCTTCTCTTAGTGAAGTTTAGTGCTCAGTCATTTATATACTGGAAAATTTTAGAGCAAGAACAATGACTTCTATTATGCTCTTTTGTCAATGAATTAAGGAAGATATAATGAAATTCTCTGTACCATTCATCTACCTGTCATGTTAAACCACTATAATATTTTCTCTTGGTGACTACAAGATGGAGAATTATGGAGCATGCTCTTCAGCTCAGTAATTTTAAAAGAAAAAAATCCTGCATCTTATTTCATAGATTGCATTTATAAAAATAATGCTCTGGAGCCTGAATTCCGAACTGGCTTCTTTTTCTAGTGCTGTATTAGGGATTTTAAAATTTCTAGTGTGTCTTGCTGCTAGTCTAACTTCATGAAACTGTAAACATGAAAAGCTTAAATCACAATTTTTTTTCTTTCTTTTTTAAAAAATGATCTTTGCTATTCCTCTATAGCTGTGTGGCTCATACTATGCCTCCAAGTTTCCTTTGATATTTTTTCTTCCCTCAGGAAATCTGAGATTAGGCATGCATTTTCAGTTCCAAATTATCAGTTGATACTGTAAAGAAAAAAAAACTATTTTACTATTCCTTGTCTGTATCTGTGAGCACAGATACACCAGCATGTTTCTCCTTTCCTTTAATGTTCTCCAGCTTACATTGCCCACTATGTACATTTAGGTCATCAATCAGGATTATAAAGTTGTTGGATTATTTGGCATTCTCAGTAAATAATGAATGCAACTCTTTCCTGCCTGAGAAACATCTTCCATGGTTCTTTTCACTTACATTAATACGTAGGCTAATAAAGTTGACAGTACGAATTGCATCTGAACAATTTTTATTGGCTTTGGATTACTTCTGATGGGACAGATAACCACAAATATTTCTCTATGAAATGAGTGCAATTTGTTACATGGAAGAATAAAGAATATTCCAATGGTAACAAATTTCTGTGCGCTTGTAGAGAGCAACCCCTAAAAGGAGCAGACATTCCTTTGCTGCTTGTGGGAAGTGTTGTAAATAAATAATGCTTATGAAAATGTTCTGGAATAATGAAAAGATATATGGACATGGTCAGATTGACAGCTGCTCATAAATCGAGTGCATTTTACAGAGATTTTTTAATCATATCAGACCAGCTTTAAGAAGAGTCCTGAAATTTTGCACTCTATTTCTTGCAATCAGTATATGCAATCTGCATGGGATAATTTCTCACAAGAAATGTGAAGAGGGAGAAAAGCCTTTATGTGAAGGAAGGCTATGAGTTACCAGTCACACTGGTATGCACCAAGAAGGAGGCACATGACAGCTTGTTTGGTTAAATGAAGACTGCAACATTATCAGTATCAGTAGATGGAGCAATCAATAGAACAGAGTTTAAATTGCCCTCAGTTATTTAAAAGAACTAATTTAATGTAAATTCAAATTACTAGACCTTTATATAATTTGACAGACCTCGTTCAATTACTGTATGGGGTGAACTGCACAGATACATCCTGAAGCATCCTAATGAGGGACTGGTCCCTGCAGCCTAATCTCCTGGTGGATATCTCCATGCGAAGATCAAGTTGTGCATTAAATAGCAGCATTCATGTCCTCTTTATCTGAACTCCAAAGATTACTGCTAGCACGTGCATTTGGCCTTTGTTATGACCTGGAGTAGAGTTCACAGAATTTGTGGAAATAAACCACATTATATCAATGTAATGCAGAATAACTACTTAAGACCAATATCTTAGGCTACCATGGAGACATAGGAAATACTTGTAGAAAACTTAGAGCGCTATATGCTACAGAAGTTACAAGAAGTCAAAAAAGCAATATATGTTAGCAGCCAGAACACAAAACCTGTCTTCCTTTGATACATGCATTTAGCTGAATAGCACCGTGTCTGGTTACTTGTTTCATGTTGTTAAACGAACAGTAGGTATAGAAGTGATGATGTGAAGAAAAAGGAAAGTAGCTAGGGCTGGATGACAGCTGGAGCACAGGAAGGCATTTCGTATGTGTATGTGCAAGTGGGACAGACTGCACATCTGGAGCCCAAGCCTGATCCAGCCACAGATTCAGGGGTTATCGGCCCATGGTTCCATCACAAAGCCAGGGCTCTGAGAACATGGAATTTGTACACTTTGTTTTTGTGTTACAGAACTCTGCTTAAGAAAGCTAGCATGAATGAGAGAGAAGCATATACAGAAACACATCACTGTGGAAAGACATGCAGAATGGGTGACAAGGAATTGGTTAGAAAGAGTAGCAATTTAATCTCTGAATTAAAAAGGCAATTCCTAACAGCTCAGTAGAAATACTTTTTTTACTTTCAGCAAGCAGTAGACTTTACCTTTCTGCCAGTCAATATCTTTGGACTAGTGACACTCCAAGCTTAGCTTTGAGGAGTGCCACACATGCTGTGAAAGCACGAGGGGACCCGCATGACAAGAGCGGAGTGTGTTACTGTCTTCTTTTTCTCCCTCGACAATCCCCCACACACTCTGATAGACAGGTATACACAGATAATGTGATTTGCTCATACAGCCTGAGAAAGCTGGGTATGCTATCTTAACTTAAGTGACAAGGATATGAAGGAAATGGTAATTATTACATGGAGAATCACAGTTCATTTTGCAGGTTTTCTTTTTTTTTCCTTTCTTTTTCTTTTTTCTTTTTTCTTTTCCTTTCTTTTTCTTTTTTCTTTTTTTTTTTTTTCCTTTCTTTTTCTTTTTTCTTTTTTTTTTTCCCTTTCTTTTTCTTTTTTCTTTTTTTTTCCAGTCCAGCATATCAAAAGTGCAAACACTTCCATCTGGATAAAAACTTGTGTTTCTCCAAGACTCACCTCTGCCCAAAAAAAACAAAAAAACCCAAACCCTTGAAAAGTGAAAGCCTTAATGGCTCTGTAATCTTAATGGAAGGCAGTAGTCTAGGCCCTCTACCTGGCACTCCTCAATGGTGCTTTCTGAAAAGTGTCACACCACATTCTGGGAACACACTAATATGAAAGTAATATTGGTATTTGAACCCTGTTCAGAGAACAAGAAGTTTAGCTAACAGTGACAAATGTTGTGCTGCAAGGGGGATTTAAAATAAAGGAGAGAAACTGCAAGCCCAATATTGAAACTAGGGGCCTTTTTGCATGGAAGTCTGGGGCTAAATTTTCAGGTGCTCTGAGGCCGTATGGCCCTCACATCGTGTTTAGGACGAAAAAAACAGATCTTTGAACTACAAAATCCAAGCCGAATGTTCAGATGGCTGAAATAATGGGTAAAGTTATTAGAAAAAAAAAAAAGAAATATATACTTAGGAAGTACATGGCAGCAAGGCTAGATTTCCAGAACTTTATTGTTAACATAAGCCAGAGCAATTTAGAAGAGCCCTGGAGCTATATGAGCACTATGCATAATGGAAGATGTTCAGAGCAGAGCCCTGGGATGACGATGGTGCAAATGAGCTTTTTTATGACAATTCTGTGCATTCTCCTGAGTTGTCTCTGGCTTGATTGTACTGGTGGCTTTGACAAAGTGCTCACAGATGGTTGATTTCTGCACAGCTAATGCTGGTCAAATCAATACTACAACTTTCATGCTGTCAGATGAAAAGTGCAACGAGGACTAGAAGAAGTGCTTATCCTTGGCATCTATGTCTAAAAGACAATGCTAAACTTGTGCTATTAATCAAAATAGAGCTTTAGTTTCATATAAAATGTTCTGAGAGTTTTTAATGAAGTGTTGGATGCGGTGTTACCAATCAAGATGTATTTACTTGTCATGTGGAAATGAAACAGCATAAAATGAAAGATACTATTAACAGAAAACAGTTATCTTGAATGTCCTGTAAAATAGGAATTAAAGCAAACTAAAAGCAATGTGACAAAGTCATGCGGAGTTTTTTTTCCCCTGAAACTCTGTACAGCAAGGAGATATAGCAGCTACAGGCACCGTAACTATCTCCTCAGGTACTCAGGCTGAGTTCAATTAATTTGCTTGTTAACCCTCTCCTCTTAAGTTGACTTTTTTTTACCATTTTCATTACCAAGGGTAACATATAATCCATAACTTAACTATGGATTTTGGCACAAGGAATACCACTTGTGTTAATTTTTGAGGGATTTTTATAAGGTAAGCTGACTTCTATTAGGGATAGAGCAAGTTCACCATAGTTTCTTTCCTCTTAGGAACTACGGAAGGAAACAAGGAAAATGAATTGACTGCAGAAGTAATCAACACGTTACCTAATAATCTTGACTACTGAAACAAAGCGCTTATGTGAGTTCCCTGTTAAACAGAGGACCAGGACCATCAAGCTCATCACTGACCTTTCTTTTGCAAGCCGAAAGGTTTGTCTGATGCAAAACTGATGTTCCCTGGCTCACTTTCTCTGGAACACAGACCAGGCTAGGTTCTCAAACTACATTTATACAGGTTTAGTCTTCTCCAAAGACGTTCTCCTTCAGCTGTAACATCTAAAAGCTTTGAGCAGGAGCCTGATTCACAAAACAGACACCTGCCTCTGCACCTTGCCACATGTGTGTGCCTATGCAGGTTAAGATAAGCACTGCAAACAGCTATACTCAAAGCTGGCATTTTGTGAAGAGAAACCCTGTGAGGAGTTCAGAGGGAAATTTGCCCATAGTCATGAAAGAAATATTAATAGAGCAGCTTTCCAAATCCCGGCAAACTGTCCCGTTCTGTTGTGTTTTGGAAGAAAGGGCTATGTGGTTAGTGCAAACCAGTTCCTCTTTTAACATTCAGCTCATTCTATTAACAGAAAATACATACATATATATATAAGTATATATACAGAAAGTGATTAGAACAACCGTTGGAAGAGCTCATTAACACAAATCAAACAGACATCACAGCTAGCAGATACATCTGAGGAACAGTCATTTCACATTAAGGAAAGGGTCCAAAACAGGACAGATGAAATATTTAACTTGCCCCAGGTGCGAACTGGCCTTTGGCTGTCAATAAATAAAAGGTAGTGAATATTGTGTGATGTTTACTTATATAAGGCTCTACAAGGCAAATCTTTCTGAGGTATAGTGTAATGTGAAAACTCTTTATTCAGATGTTTAAATCAAAGAGAAGGATGAAACAAGCTTTCTCTCTCCTTATTTGGTAGAGCATTATTAATAGTTTAATTGTATAAAAATAGTAATAACAATAACAGTAAAATAATAATCATCATCAAACTAAAAGACATGCAGACTAAGGTATGGGTATGAAGTATATTCTATACATTAAGCATAAAGACAGCAGTGATAAGTGCAAAATTGCTGGTAGCTGAGGATGCTGTCAAGGTGTGAACATTGAGGTAGCAGCTCCCTCACAAATGTGGCAGGGAACATGGCTTTCTGGATAGTACTAAATCAGGAAGCACAGATTCTGCTCTCCCCATCCTGCAGGAAATTTGTCTTTGTATTTTTTCATATGTATGAAACAAGGACAGATTCAGGTTCTAGAAATAAGGAATCAATTACAAAAAACCTGAAAGTTTGCACAGGTATAGAATGATCATAATTATTGTATACAATCTTTTTGCTCATGCAAAAAGTGAACACCTCCTCCTGAGGATCAAAACACTGTACAGGTTTTATAGAAGTTACACACTGCTGGAAATCTGAACTGCATGACATGTATGACATGATCACTTGAAGAAATAATGACATAATGCAAGCAAAAAATTCTCCTGTCCATACAACTGCACATATTTTCAGGTTTCTCTGAGGCATTTTTTGCTAAGTAGTGTAGTGTTTCAACAGAAAGAAGTACTTCCTTTAGCCTAGTGTTAAACCTGAGACTACCATTTATGCAAGTATAACACTTGTCTATGTTTTCTAGCAGTGCTTACTAAATTCTTAATTATGAAACTAAAGAGGAGGTTCATCCTCCCCTTGCTGACTTTGGTAAAATTATAACATTTAACACAAAGAACTGAAAGACAACAAAGAAGCAGACTTTCTTGTAACTGAACAGTCTGTTTTTTTATTTTTCCTTGATTGTGCAAAACCTGCAAATATTATACTGAAGCTAAATTGCAATTAAATGAGGAGAAACATTACAAATTAAGGAGACATATACTTGAAAGTCAGCTCAAATTATGCATCCTAGAAATAGTGTAGATGGCTAGACTACACTATTTACCAAACATTTAGATGTTAAAATCTAGTGTGGTGAATGCTGCAGTCCCATGAGTTTATTTACATAGGATGTATGTGGTGTAGAAAAATAACTTTCACCCCTATTATTAAGTAAAATGATGTAGGGAAACATTTTTAAAAGTATGCAGCACAAGCCTACCTTGCTCCTTTCAAATTTAATGTCAAAAAGATTATTAATCTCATTGTTAAATCACTTGCCAATTTCAATCGGAACAGCAGACACTTTCTGCAAATGTTACACATTTTCATCACTGGTTGAACACTGGTGATGTACTACAATATATTCATCCAGCATGAATGAATTTTACAAGTTTGACTTGCTAAATAATATTGGGTGCTAAAAGATGTGTAGAGATATGTTTCAGTCATCTAAAGTAAAAACAGTAGTCTATCAAATAGCAAATACATATCCTAACTTTGCATTATTTGCCATTTATAAACAATGTATATGCATGTAAGGTGATTATGGTATTGATCTGGTGATAATTTTTTTTTTTAGATTCTTCTTTAATCAAAGGGATTGCTGTAATCTGCATCTGTTCCATAAAATCTATAATATTTGTAGCCATTATATGCAAAAATATAAAGATTAATCTGTGGGCAATCAGAAAAAGCTAGAATTACTTATGCTATCAGTCTGAGTCTTTAGAAATTGTATCTCCTATATATTTCATAAAGCAGATTTTAATAAGTGGCTTGGAAAATTACATTCCAGGGTATTCTGTTTTGATTTATTATCTCTTAGTGCTGGCTTCTGTAGTGCATACAATGCTCCAGAAGATTAGAATTGATAACTACTGTAGTTAGAAACAAGCTATGGAGTTTAGGTATTAAATGAATTCTTAGATCAATGGAAATAGTGTGAAACTGAAAATTTGTTGGGCTTGCTCATTAAACCACTGCAAGCTCTTTATAAATACTTTATGTGTATAAAAAAAGAAAAATAAACTAAAAGGAACCCCAAGAAATTTGCTGAATATTCTCAAAATGAGTTAAATTTAGTGCTGTAAGGTATGTTGCTGTTGTTATCACAGATTCCTCTACTATGTATACATAATTCTTTCTCTAAGAAAAAGAGCAAAATATAACATCAAATCTGATAAATCATACCTTCTGCACTCCAACAAATGATAAATACAAAACTGCTCCAAGGTCTTGTCAGAGTAGCTGGGAAAGGAACACCGACATATCTCTGGGGTCACAGAGCACATGGGTGCCTTAGGAAAGACATTGCCAGCCCACTAACTAATATCCTGTCCCATAACCTTTTCATTCCCTATAGCCATTTTCAACAGGTAAAATGTGATCTATCAGAAAGGTGACATCCTTACAAGGAAGAGATTAATAGCTGGCTAAATTGAATTTAATTTCAGGGTGCACTCTACACCGTAAGAATATGTCTATCTTTATCCACAAGCTCCACCTTCTGAAATGAGACCTCTTGTCTTTACAGGCGGAAAATTTCAAAATAAAACTTTTAGTTGGCGTTTACACGGCAGCAGTACTTCCAGCAGTACTTTTGTGAGCTGAATTAGCTTTCTGCCAGCATTTCCCTTCTAAACTCACATTTTCTGGAGTTTAGAACTTAGCTGTAAAATTCTCCCCAGACTGGAACCTGGCATAAAAGTTCTTACAATAACATAGTGTATTTTTAATATACTTATATATAGAATATACTTAGAAGTGAACTCCCAGTGCATTACATGTATTCTGAGACTTCTATTTTATAGTTAACTCAAGACCAATTTAACAATGAAAAAAAGTTGAAAACATGCTTGAACATTAAAATACGATTTACAAGAAGGCAAACAGAAAAGGTCAAAATCTTCTGCCTGTGCAGCAAGTTTGTGATACTATAAGGAGAAACAAAAATTGCAATGTGTAGTGTGTAGTATGGATGCCACATTACTCAAACGATGTAATGTTTACTCTTGAAAAAATGTCTATTAAGACTGTGAATCTCAGGGGAAAAAAAGAAAAGAAGATAGAGAGAAAAAAAAGTTAACTCTTGAAAGAATTTCCTTTAGAATTTTTTTAAAGAATCTACTTATTCCTTATTTAAATTGAATTATTCTGACTGTTTGATGTGATCCTTCACATGACCATAACTACATCCTTTTGAACATGAGTCTTGCCTATGCTGAGTGATATTTTTCAGTAAGTCTTGGTCCCTGTTAGGTCTCAGCTGCTGCAATCAGCCTTTTTATCAACCCCTTGTTACCTAGGAAGCCCTCCTGGGTCTGTCTACAGCTTTTCCATGTGAAAGGCTGGGCCCAAAAGTGTATAGAAATCAGACAGCCTCACTAACATAAAGTTTACTGAGAAAGAGTAGTTTAAGGGGAAAAAAAGTTCCTAAAAGTTCCTGAATACTTCTTTGAAAGTTTTTATATTGTGTTTGATGGTTCTTCATTTTCTTTGCAAATGAATCTGTTTTGATCAACTGCTTAATGAAGAAGTAGGAGCTCTGAATTAGACATGGCATTTTAACTCTTGAATTTGGTTTAATAAAAAGGTGTTCAAGATATCTATCGTTAGACAGTGAATGTCCTCCTGAACTTGCAGGAAATTTGTAATTTTTGAAACTTTCTAGTCAAATCCAACATTGTTAACATGTTCAGGAAAAAAGCCAGGAACAATTCAAGAATAGCAAATAGTATGTGCCACCTACCTCTTCTGTGATTTGTCTGTTTTTCTAGTTGATGGGAGATACAGAGGACGGGTTAATCTGCTATTAAAAATAGTACTGGGTAGTTTTAGACTGAAGTAGAAAAAGATTACTGAAAACATCTCTTAACATATTAAAAATATTTTGGGTACAGTTGCATCAGACCCGCATTAGAGTTGGAATATAAAATGATACAATTAATTTTGATTCAGTTTAATTTTAAGGTTTTAGGACACTTGAAAGACTTGCTCATCAAATAAATAATTCAAAATTAAAAGCAAAAGACCTAATTCTTACTTAAAGCTGGGTTTGGACCTAATACCCAAACTATGAATATTTTGAATTTTAAGATTTAAGTAAGAATTAGGTTTTATAGCCTAGATTCATTTCCAATATTAGTATAAGGATAATGACTTTCTTTTCCACAGCTTTCACATTTTATAGATGTTTCATATCATATAAGGCACACCCTTCTCTCAGAAGTCAAAAAATCTTCATAATTTTCTTGATTTAACTGAATAATTGAGTGCAGTTCTCATTACCGTCTAGTCATAACCCAGTCAGTGCACATGAGTTATCAGATGAAGCGAATGTATAGATGTATGCTAATTCCCAAACATTATGAGTTAGGAATTATTTTCAATTAAACATTACAATTAATTTAAATAATTAAGTTAATTAATTTAAATTAAATATTTTGTTGTATACACTGTCTATCAAAAGAGACACTAAAACTGAAATAGCTGGAAGCCTACTTAAAACACTTCTTTTGAATAGATAGGCAGTTTTAAAGTTTGAAGTGAAGTGTTAATTGTGGTTTTTTTTCTTGGTAACAATTAAACTTTCATCTTATTTTATATAATACAATCTGATAGCTTCTTTTTAATCTAAAGGCATCCAGATTAGTGATGTTATAATAAAATTGCACCAATATCATAAGTTAAGCTCAATTATAACTTGAAATCAAAGCCTAAAGAAAAAAAAAACAAAATATCTTGAACAAATTTATAATATTTTTTTATTTCAAATACTTGGAGTGCTGATTAGCAAAAGCATTATTGCAGTTATGGGAAGATGAGACTTTACAGTGAAAGCTCCTTGACATTTAGATTTAAAAAAAAAAAAAAAAAAACAAGGAAGAAAGGGGGCATAAATCATCTACATTATTTCTTTCACTTAAGATTAAGCAGATGTTAGCTCATTCCAGAATTCAGTTTCCATTAGGTATTTACAGGACCACTCATATTCAACAAATTATGCATGTGAAATGAAATTATTTTTTAAACTAGGAGCATGACTAGCACTTCAACTACCTTGCTCGTTGGTAGCTTTATCAGAGGTCCACCTTAAGAAATATTTCAACATAATATTTAAATCCAAGTGTATCCAGTGTCATGATATGTATAGTCATTGTTGTGCGATATATATTGCCATATATTTATATTGCAAAGAAACAGCAAGACATTTTGTAAAAATCATTGTACGAAACCATGGCACAAATTCAGTTAATGAAACTATTGCCATGAATATGAATGACTGCACAAACTAAAGAATTTGCTGTGAAGAGCTAATTCCAGTGAACTGTGTTTTGTGGAGACATCGCTTACTCTAGCATAATCATGGGAAGAACCAGAGAACAGGAAATGGTCACCGCATTGACTTGTTTAGAAAACCATTCAAAGTGTTGAGAGAATGAATTCAAAAACTAACTCAAAAAGCTAAGGCCTTCAGTGCAAAGAAAATTGTTAACTGAAACCGAAGTGTCTCTTGCGTCTTCTGAGACACTGCATCTGATGTCTTGTTTTGTCTGAAAGTGATCACTATGCATCTCTTCATTGCTGGCTGATACTTTGGAGGCAAAAGGATCCTGATGTGATTCCATTTGCCAAAATATCCAGGATAAGGGTCTTTTAAGACACTCATCTGAACTTTGGTGAGTTTTAGGTGTTTAACAACTTTTCTCCAACACCAAGATTAGCTTTAACCAGAGAAGTTAACTGGAAAAAGAAGTTTTTACTGTTTTGTTTTCCACATCATATATCTCACTACTGTCTACTATGACTACTGGAAATTGTTTCCTAATGATTCTACATTGACTTGAAATTAACTGGCATACATAAAAAAAAAAATGACACAACAAAATAAGGTTGCAGCTCTAACCGGTAAACTGAAGATCATATTTCATCTTTCAGCATCATATAGCTAGTTGTTACAGTTTCTGTGATATTGTAGCAGCGTAAGGAATAGTACAGCATAGCATTATATTATTTTTTGGGTTCATTTAATTTATGTTGAAACTGAACCCTAATGAATCTTTAGTGGGCTGTCAGATATTCATGGCCAGTGGCACTTTTTCCATACAAGTTTATATTACATTCCCTGGAGCAAGTAGCTGGCACTATTGCTGAAAGTCTTAAACAGTATCATAAAAAGATATATTGAACAATTCCTTATGTCACGAATGTAAAAAGGTGTCTCCATTTCAAAAGGGGGCGAGGAAACCAGGGCCTTTTAATAAAGAAGTGAGAAACTGGAGCTCATTTTAGGATCTTGAGTTATCACTGAACATAAAAATGGAAATACTGATACCATGGCAACACAGCTGAATTTTCTGCTTTGCAGACACCGGATTTATATTTAGGTGGTGTGAATCAAATCTACGCTGCGAGGCCAACTTTAAAACACAAAGGAAAAAATTGGCAATGGGAGGTTTTCACCAGCTTGGCTGAAGTGAAACTCTTTGCAGTGTTTCATCCTAGCAGAGCACCTAGCTGTGAAAATCGTCCAAACTGTAATTCTCCTTGGCTTACCAAAAGGGGATTATGAATTGAACTTAGTGTTGCAGGAAATGTCACCTGCCCCTCTGAAAACTAACAATAAATCAAAAAGAGTTTTGTTCATCTAAAAAAAATGACTGCAGTACAATTTTTATTCTTTATTTATCAAGCTAAGTAAATACTGTATTACATTTTCATTGTCATTATGTTGCTTTAATTTCTGTTGCTTTAGCCAGAATGCAGGGAAGCTCCTTTCATTTTTTTTTCCCTAAGAAAGGAGCAAGGAAGTTAGCTAAAGGCAATCAAATGATAACTGATGAGGCTAGGGGCAGCTTATTGCAAGGGCAGCTTTAGTGTACAAGGAGTTTCTAGGAGTTTCTAGGTTTTGTTTATTTTTTTAGGCATTTTGCTCCAAAAACAATTTTCAAAAAAAAAAAAAAAAAGGTAGAAAAAAAAAAAAACGGTAAGCAGAACCTGGAGAAATAATCATTCTCAGATCCCATATTAATGCACTGTATTTTAAAATAATCAAAGTAAGTTTATGGAACAAGTACGGTGGGGATGCTTTGTGCCTGCTTATTTGCTCTTCTTCTGTTTTAATCATCTCTTGAGAGGCATGGGCAATAAATACCATCTACGAAGATAACATTTTATCACAGCATCGAAAGAAATTTTTCTCCCCCAGGACACTCCCTGCCTTGTGGGTATTTATGAGCATGGTGATCATGTCACTTCCTCTAGCAAAATTGCAATTAATTATGTATAGTTGTTTGTTACTCTAAGAAGACTGAGGAGAGCACGATTTACGTGATAATATATTTGCAAAACTGTTTCCTCAGCCTCCTTTAACACCAACATTCAGAGAACATTACAATGTCACAAACCATAACGGCAATAAAATTCACAGGTCAGGAAAAATACACCTTAAAATTTATGCTTTAATACAAATGTACATTGCGCCTGAAGGCTCCCATTCAGAAAACTATTTAGAAAGGCTGGTTCAACAAGTGCTTAAGTTGTACTGAACACAATTAGGCTGCTGCCTAAGCTTATAAGCTTGCCCGAGCTGCAGAAATCAGTCAAGTCTTCAGTGGAACAGGCTAGGTGGTGCATTTCACATTGACTTGCCCTTTCTTTTAACAGATTTACTACAAAGCCCAGCAGAATTGGAAGGCAGTTTTTCTTGGAATTTTTTCTCCTTTTTTATTTCCTTTTCCTGTTTTAAGGCTTGATTCAAGGCTTGCTGAAGTCAATGGGAACATACAGTAGATAGGTTATCAAATAAGGATTGGGAATGTTAAATGCTTTTGACTCTTACAGCATTTGGGCATAGTCAGTAGCTCTGAAAACTGTCCAGCATGATACAGGGAATGCTCCTTAAATACTATGAGATGCTCTGCAGCAGTTAAGGCTGTAAGGCACCCATTAACAGCTGTAAGTTTACGCACAAACACTGCAGCAAACATCAAATGCATCCTGGCAAAGTGCGAGGCATCTGCTCAAGGACTATCTCTTCCAAACACAAGCTCTAATTACCTAGATTGAGGGACGTGCCAAATCGGAGCGCGGGGCGCAGACGGCACACGCTCCCCGGCTGCTCCGCTTTCATCTGCCTTCGCCTCAGGCTCCACATGTGGGAGGAGGTTCAAAGCTCCAGCCCCCGGGACGGGCTCTTCCCCACTGCTCCACAGGGAGGCCCTTCCCCATGTGCGGCCCAGAGCTGCAGCATCTCCTCCTCCTCCTCCTCCTTGTGGTCCAGGTGCAGCCAGCTGGCAGGCTGCGGGCCCAGCAGCAGGCTGGGGCTGGTGGAGGAGCGAGCGGGATCAAAGGAGGCGAGGAGGGCCCAGAGCTCCCAGCTCCACGGCTGCCAGTGCCAGGAGGCCAAGCAGAGCAGAGGTGCCTTGGATCTCCAGCAGGAAGAGGAGTCGAAGGATGGGGATAGGAAGAGCAGGCGGCATCAGATGCTGCTGTTGGGTTAGGGGGTGCAGGACGTCTGTTGTGCGAAGCCTTCAAGGGTTGCAGTGCTGCACCACTCTCTGTGCTGCAAAGATGAGACAAAGCTCCCTAAATTTAGACATTTAGCCATCAGCAGTATAGATACTCAAAAGTAGAAATACTACAGAAAGATTCAGAAATATGAATCCAAGGTCCTCTACCTGAAGGCTACTTTAGCCCCAGGTGGAACACGAGCATTACTCCCTTAGTATCGCCTTTCCGGCAGATACTACATCACTTCATTTAGTCCCTGCTTTCAGTAAGCATGAGCTACTCTTACATTAAAAGCAGAGCAAATCTCAGAAAGTTTCGTTTCTTTAAGGTAAGAAAGTTCAGTATTTGCAGGCAGTATCGTAAGAAATTATTTTGCAATGTATTGAAACTCCAGTTTCTCCAAAATCCACAAGTTGGAAAATGCACTAATGAATGTACTGTAACTTTTAAAATGCGCACTTATGAGTTGTCTCCTAGGAAACAAAGAAGCCTCGAGTGCACTTTTTTTCCCTTTAGATTGTTTACATTTAGAAACCCTGTTTGCATCCCCTTGTAAACTAGAGGGAGCATCTGAAGGAAAATGAGCTTTCGGGGCAAGCAGCAGCAAAGAGAACAGTGAACCACAGGAAAAAAAAAAAGGTTTAATGTATTGCAGAAAGATCCATCAAAAATAACCTTGAATGTATGTGTGACACAGTATATTTCTGGTGGATGTGAAAAGTCAGAATAATTTTGAAAAGAAAACAAAGCTGAAAACTTTTTCATACAACTTTTGAAAACTCCAAGAAACCCCATCTATTGTAAGTAAATAAATAAATAAAATTTTGCAAAGCTAGAGTGTAGAGCAGGCTCATGTATCAGGATGAAAAGGTGCAGACTTTCCAAATTGGTCGTTTTCTGAGGCAATACATTTCTTTTATTTCGTATTCTCTTTTTTAGTAAATGCTATTACTTTGAAACTCTCTTGGCATTTTGCAAGCAATAAAAAAGGCAAACAGTGTTCTTTTCTGCAAATTGTTCCTGTCTAGTTTTCTGCACGCTTGCTTAGAAGCAATATGTAACTACCTCCATTCTGCTGCTTTTTAGTTTGATAATTGTTACATTTGCAGGCAAATAAAGTTACAGAAATTTCCATAAAGTCGCAGGGCAAGTGCACAAGGCTTGGTTCAGACATTTTCCTTTCATTTCATATTTTACCCGTCTGGCGGTAGGATAACATAAGACTGTCTCTCAGATCTAGGATAAAGCTAAAGTGAACTTTCACATGACTTGTTAAATAATAGGAACACATACTTCCTTAATTAATGACCTCAATCAGTTAAGAACAGTGGTACTAATCTTATCTTTAGGAGCTATAACAGATGATCCCAAACTGTTGCAAAGTCACAGCAAATTATAAATTGATTCCATTCTTAATACTCTTTCTGCCCTTTGACAAGAAAAAGTAGATTGATCTAAAGATAACCATGTATGTTCTTTTTAAGGGAATTATTTTACAATGTTCTTTGTGATGTGAACTGTTCAGTATAAATCTTTGGTTTCTTCAAGAAATGTGATGAGTTAGTTTTGGGTTCCAAGACATGTCTCAAGAGAAACAGCTTGCTCAGCTAGTCATCTCAATTTATTTCTTCATTTAGAAGGCTCTTAAACTGTCTTGTTCCATGAGAACCAGACTTCTAGACCGATCACCAGTCCATCTCAGTGCGCTTTCACCTTATTTTTGACTCCTGCTTCCTGGCAATACATGTAACCAGCTTTCTGGCATCTCTACCTCCCTGACTAGAAATATATTTATTTTTATTCTTCTGAAATATAATGCCATTGAACAAATGGCATCTCTTGGAGGATTTTACCTTTTCAACTTTTGCTGTTTGTGAATACCAATTACAAATACAAGTGGAATTAGGAAATGTTGTGCAGAGCATTCCCAGTTCCTGGAGAGTTTGCATAAATACACCGCTGTCACCTAGCAACTTTATTTTCTCTCCTTGTGGCACCCGCATGTCAGTACGTGTGAATTGTAAACTTTCAGCCAACTCTCCTCAAAATAAACCTTCAAGAAATCCCACACAAAGCAAACATAACTCTGTCTCTAGGAAAAGATCCCACAAAAAGAGTTTGCTCTAATAAAGTAGTGCTTTTTCCACTGACGTCTCAGGTGAGCTTGGGGTCCTCTGCTGCCAAAGGAAGTTTTCACTGCGTGGGGTTCATGTGGACCCAGTTGGGAAAGCACTTACACATGTGAGCGAGTCCCTCTGTGAGTAGAGAGCACCTAAGCACTGTTCTACCTGTGTGTACTTAAAACAAGAAGTATCTGTCTAAGGTGAAATGTGTTCTTCAGGAGGAGAAGTTTTGCAGAATTAGTACTGGGAAGATCATGGAGATCTCCATCACTCGCTGTCTGATGTGCTTCTGAAACCTCAATTAGTTGTTGTATCAAAAAAAAACATACTTGCTCAGATCGAAAGAATCTGTGGATTGGTCTGTGCTTTGCCAAAGAAATAGCATAATGATTTAAGACGGAGGGGAGTCTCTGAGCAACTGCCATTGCTTACGCTGACCATTTGTCTTGCACAAGTAAAGGATGCCACTTCTACAAAACATGTCAATCTGTAAAAAATGTTTTGTGCTCTAATTTATATATTTGTTTATTTTTACTTTTCCGAGGATACAAGACAAAATAATGAAAGGAAACAAAAGTAATAATATAAACTTAGCGTTACTACTTCGGCAGAGAGAAGCAATTCCTCAACAAATGAGCTATCTTGGTATGCAAGTATAAATCAGATAAATCAAGGTTTTCCATTTAGAGGGAACAATACAGACATGAAAGAAACAGAATGTGAAAGGATGGAGCGACAGATTAAAAGAAGGAGGAGGAAATAGGGCTTGATCAGGCATAACAATCTTTATTCAGTTATCCTTAGAGGTATTACTCAGACTACTCCAAACTCATATAGATATATAAGGAGCATTAACTCCTATATACATTGAAATATTAGTACTGGGAAGTTATATATATATATATAGATATATTGAACTAGAAATATAGTTCAAAACATGATTTCCAGAATCATCTTGGCTGTCCTTTCGATATAAAATTGTGAATTTCTATCACAATTCAGAAATTCTCTACCACATGTTACTAAAAATCTGTTTTTCAGGGCATTTTAGATTTTTTTCTTTATAACTTAAAATCTAATTGAGAATGTTAAAAACACACATGGTAATTAAATTCTGAATCCCAAACAGCTGTAGTCCCAAGACATTTGTTCATACGTGAAAAAATATTTTATCTGTAAGCCACAGCAGATTTCTGCTTAAGTCCAGCTAGTCTTGATAAATCATGTTGGCTATAACTAAAAATATTCTTCATGTTCTGCCTAATTTTCTTTTATATTCTTACATTTTCATTTTGCATGGAAAAATAATGTTAAGAGACAAAGTCATTTTATGAATGGCACAACACTTACTTCCTATCAGAACATCTCCAGCCCTGTTCTTCTTTTCTAAGTACTTGTAGTCAGTCAGTATCTGCTTTTTTTTTTGTGTAAACCTCCATCATTAGTGAATGATTGCTTGATTATTCTGACTAAATGCCTCATTTCTTCCTGAGTGCAATCTGCTATATTATCGGGGTAAGGCAGAACTTGAACAGCACTGACATTAATTTCCTGGGAGTGGTTACTTCTGCTGAATTCGAATTTTAGCTGCTGTAAGAGACTTTTTATATTCTACTATAGATTTATAACATTTCTCACAACTTGACCCTGCTTTGGTTACAACAGAGTATTTGCCCTTTGCCATAGTAATGGCACATTTGCTAATTCTTAATTTTTTTCCAATTCTTGTAACAGTCCAAACACAGGGAAAAATGACAGTTCCTGCCTGAGGTCGAGATTTGTATATGTCCACATCTCTGTGCAGATATCAGCAAGGCAAAGTACAAAGTTTTTTTGAAACTTTGGGAAGCATTTGAATCTCAGGTCACTCATAAATAATAGTCAGCCTGGATGAGAGAAAACAGGTAAAATAACTGCAAATATGCAAGAAATGCACTCCTATTAAAACTTAATTTCTGTGCATGTTGCTGATTTCAGGTATCAACTCCTAAGACATGAGCTGCATGACACATCATGTATCTATCTTACGAACACATGAGACTGAGCTGCTCTTGCCTCCATTATCATGCAGACTTGCCCAGGAAGGACAGTTACACCTTCCAACCTTCGCTTATTCATCCCTACCAGAAGTGCGCGATCAGAATTTCCTTTTAAAACGGTGAGTTAACACAAAACATAATCCTACATTCTAGAAAATAGAAAGTAGAAATACTACATTTCTTACTGCCAGACTTTTTAGCATGCTAGTTGATAAGTGAAGATTAACTTCCAATATATAGAATAAAATAGGAGAATTAGCAATATATAGAATAAAATAGGAGAATTAGAAGTGTACCTGTTCATTTTATTTTTTATTTTATTTTATTTAAAATAGTCTTTTTGCCTACTTTATTTACTGTTTTCCCTTCATATTATAGAATTTGAAAGAAATCCTGGGAGCACAGAGGAAAATTAATAGGGATTTTATGAATTTGGAGAAAGTTTTTTAGTCTCTTTTGTCTTGTAGAGTCTGCTGGTAGAATGATGTTAGCAAGACATTTGGTAGGGAGCTCTTGGAGTTAAACATCTCATTGCCATGAAAGGAATACTTCACATTGTTCATTGCTACTAGCTTTTGGATATTCAAAGCCTGTTTCAGTTAGTCACATTTGCAATATACATACCTGCTTATACTAGTGTAGCATTTCCCAGACTCCACAAATTTTTTACTCCACAAGTAAACCTGCAAACTCTACTAGCTATTAATGCCAGAAAGTGACTTTCAAATTGGGAAATGGGATCCCTTGGCTAGGGTGATAAATTTTATGTTAATGTGACCCTGTGAAATAGAGTTATCACCTTTACGTGTTGAATATATCCTTTGGTTGGCTGGGCAGTATGGATATGCAAACACTATTTGCCTCTACAATCACATTTTCTAAGACATTTTACATATGTATAAATCTGTAAAATTCAGTTCTGATTTCAGCATTAGTATATATATTTTTTTCACAATTCAGAAAACATTAACAATCAGCTCTTCAACATCTTCATTTTAAACAAAATATTTTCTTTTAAATAATAATTATTCCAAGAAATCAGTGAGGCTACTTTCTTAGTGGCTTAGCAGAAAAACATCTATTGCAAATTATCTGTATTGATGCTAGTTTTCTTCCAAAGAAAAGGAAATATTGTAGCACTGTGCCATTTTAGTATCATCATTTCTTAGATTATTTTCGTGAGCCCTCTAGTTGCATATAGCATTTGCAGTGTCTGATAATATCCTATATGCAGTATTTAGCTTGAAGATATGTTTTATTCTCTCTCAAGGACTAATTTGTGCAATTGATGATACCGTAGACTGAATTTTGGAGAGCTTTATTACAGACACTTTAAAGGTTCAATCTTATTCTTCAGAAAAAAAAAAAGTAGTCTTGTTTCAGACTTCTTTTATTTTTCCACTTTATTTTTACATATGTGGGGTTTTGTTGTTTATTTTCCAACTTTTTTTGGTACTGAATACAACATAGACCATTATGGAGGGAACTGATTGCACCTCAGGGACTGAAGATACTATTGTAAAGCTCAGTGGAGATTTTGGTCTGGCTGGTAGATTAAATGTCTTCAGAAACAACAAAGCTTCCCTTTGTCTCAAAGTTCTTTGGAACAATCTAATAGAACTGTTGAGCATCTGAGTCACTGTTCATCTGAGTACATAATTGGGAACAGTCAAAACCCAGTTATATTAGGAGACAAAATGGTGGAAGATCTAAGGGAAAAATCTGAAATCAAATAATAAAAATGACTCCCAGGAAGAAGATGAAAATTGTAATATAAAGCAGAAAGAATCAGATATATCTACCACAGATTCTGAAAAAGTTGTATGTGTAATATGACCCTTTATGCAGCAGGGAATAAGCCTGTTTTCTTATTTAAACTTTGAGTAGTTCATCATATCTTTTAAGTGATGTTCCGTGTAAGCTTCCTGTGGAAAAAGAAAGCTAAGAGCTTCTATTCAAACTTCCTATAAATATCCTGTATCTTGACTTCCTCTGCTCGGCTCTTCTGAAAATCAGGTCACTTTTATTTAAATGCTTAAATATGGCTTTAGCTGCCTTAATTTTAGCCATCTGGGTTTGAAATGCCAGCCTAATTCCTTCAGCTTCAAATCTAGGGATTTATAATAGGTGCATTCATTTGATCCTAAATACATCCTGTATGTAAATGAAGTTTGAGATTTTTCAGAAAAAAAACTATGATTGTCATAGAAGAATATTCAGAAAGAGTATCGCAATTTCTTATGCCTCTGATAAGCCTTCAAGTTTCCTTTTTTTTTTTCCTCTCTACATCTTCTTGATTAAAATATTATATTTTTGTTTACTGATTGCATGCATTACTTCAGATTATCCTTATTTTTATTCTGCAGCCTAAATGACCAGATGGATCTCATACCTGTGCTGCTAGACCAGATTTTGTAGGTTTCCTCCAAAAGAAATCTAGTTTTTATGTTTCAAGACTGCATCACAATGTGAGCCATTGACCAATAAGTAGGCATGACTGGGATTTAACTTCGCATACACTCCAGAGCTTCAGCTAGAATACAGATGTAGATCTGCTCCAGAGAAAAATGACAGAAAGCATGTACCTGCCATGTATGGATGTACCAAAACAAAACCAAGAAATGAGTCTGCCCCCAAATATCTAGTGTTCACTCCAATTCTACTTTTTGTAGAATACTATTTCTTTCTAATCTGGTCAGATTAGAAAGAGGGAATGATAATTTCCTCTCATCTCCTTATGATTTCCTGTTCTGTCAAGATATCATCCCAGTCTCTCTTCTTTCTTTTGAGAATTTGCTTGGTTTCCTAGTCTCTAAGTTTTAGAAAACTATCAAATAAAGAAATATTCATTTTCCCCTGTATTTTCCTAATAAATGATGCATCTGGTAAATATGTTTGAGTAGAGCAGCTGGCCCAATGTGCACAGCTACAGAATGATAAAAAGGATATTGGAATAATTAGCTAAACTCTTCACTTTAAATGGCCAGACCAAAAATATTCAAGCTTTTCAAACATATTGCCCATGCTCCATACACAATTGAGCCCAAAATGCCCAATAATCTTTTCACAGAAATTGCCACAAAATGTGGAAGCATGTCAGATAGGTATCAAGGGAGTCTGATGACAAGTTAAAGATTCATGGTATACCTGCATTTTCAACAACTACCTGCTGCCTGCAAAACCAAACACTATTTGAAAGGACTGCGAGATAATTTCAGTTACTTGCAGTAAAATTTCATATATGCAAATAGTGAGATTTTGAAGCCAGTAAAATTAAGGTAAACTGCCATCAAGATAGTCGAACAATCTTATGCAGATCAGTAGTGAAATACCTATTTCCAAACAAGTCTATTAGTAGACAGGAAAACCTGGATAACAAATGAAGGTAAAAGCATTCCATTTTAATCATGGACTTAAGTCCAGAAAAAGTGAATTTGAAATAATTTGCAGACATTTCTTGAAAAATCTGTAAGTGTCTTGAAAATGCTTGAAAACATCAAAGGCCATGGAAAAAAATGAAAATACTAAAGTGGAAGGCAAACACACAACAGGACTGACTTTTCATGGCTGATTAAGACAGAAAGTGTTAATATACATTACCTAAAGAAATACCAAAGATATTTTTACCATAATTAAATCCACATGCACCCACATGCACAGAACTCAGGAAGATTTATCTCCTACCAACTTGCAGTTTGAGAGTATTTAAGAAATAATGCCAGCTGATGCATATCTGATCAGTTTTCGCTAGCATTGGTTAGATAAAAGAGAACACTGAGAAGAGTTTAAGGGACTTAGCAAAGAAGCAGGCTGATATCAGGCAGCAAATGCTCCCATGCATTTGTGTTAACAAAGTTAAGGTATTAAAAACACTTTTATACAAATATTTTGGATAATGTGGTCAAGAGGTAAGTTATGCTTCCATATCTAGTGTTGAGTTGCTCATGAAAAATATCAGACTGAAAGCTCTGGAGGAAGAAATAGCCTGTTTATCCACATAAAATATGTAACTTCTGCAGTACTACCATCTTCCTCATGTTGCCCTGGTTATAATCAGTCTGTACTGATTATTGACTGCTTATTAAAAAAATGAGATTTTGTTTAATCACCATGCTTTGGGCTCTTATTTCTCCTTAATTTTGACAGTTCCTGTCAGATATTGGGATGCTGGGGGAAGGAAGTTGATTCCACTTCCCTTAATTCAGTCTCCTTAAGTCCACTGGGTGAAAAAATGTTGCAAGAGCTACAAGATGGTTTTGGTTACATGTTATGCTTTTGGATTTTTTTTTTTGGTTTGTTTGTTTTAATCCTAAAGGTATGGTTCAGTAAATCACAATGACTTTGAGAGAAAAGGAAAGAAATCTTTAAATTCCTCAGCACTAAAGCATGCCCAAAATATCAGAACTGAGCAAGGACACAGTTTCAAGTTCTAGTTATTAATCCCTTCATTCCCACACTGTTCTTTAGTGGCCTCTTAAGACTGCTCTCAGATGAGAGGATGACGAAGTTCTTTGATCTAAGCCGTTCCACTCTTCTGCGCACTCTTCTGATCTCCTTTTCTTGTGCTGACAAAACTTCCTTGACTTACTCTCCCTTCCCCCAGTCTTCTGATATCTCTTCACCATTGTCTTCATCAGAAACCACTCACTTCTTCCCAATATTCCTGTTACTAAATCTAACTTCCTATCATTACCTGTTCGTCCTTCAAAAGCAGAGTGAGCTCATGCTTATGATTTTTTTACCCCTTATCCTACTTATTAATGCTTTTCCCTTTGCGCTTTCCTCTCTCCTCATTCTCCTTACAGCAACACGTCTTTTGAATAGCTGATCTTCTCTGTCTACTACTTTCCCAGTTGTCATTAACAAGTACATAAGAAGGGCTACACTAGATGATAACAAAGATCAATTTACAGTCGTGATGAGGACACTGCACATATATGTAATTTTTTTTTCATGAATACCAACCCATTTCAATTCTTTTTAACCTCCAAGATTTGAGCCAACTGAGAGTCTCTGTAAGCCAGAAACTTTTGCAGAATAGTTGTCTGCAACTGTCTGTGATTTTCCAAAATTAAATAGATATTTAGAAAGATAGATAATCTTTGAGAATACAATATTCTTTTATTTTTCAACCGTTTTTGGCACTCACTAACATAACCACCTAAGTATCTCATAAGAAATTACAATTACTTTGGCACATTCTCACCCACATATTAGCACTATTATATTATTTTCTCAAAACCTAATTGAGATGCAGTTTTTATGCAAAATAATGAAAGAGTCCTAAGAAGGAAAGCAGGAAAAGGGAGGGTAGAAAATCTGACATATTTTCTGTCCCAGTGTTCGGATATAAGAGTTAAGTCTGCTAATGGGTTTGAAAAATTACTTTATTCTACTTGCTATCCAGCGGCAATGATATTTGCAAAATTCTTTCTCAAAGCCATTCATGGCACATTTCTTTTTCTTTTTATGTTCTTGACAAGAATCTTCCAAGTGATGAAGATAAATTAAAGCACACAGACATGCACAGATGCACGCGCACACACACTGCACCAAATAATAAAGCACTATATAATCCAGAAAAATGGCCTCTTACCACCTCCTGTCTTTTTGGAGACTCCCCATGTTCCTGCCTGAAATCCTTGCTGGCTCAATTTTGCATTTTTTTATAGGCAAAATTTTTCAGGTTTGTGTCATAGCAACTCAGTAAACTTTGCAAACTTTATAAAATTAGCACGTGGTTATGAGCACACCTAGCAAACTTTCAGCTGGTGCAGCTGCACTGGTTTTGTGTCTACGATCCCCAAATGCTGAGAGTACAAACCAAAACTACATCAGACCAGCAGCAATTCATCTCCAAGAGGATCCTGGTCCCTGATTTCTGTCAGTCAGACCCAAACTGACCTTAGGCACCTGAATTTTGTCTTCTCTAAGGCATTTCACTCTGAAGCAGACATACACAAATAACTGAGGCATTTTAAAAATGCCAGACAAATGAGCAAACCTCTGAAAGACAAGCTTCAGTGCAAGTTGTTTCTACTTTACCTGTATGATAAATGTGAGGAAACTGTGCTTCATTATTGGGCTCTAATTTACCAGGGTATATTTCTCGTTTCCCATCAAGGAGGAGTATGCATGCAGAAATGACAGCAGCTGGCATGAGTTAATGTTCAACCTATTATACCTGAGGGTAACACGTTACCCTGCCTATTCCTTAATCATCGTGGAAAAATGTGGCTCTGTTCCTGCGGACACTTAGCCAAGTCTTCTCTCAGTGCTCCCTCCAGTTCCCTGCGCAAGCATCACATGCCATTGATACCAGAGTGCTGAGGACATGGGACTTAAATGCATAACACAGGCCAAGAATGCAGCAAAGATAACTGCCCCTTTTTATCGCAGCTACGTGGAGTCCTCACTTTCTTTGCTCTTTCCTAATACTTTTGTGAGGCTGCTTGAAAAAGGCAGTCGGCTGCCATGGGCAAGCTAACTCAAACTAAGAAAACAGAAAACAGTGCTAATCGTAGTACTGGAGGTGCAGCTTGGCCATCACAACCCTTGAGCTCTTCAAGCACCAGTTCTCCTGGGGAGGTTGGACGAGCTCATCCCGAGGTGACACCTGAGGGTGTTATCAATCCCAGGGAGGGAAATAGACATTATAGGGACGTGGTGTGCTTTGGTTTGTGCGTGGATGCAGGGATGCAAGAGGAAGCACCGTGTGATGCTGTCTGGGCTGGCTCCCAGGAAATGGACATGTTGGAGCACTCGTGCACCAAGTTCAAAGAACTCAGCGCTGTCTCTGCCAGGGCATTTGCTGCACTCTCAAAGTTTATTTTTCTTGCAGGTTTCTCCCTTGCCAACATTGATGAGACTCAGCAACCTTGCCGAGGCAGGGCTGTACAGAGCGCTTTTGGCAATACTGGCCATTCTGGCACATTTTCATTGTCAGCGGAAGGAAAAAGATAGTAGGTGGGAGCTAAACAAGCTGACTTGCAGAAGTTTTCAGTTCCTCAGAGTGATGGAATTTCTTATTCCAGTGTAGATAGCTCCTGTCTTTCAAGGATTGAGCCTCTGAAGGCAGAGGGAACCTCTCTGGCTGATCTGGAGCAGCTGACAGCAGAAACTCTTTGCATCTGTGGAAGAAATGGGCACCCCCTCCAGTTAAGCAGAGTAAACACTGCTATTTTGAAGGGCTCTCTGCTCAAACAGAAATACAGAAATACAACAGAAAAGCAACACAAATGATGCAACTGCATGCCTATAAAGCTAAAATGATAAAATCAACTAACTATGTATCAAACTCAGAAGCCTGATCCAATAGCCAGATGTATTTGTTTGGTGTACAATAGCTTGCAGAAAGCCAAGTTTAAAAATATTTTTCAAACTAACATTAAAGAAAAAACATCTCTCAAATGCATGTAGATGCACAGGTAGGTGTTTTTTCTTTTTCTTTTTTTTTGGTAATTTTTCCTATTATATGTGAATTTGCAGTTCTTATTCACTTCCATTGCAGACAGTATTTTGAGGATATTGCCATATAAGAAAAACTCTTTGCAACACTGTTAATAGTGAAATATCTCATTAAGTATCTCAGGCATAACTGTTATATGGTTAAAAGTCACCGTCATCATTAATACAAAAGTAAGTCCATGGGAAAGAGTTCAGGAAGAAACTGCACACTCTCTATTTCTATTCCTCCATAATGAGCTATGAACAGATACATAAATCTTCATCTAAGCTGAGAGGATGATATTAAGCAATGACAAAAAATAAGTGTGATGTATATCGCCTCCCTGTCTTTGTGCACAGCAGACTGTTCTCAGCCAAATGTGCCAATTCATAGCGGATAGGGTCAGGAAAATTGGAAGAGCAACAAGGATGGGATTTGTGCTGCTGAGCACTGCCAGCTCGGCCCATTGTCATGCTGGAACCAGTGACAAAATTTCCAGATTCTGTCATTGGCTTCAGTTAACCCCCGCCATGAGACATAAGTAGGCAGCCAGTCCTCATGCTTCTCTATTAGCCAGAGAAAGGAAGAGAAATGGAAGAAGGGCTATTAGCATTGGTGCTAATGCTCCAGATTAGGTTTTTCTTTTTTTAAGGCTTAAAGAATCGTTGAACTGGACCTATTTTTTTTTTCTTTATTTACTTGTTTACTTTTTAAACAAGTTTACTTTACTTTTTAAAATGGAACTCCTAAGGTATTTATTTATGCAATCCTGCTTCTTTTCTCTGTTATAGTTATTTCTTGATGCAATTAATCAAGAGAATCTACAAATCTAAATCTAGAACCTATCTGAAAATCACCTTCTGTAAGAATCATTATACAAAGCTGGGTGTTCTGCTGCTGTATAATGGCAACAGTGCTAGTTACCTCTGCTTATCAAAACTCCCTCTAAAATATATGTTGTTCTCAAAAGTGAATTAAAGAGCAGTGCTGCCCTTTAAAGAACATTCACTATTTCAACAATATGAACATACAACTGACTACATGTATACTTTCCAATAAAATTCTTCCACTGTTGGCAGTTAACAGCCCTTTCTTCCACTCTAACTTTATTGCTTGTTAGTTTTGTTTATAGAAGCTTATATGGCATTTTTATCACTTCACGGTTTTATTGCATTTATTAATTGTGATGCAATACGCCAGATTCCTTGGCAAGGAGGATCTATATTATGCTTTTAGAATACAACTTATTCAGGAACAAAATCTCCGAGGGAAAAAAGTCTATGCCCAAGAGTAAAAATCAGTGAGCTATTTTGGCCTGGCAATGTAGTATTGGAAGATGTGAGCTCACATTTCCATCCTCACTTCTCTTTTGTCCTCTGACTTGGGAGAGTCTTGCAGGTATAACTTGCAGCAATTACAATTTTATTTGCGCAAGGGTTCCCTGAAGGAAGGGTACACTGAAGAGAGTCTTTTTAGTTGAGAATCCCTGTAAGAAAGTTTCTTGCAGTGAGAGGTGTAGTACTTGACAGATGGGCCTCATAGAGACTGCAAAAGGACCTTCCATAATTGCTGCAGATAGCTCCGATTTGCTTTTCCAATATTCATACTGTGCTTTTAAAATTAGGAGACACAATGTAGTAAGGCTCCAATGAAGGCCTAAGTAAAAGCTTGAAGTTATCAGACCCTCTTTCTATGTACAAAGCAAAGGAATAAACTGAAATCCAGGGATTGCACTAAATTATTTATAAACTCATTCTTTTTTTTCTCCTAATGCTGACTAAATTTGACAGAAACTACTGTTGGGTCTCTGCTTCTGGGTAGCAGTTGTATATGAGCACAGTTTCCCCGCAAACCATCACTAGTTCATTTTGCACTGACAGTAAAAGTAATGAATGAAGTATCATACACATTTGTGATCAGAGGACAGAATTTATCTTTATTTTACAGCTTTTTTTTTTGACTTACCACCTAAAAGATCTGGCATTTAGCCTCAATAAATGATGATCTAATAAGAAGTCTGCAGTTCTCCTGTGCCAGGAGGCTTTGGAAACAATGAAGTAGAGTCAGACAAAACAGGCTAAAAATCATTTCCAAGGAATGGTGTTCTGTACTTTTATGTTTTTTACTTTCCTGAGTTTGTTTTCCTTTTTTCTTTTTCTTTTTTTTTTTCTTTCCCAGTGGAAATTATTTCTCTGCTAAGGCTAGAAGGTGATAAGATAATTTGTCCTGGATAAAATAATACTCTTATTATTTTGACCATGTTCTCCTGCTTTCTTTTTTTCCAGCTTATTCTCTCTTCTGTATTATAATTTTGTTCCACACCATGACTCAGCTTGTTCAAAAGACAGTAAGGTCTTCAGAGGGGAAAAAAAAACCAAAAGATTTAACCAGGTCCATCCTGGAGTCTTCATGAGGTAGCATTGATGAAATTATTGAATAGAAGTGTACTGAATGATATAAATGATAATATTGTTTCCAGGAGAACTCCTCTGTTTTAGACTGGAACTGAAATCTAAATTTCCATTTCCTACATGAGGAAAACAGGGGAGCTACCCTACATAAGGTTTCAGTGAAACAATTAACTTAGAGCAGCCTCATCTCTGCCACTTAGGATCATGGCAGGTTGGAGACTGTTAACTAGTCTTGATGGTGTCATCATGTGTAAGGATGCCCGAATGCAAAAGGAAGCATCTGGGTGATACCACATCGTTCAGGAGCATGGCCTGTCTGCTCTGTTATGTCGTCATCACTATACCATGGCCTTCTAGTTTTTAGGTTAAATAAATGTTTATTATTGAACAAAATCCTGCAGAGAACATGAAGGATGATTAAAGAACAGCTGTAGAGGCCAAGGTATTTCATAGTCGAGGTCCTTGTCAATAGCACCTGCTATAGGCGCAGGCTGATCGCTGATACTAATTACAGTTCATCCTAACTGAAAAGAGAAAATGGTATCAAGCATGTAATGCACAGTAACCTTAAAGTTTAGCAAGAAGGTTTTTATATCCACAGATCTGAGTGCCCTGGTGAATGGATACATTGTTGTGGTTTCTCGGGTTCATCTATGCCACGTGGCGACTAAGTAGCTTGTGGCTTTTCCTGATCACTGATGAACGGAAAGCTCGTAATCCCCCTAAGAGTAATTCAGCCCTCATCATCCCGCACAGAGCTGGCACAGCTATTTCTAGGAGAAATAAAAGTCACTCAGTTCCTGCTACTTTGGAAGCAAAACAGACGTCAGCTGACAGAAACCTCTATTTTTCATCAAGAAGACAAAAGTAGGTCAGGCTTCCTTCTTTTCATGCAGGCAACATTCAGTAGTTCAGCCTGGGGTGAGGGTTTGGCTGGCATTTGTCTCTCCCAAGGCTTCAAGCAAAAGCCAGTTGAGTTTTGTTGACACAGTTTTTCTCACAGTCCTGTAATGCCTCCTCATTAATGAATGCACTTTTTCCTGCAGCAAAACGCATAATGTCTAAAAAAGAGCTCTTCATCTAAGATATGCTGCTGACATATCCATCTTTATGATAATGTTCCCTGGGATTTGCTTATTGAAGGTACACAGCAACTTGGCATTTCATTCCAGGCTGCCTTGCTGCTAAAAAATTGCCCAAGTTTTATCACTGGAGTTCAAGGTCAAAATACTACCAGATTTCTGGGGTGATTGCCAATCATTTAAAGGGCTTCACAGCATCTCCTGGCCCTGTTGGCTGCCGTCTGATTTGGGGATCTTCACTTGTGTCTGCAACTCAAAGGTCTTGACAATTTCTCAGGACTTTCCCCTTCTGAATTTCTTGTTGTCAGTTGCAAGTTGCTGCAAGAAAAGGTTGCAGAATATTAAATGCTTTGTGGTCTTGATAAAAACAGAAAACATCTTTATCCTTCTCCTTGCTCTTTTTTTTTTTTTACTCTTGTTGATGTCATGTTGCTGCAACTACAAGTCTGGCACTTATTCTTTCAATGGAAAAACTTGGAAGCTGTTGATATTTTAAAAATATAACCATATCTTCCATAATTTTATTTTGGGCAAAATTTTGATGAAAATGATAAGAAATTTTCAATTTTCAGCTGCTCAATTTTCATAATGCCAATTTAATATCACAAATATGAAATCACATATTCCCAATGTCCAGAACAAACAATTAGCTCAGGCTAATAAGTTCCAAAACAAACTTATGCTTAACTTTAATGCTGTAATTTTGTTTTTGGAAGAGTGAGATATAATGAGAAATTGTATTGCATTGCTAATACTGTATAGTGTAATCTATAGCTACTGAAATCATTCCATATGACATGACTCCATATGATTGTTTGAACTTTTCTATAGGAAAAAGGAAAGAAAAGAAAGACCTAACCTCACATTGCCCTAACATTTATTAGTATTTAAAATAACAAAGAATCATTGTTTTGGAGTGTTTTTTTCATTTGCTTGTTTGATACACAGAGCAATTAAAAAAAAACCTCTATCTCTTCTCTGTTGGGACATTTGCAGTCTTCTGTAATGTTGCTGGAAGTGGGGAGGTGTAAAATGGAAGCTTCTGTACTAGCAGCTCTGCTACACGACACTGAAATAAAAGCCTTTTACAGAGAATCCATTTATATTCACTCTGGATTTCAAAATTATTTCCATCCACTGACAGCTTTGGAATCTGTGTACTTGTAAATGCAAGATGTGCAGATGTGAGGAGAGCCTGCCAAGAGCCTGGAAAAGCAGCAGAAGCTGGTGTTGTCTGGTCTGATCAGGAAGGGGTTGACAGTCAAGCAGTGAAAAGATCCATTTTGTGTGACAAGAAATATTTCCATTTATAGAGCACTGATATGTGTGATCCTTATTATTTCTGAAACTCGAGCACAAGTGCGCCTAGGAGGATTTGTCAGTGTATTTGGAATGGAAAGAGACACTGTGGGCTGGATGATGAGCAAAGAAGATGTCAAGGGAACTGGAAAAATAAATACATGGATGCCGGAATTATTGATTTGTTTCGTTCTTCATATTCCACTTGGTATAAATATAGTCACTTTAAACTATGGAAAGTAAGGAACTCATCTGTTTTATCTGGAAACTATTTAGCATAATGGAGACACTTCTTCAATTAAGGGGCAGTGATAAACTTCTCTAATATTCTCCTTCCATCAGTTTTGCATTTGGTTCAATGGAAATATGGGAATATTGGAAATATTGCCAATAAGTCATTCCATGTACAGTTAAAAGATGTCTGAAAAGTAATCATACTACTGAGGATATCTAATGCTTATGGGTTTTTTATGTAATATTAAGGGTATAGGCATTTCAAATTTGGAAAACATATTTGAAAAAATCTGACTTTTAGTAGCTGTTGTATTTACTAATTTTTCTGTGCTCACACTTTAGGTATTATTTGAATTTCACCTCATGCCGATGGAACTGCATATGAAATGAATGAGAGTTTAAAAATGAGCTTGTTGTCATCTTACTCTCAACAGCATTTGGCATACATTTTTCACTTAAATGACAAAACAGTGAGAATATAATGAGAGCAATATGGACCATATCACCAACTGTAAGTTAGCTTTGCACAGTGGTTCTCATTAGCCAGTAAGGCAGGGAGCATTGCTACTGGGGGGTAAAAAGTTCAAGGAGTCCTACATATAAAAGGTAGTTGTGTAGCTGATAGCTGCTGCTCAGCTAAGGTCCCCAGTGGGTTGCAGGCTAGTGGGACTGCAACTTCCACTTTTGAATGAAAGGTAACCTTTAGAATCGTCTCCTTTCAGCACGTACTTCATGGCGGTTTTTGCAAAGTTAGAGTAATAAAGTGTAGCTCATTTTGCATGTGTTAGGACGCAGGCTTCTTTTCTCCATGCCCAAGCCTACTGCTGTTTGCACTATTAAATCATGAGAACTCTTGAACCAGGCTTGACTGAATTTCAATGAAGTCACAGCTACAAATATCAGTGGCCTCAGAGAGATTAAGCCTTGATGAAAACTAGAGTGCCATAATGATTTTTCCCACATCTCACAGATAACCTATGGTAGTATTGATTACAGGCTTACACTGTAGCACCAGTCTAGAGCCACTTTTTTCATTTTTGTGAATTTTAATTTATGTTTTTCCTTGATATGCTTGAATTTCAATTTCAGGCTACAGAGTATAAATAGAAAAGTCAAGACAATTCTTTGGGTAGAAAATCTAATGAAAATGTTGTGGTGGTCTGAGGAGGAATATATGTGGATATAATTTTAAGATTTCCATATTCTCATATCAAGAGTGCATTTGTTCAACAGTGCCATATCCTTGTTTGGAACACTGCTCTTTATAACTACGTGGCGAAGATTAAATGTGGAATATGTAAAATATTTTTAAAAAAATGGGTATTATAAACACCAAAATAATTGCTTTCCTTGATATTTTGAGGATACATATGTTTCTCAAAAAAAGGGAATAAAGGGAATATTTAATTTTGTGTGTAAAAGGGATGTTAAATAATACATGTAACATTAATAATATAGCGCTATAGAAGAATAAACATTTTAGCATGAATGCACTCCTGCACCATGTTTAATAGCTTCTTGAAGGAAAAGATCCAGATTTTGCCTTCAATGGTTCGACTGATGCATGCAAAACTCATTCTCATCAATAGACAGACTTTCACCTCAGCTCTGGATCAGACTATCGCAAAACGATGCATTTCATTTATTCTGGTCATTTAGGTCCTTTTCCAGTCAACAGAGCAGAGAGTGATTCTTTTATTCTGAAGAAAAAATCATCCCTTAAATTAGAAAAAAGAGAGTAAAGGAGATGGGAGAGAGCATGGAAATGACCGATCGCTCGTTGGTCATCCTTAAGTCTATGTTCTCCTACTCTCCTAGATCAAATTTGGAAAATCTAATTCTGAAGCAGTGGTTGTTCTAGTGGCAGAGCGGTGCTGCTTCACTGATTATATAGAAAGTCTGAAATGCAGAATTCCATCTTTCCAGTGGAACAACTACAGGTAAGAATCTCAAAACAAATGAATAAATACCCAAATTTTTAAAAGACATAATGGCGTAAAGGTCAAACTACCATGTGGAAAATGTATATTTGGAAATCCTTATTCCTTTTACATACACACCAAAATCCCTGCCCACCATGCACACACTCAGTAAATGAACTGTAAATTGAATTCTAATTTACTGAAACTAATTCAAAATCTAGGCCAATATTCCAAACATTAGTGCTCACAGCTAGTAACACAGGTAGGATTTGCGTTATCAGTAGATACCGATGATCCAAACCTAAAACAGATGATGCTTTACTCTGGACTCTCAAATGTGGTTCCATGAAGAACTGCAAACACCTGTAAACAGTCTGTGCAGATGCAAAGAGTTTTTATTATTTGTTTAAACCATTCTGTTAAAAATTTGTGTAAAGCAGTTGAAAAAATCACTTGGGCCTAAATCTTCTAATTAAGATATCTTTATATCTGGGTATTTGCTTATGCAAGGTTATTTCCTTTGAAATCATACCTTACATGTTACTCTGCTCACAATCATGGAAACTTTCCTGGGATGTGGACAACACTTTCTTCATTTTGCCATCAGTGACAGTATTTATGACACAAAGGTTTTATGAAGATGGCTATATTAAACTGTCCTGTATTAAACTGTATTAGAGTAAGACATCCACATGCAGTAACTGAAATAGATTTATATGTATGAACAGATGTCATACTTAGGTCACATAATGCAGTCTTCTATTACTGTTCTCCAAATGTCTCTTTATCGCACTGTTTGTCACTATATAGTCATCACATTTTGTTTTATATTAGTCATTTCCCTGACAGATATTACACGCACTATAATTACACATCTGTGAATGGCACAGTAGTAGCCAAATTAATCCTAATAGGAAATTTGCCATGCATATGTCTCCTTCATTCATCTGGATGACCCACATGGTTAAAGTTAATTCTGTTGGCCTGAGCTATTTAACTGTAAGCTATTCAGGGCAAAGACCCAGTGTTTCTACAGCATGAAGTGGTGCTAGGCATGACCATCTAGATCATCAGATTCTACACCTGTCAGAAGTCATCTATACATCTCATATGTACATGTATAATCAGAGATTGAAAAGCTTTCCTGGTGAAAGTGTACTTCTAATTGAAGTACAAAAACAAATTATAAAATTGGTCTAAATGGAAAGAATGAGTGAGTGAAGAAGCTCTAACTTTTGTGATAGTTCAAATTCTTAAAGATCTCGTAAAATATAAAACTGATTGTGTGTGCACATGACTGTGCAAAGCATTTAGCTGAGAGAGGAGACATAAAAACTCTAATCCCCACCTCTCACAACTACAGAGAAGACTCTGCCTTTTGAAACTTGGTGGAGAATGATTTCTTATTTAATTTAACTCTTGTTCATGTGGGAATTTTCCTCCAAAAAATTATAGGAATACACTTTCAAGGGAACGAGACTATTTCAGCGTCCTGCATTGAGAGGTCATATGCAGCCCGGATTACACATATGAGTAATTTTCTATTTCTGGAGCAGAATAATATATAATTTATTTGGCATTATTTTGCGTTAAGAATTTTTCAGCCTTTTTCATCATCTACTTTATCACTCTAATCCTTTCAAATGTAAAATGTCTATATACACTGAGCACCGCATCTATAAACATTAGATTGAGGGACTCTTTTCCTTGGCATCCGAAAAACGCAGTGAGATTAAAGCAGTAGCCATACTGCTGGCAAGCCATGCACATTTATCATCATCCTGGGCTGACACTGTGGAGGAGAGTCTCAATACATATTTAATTAAACTTCTTGTTCTTCCTCAAATGAAATCTTAGGATACAGGGAAAAGGAAGATGAAATGTGCACCATGACTGAATTTAGCATAATGCATCCATGACTCTCAATTTTGGAAGGACTCCAGTGCTAAATAACTCGCAGTTAAAAGGGGTGAGGGGGAGGTTTAGCCCTTTCTTTCTAAAAGGTTCTTTTGTTTTTGCGAGAACTGGAGTTATCTTCCTTTGCTTTTACTTTGGCAGAATTAGAATCAGAAAAAAGTATTGCTGAGGAATAAAGCTTTAATTTGACGTTTTAAAACAAAGTGAATAAACTGAATCTAGAATCTTCATCAAATTATACTAGCATCCAGATGGGAAAGAAGAACAGTCTCTCTGTGAATGAACATCTGAACATCCTCTCCTATCTGAACATCCCAAGTATCACCATCCCACAGACATTCTAGAACGGAAGCAAAACAAGCATGAAAAGGGGATTTCTGAGAAGACAAAATTGTTTGCTTAAGTGTAAATACAAATATGTTATGAGCTATTCTGGATTATGTCCAGAAAAGCAACATTATGAAACTGTTATGTACTATATAATTACTGCAAATACTGTGTTATTTTGGATGTAGACACTTGGACTGTTTTATCTGTTCAACATCTTTTATCCAATAGTCTTTAATCTTGACAGTCTGTTGTGCATTAAATAAATTCTTGACATCATCTTGACAAGTATTTTCAAAATTATTTAACAAAGAAGGGTGTTCTGGGACTAACCTACATCCCATTACCCTGAAGAAGAAGCTCAGCCATTCCTCCAGCTGCTAGCATCCGCTCCAGTACAAACTGGGGACAAATCTAAGAGTACTGAACCTTCCCCTTCTGCCTTAGTGTTAAGTTTTCATTTTCACATATCCCCGAATACATGATCTAGCAAAGTTAGGGGACCATCTGACCTCTCCTCCAGGTAGCCAGATCAAACTCACTGGTTTCTGGAAAGCATTTAGATGCTTGTCTGTGTGAATATTTGCTTACCATTTGGCATACATGTAGCCCAATAGTCCAGGGTTATCCAGTAAATGGGATTTTTGCCCTTACTACTGACCAGGCAGTGCAGGTCCCAGGACTTGTCAGCGTTCTCCTCTAAGGAAGTCAGCAAGTGACATGAGGACAGAGAGCACCTCTCAGGAGGGCAGGGACAGGCCCTTCTCAGGTGTTCAGGGGCTTTTTGGCATACCATCTTTAACTATTATTAATGAGGTATTTCTGTATTAAGTAGCCTGGGCTAATAAACTCCTAAAAGTTTAACTGGAATAACAACAAATTCTTAGCTTTGGGTAACAGGTTTATTCCCTTTTGTCCACTGCAAGATTTTGAGTAGCAGAAGCCTATGACCCATTTTTCCTAAGTGAACGATAGCCCTCATTCTCTTATAGCATAACCCAGGAGAAAGAGATAGTACTTGGTAAAAATCCACACAGTTTGCAATCACCTTATATAGACTCGATTGAGTACTCACTGGCTGCGTGCAACATGTCCTCACTCCAGGTTATCCTATAGTTTATGCTGCGTGCCTTCATTCTCTTGTTTGCTTGATATTAAAGAGGGAAGTCAATTTGCGACTCAGAGTCATTTTGCCTCAAGAAGTTTTTGAATGAAACCGATGCAACTGCTGAGATTCAAGGAAGGTCAAAGCTTATTCACGGTCTGAGCATGACTATTGGATTACAGATACCACGAACGGAGGTGCAGTTTAGTCCTTTTCCGTTTCATTGACGGATTGTGACGGACCTTAGGCAAGAGCTAAGTGCTCAGATGCTCAGCTGGACTGCCTGGCCACTTATATTTAGGCAGTTATGATCCCTACACGTAGAACAATTGCACCTACTTATATTTAGCTAGAATTAGAATTAGAACGGATTAGAAACAAAGGCACTCCTATATTCTGGATAAGAGAACAGTCCTTCTAACTCACTCAGTGGCCAACATAATTTGAAAAATCTTTTATCCTTACTTTCAATATTTAAAATACATAAAAGAACTTTAAATACAATATTTATATAAAACACGCCCTATTTGATTTTCAGCAGAAAGAAAAAGGTAGAATTAAATTACATTTAGGGAGTTTTTTTGATGTAAGTAGCTGAGAGATAATAGTTATTTTTTTCCTCATACAGCTCTAAGGATGCTCACTGAATGATATATGAACTTGTAAACCAAATCACAATTTAATATAATTGAAATTTTTTGCACATTCATTTTTATGATAGAACTCTATTTTGTTCTTGGCTAACATTTATAGGGATAAAACATTCTGGAATAAAAGAAAGTGCTTTTACTTTCATATACCTAGAATAGTGTTTGCAGTTGGGGAAAGAAAGCTGTATAACCAAGAGTTAGTGCACTCACTATATGGACTTCAGAGTTCTTTGCTCTACATTTGAGTGTATTCATGGCTACCATAACTTATCTTAGGACCTGGAAAGAACTGAGGTTGCATAGAGATCTATGTAATTTAATTTATCCTTGTTCCTAGAGTTTATTACATTGTATTGTATTTTTCCTGCACAACAACAATCAAAATTTCCAGCACTCTGGAAAATGTTCTACCATCTCTTCTGAGAAGAGCAAAACACAGCAAAATGCTCTAACTCTGCCAGCTCAGAGGCAGTGCTTATTTACTAAATGTGCCTCTACAATGTATAGTAGTGAGAAGGCTATTTTGTGCCTGGGTATTGGAAAGAAGAGTAGGTGAAAATGCCTGTGGACATAACACAGCTAAATGGGAAAAATGAAGAACAAAAGAGGAATGCAGCAAAGCAGTCATCAGCCAATATTCTAGTTGCCACTTTATTATCATTTACTCCTACTTGAATGAAGACATGGTCAGCTCCTCAGATTACCTTTCTGCTCTGCTACTTAAACAGGAAGCCATGAGTATTGTAATGGTAATTACTAGAGTCCAGCCCTATGAGTTCCACCTCATAAGGGCTAAGCCACTTCGCTATAAATTGGCAGAATGTAAATTCTAACATTTGTAAAAGCACTTGTTGATAGGAGGCAAAGCAGTTGTTGATTAAGCCAGAATAGTTTAAGATTTTCACAGTCTTGAAAATGTTTTTTATATCAAGTAGATGTGTAGTTCACAAATCCTTTAGGCAATTAATAAACATAAATAATAATCAATAAATATTTATTTTGCAATATGCTTTTTTTGAGAATGTGCTCTTTCACGAGCTAAACACTTAAGAATGCCATTCATTATTGTCTATCCTTTCAGAGAAATACTACTTATTATAATTTCACATACATTAATTTCTCATATGGCAGGAGGCTTCTTCATATATTAATGTGGTTCCACCCAGTTTGGCGTTGTACAGACCTTCAAGAGTACTATGTGCCCAGAAAGCAGCAGTTAACAGAAATGACCAGGAAAATATTCAAAACTGAAGCAGAAAACTTAATTTACTTTCAATCCATCTGGAGTTACCAGGTTTTTCCTGCTGTTATTATTTCATGCCTCTTGAGCTGTAATAAAAACACACTTTGGAGTGAGAACATGAAATTTTATTTCTACACTTTTAGTGCTACCTGAACTGGCAGTTGGATTTTAATTCTCTACAACACCCAATGATTTTTTAATTATCTTCTTTTGCTCCGTCATATGCTTATTTCCCAATATTTACTGGCATCAGCTTCAGATGTGATCCTGCACACTCTGGGAAAATTGTATATATAATGAAAAATGATTATTATGTTATAATAACTTATTTATTTAATAACTTATTTTTAATAGCTTATTTTGTTGCAGTCAAGACATTATATTTATGTTTGTATGACAAGTTTATTTCCTTTGTTGTTACTGCACCTTTCATACATACTTTCATATATAGCCATAGTTAAAATGAGTTACATATACTCTAAAATTGGGCCAGAAGACTTACTGTTGAAACTGAAACTCTTGAAATTCCTAATAGAAAATTCTGATGATATATTCTTGGGTGTCAACAGGAAACGTACTAATTCTCTTTATTTAACATTATTGTTAAGTAAGTGCCTTGAGTTAAATTACACTTTAATACACACTAAGTAATAAGTTTAGAATGCATTGCCGAACTGGGACCTTACTGAATTTACAAATTTTCAAGAAAGTTCAGTAGAGTAAGAAGCAGAGAGAGGTAATTATACCCTACATTGTGCATCTAGTACAGCTGATAGACATCAGACTACCATTTCTGTAAAAAAAATAAAAAGAGGATGTGCAATGAAAAATTAGATATATCAAAGGAATATGTAAGGCATATAACTATATTTATCGGTATAAATATTTCTTACCTTATTTTATATAAATATTTTCTACTTCAGTTTAGCATCTGCATCTTGCACATGCAAGACTCAGTTCAGAAAATTAAGACAATTAGCTGCTTCTTAGGTGAGACTCATCTTCTCCTAAAACAAAGTTGAAAAAAATAAGGGTAAATCTTAAGAGCTGGAATTCAGTATTGGCAAATAAAAGAGAAAGGTTAATAGAAGAGCTCATACAAAAAATACTCAGATCTGCCCTCTTTCTCACTGCATTGGTGCAGGGAACTTAGGAAAGGTAGGGAAGAATTCCCTTTCCCTTAGAAAGGGAAATCTTTCTCAGTCTGGAAAACAACTTTCTTGGAATTAAGGTAACAAATAGGCAAAGAAATCAGTCAAGACTAGCAGTTGTCAATAATGTTGGCATCTTACAATGATGCTAGAATCTAGCAACCAGAATGCATGTAAGGATGTACACTTTTCTGTCCCAAGATACGGAATGAAGTTGGTCAGAGAACTGGATAATTGTTGTAGAACCATATTTTTCTTGAACCAGAAACCAGCTTGAACCAGCTTGAAAAGGATTTAGATCAGTCGTTAGAAGACCATAAATAAAAAAATATTGTCAGCTCAAATGTCCCCGGATGGCTGAAAAATGTTGTCTTTTCTCATCCCTTCAATAATCAAGCCTTTCATTTACTGCTGGGAAGTTTGCCTCAGTCTCTGTGATTTCATGCACTGCTAGCCAAATGGATACATCTTCATCAAACCCATGGAACCACTATAACTTATGTTGCTACCCTTATCAAGACACCTATATATTTTGTTTTTGAGATCAAGAGCATTTGAATAAATGTTTTAAGTTTTCTGAAAGGCTGAAGTAGATAAGTTTGAAATCTTTGTGTTTCAAATTTTCTGAAGTCATGCTATATATACATTTAATGCAGAACTGTCCAGCCAGCATAACTTTTCTTCTAAGTTAAAATGTATTATTGCACTAGGAATATCATAATAGAAAATAGAGAAAATTTAAGTTTTGTGATTCATTCTGATACCATTTCTCTATTCTTTTTAAAATTGGAGAACATTTTATTCATAGTTATTCATGATTTGAACAGTGATTGCAGTGTTGACTTCCTTGTAGAAAACTGGCTTAGAGGACTCTCATTTTCTTGTACACCTTCTCCTTGGGGTTCTGCTGGTTGTGATTTTTGGCCTAGTTTGGCACTGTCTGGCAGTGTGACCTTAACTTGGTTTTACTAAGAAAATAGTTCTTAACGCACAGATCTGTGAACGAAAGTCATGCAAACTGAGTAAAAGCACAGACTGATGGGTAATTGCTCAAGCTTTTCAGAAGTACTGCTGAGAAAACGTAGGAAAAAAGTAAGGAAATGTCAGAGAATTGGAAGACAGCAACTCCGATAGCCTGGCCTTTCCCATCTGGCTGTGACTGCCTGGGCTGCAGATACTCATCAAGGGAGGTGAACACGTTAACACTTGGCTTAGTACTTTGCTAGTCCTGCCTGTCTAATGCATATATTTGCCAATAAATAACAGCTTTGTACTCTTCAGTTGTATAAATTATGTTCACAGAGCATCTGTAAGAATGGCAAAAGCTGTCAAGAGAAACAGATCCAAAAAGGGAAAGTTACAGTTCCAATGTAATTTGTATATATATCTTCATAACTGTACATCTTTAAATATTACAAAGATTAAAAAAATCTTATGTCAGAAACAAGAATCTGAGTTACCTTTAAATAGTGTCTTTGCCAGCAAGGTATAGAAGTAGAACTGTCCCTTCAAAAACTCTTTCTCCAAATCCAGTCCAGACATACCTGTGGGTCTAGTCCCTATAATTTGGATGTAGAAGGGAGAAAAACAGATATTAAACTTTATCTTTTAAACTTTAAAAATCAGTTTGTGTCAATAAAAGGCCTAACTGTACTATAATATAGAATCAGATTATGGAAAACCAGAGTAAAGCCAATTTAGTATTCTATCACTTTACCAAAATACACAAACAGCAAACATGCAGACCCAAATCACCTTGTACACACACTTCTGGTTTCACTTTACTCGGAAAATGAAAACTCTGTCTTGCCAAACTAAAGTAAACATGCAGAATTGAAAGTGAGAAGATTTTTAGAATGTATACTTTTCCAAACCAAGCCCATAAAATAATACAGGTTATTTATTCTGTATAAGCAGCAGCAATGGCTACTTTACAGCTCCTTCAAGTCAACTGGTTAATTAGAGGCATTAAATAGTTTCATATTTATATGCTCACAAAATATCATTGTAAATGTCCTTTGCATTTCTCTCTTTCTCTTTGCACCTGTGTAAAGTGTGAATACAGCCTTGACATTCCTGAGAAGTGGTGAAGTCTGTGCTCAGTAGATACAAGGCCTGTTTTCTAGTACAGAAATCAAAATATTTTTGGTGACACTGTGAAAAACTGGTCTGCATAGATAAACAGACCTTCTAGGTCTCAAGATCAGCAGCAAGCTCAATACCTAAGTTGACAAGGCAACATCACCTATTGCTAGATTAGAAAAAAAAAAAAAGAAAATTGCACAACTCTTGACAAAGATTTTTAAAGTTTACCTGGGAAGAGTGGGCAAATTTAGGGAAGATAAATTATCGGAAAGCTACTGAATTCGGAGAAAGTGTGTCTAGTGCAGAAAATCCCTGAGTTGAGAGCCTGGAAGACTGAAGCTACAGAGGGATCATTGAACATGTCCTCTATTCTTATATTCTACCCTAGATCCACTTTTGACACTTTCTGGGACAGGTAGATAGATTTTGTTGCTTTTACAATTTCATGCTTTCTAAGTGTCCTCTGTGAGGCCCATTTTACAACTTATGGCCGACATGGAGAAACAAAAAAAAAAGAAAACTATGCCAGAGGGAAGAATTTAATTTTACATTACTGATGATATGATGATAAGCTAGTGTTGTAATTTATGTCTCCATATCCACTAGACATATAAAGATCAATAGACTATGATGAACTTTATTATACCCGAAAATATCAAAACGATTTTTTTTTCTGCTCTTGTTGAATTCTCTAAAAAAGAGAATTTCACTCTTCTGGAATGGAACATCAAGTTCCCTTGACTGATACATGGATGAGAGAGAAATCCTTTTTCAACCCTAATCAGACATTCAGATCTTGTGTTTACGAAGCACCGTATCTGTGATTTCCTCCCAGGAGCTGCAAGAAGAAGATAATTTTTTAAATCCAATTATTTTTTAAATGATTTGCAGCAGATGCTTTACACTCCCTCCTAAGTCTAATGTGCCTGGCTGCCTATATGAAACCATGATAGCTCTGCTGCCTCTCAACACTCACTGCAGGTAAGAGTGCAATCTTCCCCTAATTAATAGTGATGTATGACAACTCATAGTGCAGTTTTTTAGGATTCTGACACATTGAAACATGAAAAAGTGACTATAGTGCAGTTAAAGTGTTCTGTGCTCCCTTTTCTATAAGGTCAGGCAATTTTCTTAATCACTTTTGTCAGCTGTGCTAACCTTCAGAAAATGGCTTCTGCTTAGTGGACTTGGGGCAGTCATATCTGTACAGGCTGATTTATTCTCTGACTATTCTCTTGATTCTAAGCAATTAAAGATCTGTTTGTTTTACTTAAGCTACATCAGTTTAAATTGAGCATGAGACTGACCTACATAATATTACTGGAGAATGGGTTCAGGCCCCCAGAACGAAAGGTTTACCTCTTTACTTGAAAGAGTGACAAGTAAAATTTAAATTAACAATAAGGCAAACCAAACGATGAATTAGGAAAAAAAATAGTATTTGAAGTATGTAATAGAAGGGAGGCAGAATGGAAATCAGTATGCAAACATGTATAGAAAAGACCTGATGCTTTACAAGAGCAAGATATGTAGCAATCACTGGATGATGTCTGCATTACCCCGTTTACCTTAGCCTGGATATGTAGGATATCAAGAAATAGAAATCGTCTCTCTCATCCGTGGGATCATACTGCAGAGCTTCCTCTCCTGGAACGATATCAGCCAGCTAATAGAAACCTGGTAAGTAGGTTTTGTGCCCTCAGGGAGCCCTTGTATAAAGTGCACAAAGGAAACAGCTGTGATGGGGAGGGAGTGAAATCTCAGGAGGAAATTTTACAGTGAAAGGTGGCCTGTGGTGCGGTCTGCTCCTTGTGGCAGTGGGACACCCCGTGAAGCATGTGTCATGCGCATGGCTCCAACAAAAAGCAGTAAAATGAAGGGCTGACCCAAAGGACCCTGACCTCCACTGATAGAGAAGATCCTATTATGTTCAGCAGGAGCTCTGTGATTGAAGATAAGGGATAACAGTATGGACTAGAGCCACAGAGCAAGTCGAGTGGAGAGCTGACTCGCATTAAAATGTTTCAGTGTCAGAGGTAGCAAGAAATGTTAGTGGAAACAGAAAGATGAGTTTTAGAGGAATTAGCTCAGCACTAAAGGCTAAGCTCAGCAGCCTCTTCATTCACTCTTTATTCAACAAAAGTGGGCTTGAGTGGTGGAACCATAATGTTCATCTATCTTCCCTTTTTAAAGGAAGACCTTGTAGTATAAGTATCTGTTTGAGGTGTTTTGTCATTTTGTGATTTACCAACTAAATCTGCTAGAGATGCCAGACTCTAGCAGAGTCTAGACTGCAGATCTGCCTAACTCCTGCTTACAGAAGTACAGTTTCCACATAAAATAAGATTTCCAAAGCCAGAGGCAGAATTATGTGAAAAAGTACACTGAAATCACTGTGAATTAGACTCAGTTCTCCATTCTCAGTTTAAAATTGCTACCACTTAACACTATTGTCTTTTTTGAACAAGAAATGGGCTGGTGCAAACTGGTGGAATTTCAGCAAGACACCTCTAATTTAAACCTGCTTATGGATGCAATATCATAGGGAAGTTATAATGTTTTACTTCAGAAGAAAAGGAAAAGTTAACTAAGAAGTTTGTTCTTATGTTGACAAATGACATATATTATTAGTATAATGCAATAATGCACTGTAACAATATAGATAGAATTGACAAAAATATAGAAAACAATGTGCTTAGTACAGAAACCTTGAATTAAGTAAGCTAATTACATAGACTTACAGAATAACTGAGGTTGGCAAAGATTTTTGGAAGCCACCTGGTTCAGCCCCTTGTCAAAGCAGAGCTAACTGTAACAAGTTACATTTGATTGTGTGTTCAGTCAAGCTTTGAACATCTCCAAGAACGGTTATTCTTCAAGCTCCCTGGGCTACTCATTTCAGTGCTTAAGCATTTATACAGTGACTTCTTTGTTTTGTCCAATCAAAATTTCACTCGCAACTTTGGGCTGTTGCTTCTTGGCCCTATCATTGTGTATCTCTGAGCAGAGCCTGACTCCACCTTCCCTCAACCCCCTCCATTAGGTGGTGGAATACACAACTTAAATGCCCCTTCAGCCTCCTTTATCACAAACCTAGTTCTCTCATCCACTCTTCTCGTGTCATTGCTCTGGCCCATCATCACAGCTCCTCCATCCTTGCTGCAAAACTTTGCACTGAATTTTATGAGGTTTCACACAGCTCATTCCATCAGCTTGTTGAGGTCCCTCTGAAAGGCAGCCCTGCCCTGCAGCATATTGATCACTCCCTGCAGTCCCCCAAATCAGCAAATGTCTTGAGTGTTAATTCTGCTCTGTTCTTTGGGGCATTAATGATGAAGTTAAATTTTCTTGGCACTGTTTTTGACCCTTGAATGGAATTAAGGTGTTCACTTTGTTAGAAAATGTGTATGTAACTCTCACATTTTAGTCAGGTTTTTATTTTGTGGCTGGAAGAAAATATAAAACTGCTATTTCCAATTGCCTTTTCAAATACAAATACCACACAATGATTTATTCTGTAATGTACCATACCATTATGAAACTGTGAACCATCATAAATGCCAGGAGATGGGTCAGATTAGTCAGATTTATGATAAAAAATACTGTGTTAATAAAAAACAGAAGGGCACATAGACTTAGGGAAAAAAAGTAAAGGCGAGTCCTGAAAATAAATCAGAGAAGGTTTCAAATAGAAGTAATGAAAACTCTTCTCAGAAAGGTAATTCACATGGAAGAATGCATTCCAATTGTACAATAGTATACAGAAAAATAAAAGAAATAATGAATGACCTGAAAATGTTCATGGATATAAGAATAGACAGTGTATTCTTTGCTTCCTGCATAACTGTATAAAAAACAGTCTGAAGAACTGTCACTCTTAGGGTAATATGCCAAACCAAATTTAATCATAGGTCCAAGAATGTATATGACTGCAAAAATAAAGCTGGCAGCGATCTATGAAGAGAATAGAGTAACGTTATTATTCCCTTTGCTGAAGATCAAAAGACAGGATACTCTTCAGCAGATGTTTTCTTTAAATTGACAGATCCTTAAAACTGTGCAAACTATGTGAAAAATGAATGTCCTGGAACAATCGTTAGCCAAAGTATCTGATTAAAATTATGTTGAGAGGGAAAAGTATGTCTGTATATAAATATGTAGATAGCACACGATACCCTGATACCCTTGGTATCACATGGGTGGATGTATGTGGGAAACTAGGACTGAGAAGAAACTGCAATCAGATCTAGGCTGCAGATAATGGATGCTGCAACTTTTTAAATAAAATCATGAACTTTGACAAATGTATTCACCTTTAAATTGAACTTCATACCCCTTGGGTTTGAAAGCTCTTCTAGAGCTTAATTTATCTATTGACTAGAAACCATTTTCCTAACATAATACATATAAACATGAGATATTATTAACATTTCTTACAGTGTTTATACTTAAATCTTTTCTTCATATTTTCCTCACTTTTGTGGCAGATGATTGCTCCATAATTACTTATTATGCCAAGGTCATTTTGTTTTCTTGTTGCTTAAATTATTTATTTATAGACAAATTTGGATCCCCCAAACCCACAAAACATTTTTCATAGGTGTGCATGTACATATACACATACTATATACAGAAATGTGCACCTTCTATATGCACACATGAATTTCATCTGGTGGTGACCATGAGGGTCTTTAGCTACTGACTTTATTCTTGTCCTATACATGCTTTCAATCCCCAGGTACTGGCTATTCAGTTCACAAAATAGCCACTTACCTGCCATAACCAAGTATTTCCTGGTCTGTACATCCATCTTCTTGTGCTAGTCCGATATCTAACTGCTGATTAATCACGCTCTCAAAATCCTTGTTACTCAGTTACTTAACAACAATAATTGGATTTAGTATAGATTAGAGTTTGGTCATATTTGTTTTTCTTTCACTGAGCCTTTTGATTTTAGCTTTTATTTCAGTTGTGGTGATTTCTGTTTCTTTCTCACTGGCATTAATCATTGTGCTTTAATTTTGTGGCCAATGTCACCCTTTTTACTGAAGTATAAGGGAAATAATTACTTAAATTTCTCAGTCCTTCCTTCCATCTTCCTTTTCTGGTTTTGTTTTTTATTTGTTTAAAAGATGCTTCTTATAATATCCTTTTGAAGATCTAATTCAGTTAAGTTTTTATCACTTCTCACTTTATTCTTACACTCCTGCTATTCTGTACTTGTTAAGTTTACTTTTCACATAAAAATAGATTAACTGGAACAAGCGACATCAATTTTATGGGGTGAAAACAGGATGATTTGCTTGTCACGCTAATAAAATAATTCTGAGTTGGAGCTGGTATACCACTGCTGTGGCCAGGAAGGATTTTTATTATCTTTAATTTATTTCAGTATTGTATTTGTACTGTTTTTTGAAAGATGGGATAAGAAGTGTGCGAAGCAAGTGTTCTCCAAAAACACAACTTTTCATAGAAATGGGGGGTCCATAAGGAAGGCTTTGCTGGGTAGATGTCTCAGTTTCTGGCTGTAAGGAGCAGTGGACACAAGCTGATGCTATATAAGCTCATGCATATAGCTCAAGCTATATGTGAATTAGCATCGTATTTGAATGCCTGCATTTGTTTGAGCTACACTGAAATCTATGAAGATGATAGAGTTTCAAGACCTGCTTTAAAACCTGAATTATACTACATCTCATTCTGCATTTCCTTTCCAAGGTTTTGTGTTTGCTTTGTTACCATGCATATCTGTAGCCTCAAAAATTATTGATTAGGGTTTTTTCGAGATGTTCCTGAAAATGGTAGAGATACTTCTCTACAATTTTAAGAAATCATGCATTCAGTCTTTTAAGTTTTAGTAGAGTATATCAGATATTTTAACACAATGAGTGTGGTATCACAGTGAATAAGTTCACTGGAATTTATGATTATAAATATAATATGGAAAAGGATTTTTTTCTAGGATGAGTTGTAATTCTGAACTAACACAAAATTTTGTAACTTTTATATCCAAAACTTTTATATCCACAATATCCACACATGACAATCATCCATAGTTTAGAAACAAAGCTGTCTTTTCATACAGATAAATATGCTTGTTTGTAATAGAATAAGTTACATTTTAAGACTAAAAAAAAAAATAGGCAAATATATGTGAACTAAAGTTCAGTAACCTCTATGTCTAATTACCTAACTTTTCCATGATTCTAGGTAAAAGCAAAAAAAGCAAAGAAAATTAAAAATTAATTTCAGACTTTGAGGTCATCTCTACAAAGATTTAAGCAAATTTGAAAACAAATGTGACTTGTTAGCTCCAAGAAACATTAATGAAACCCTTAATGAGTATTTGTGTGCAACTCAATTTTCACCATATTAAAACCTATTTTCTCTTTTTATCATGCAGACGCATATTTCTTAGAGAAAAAACACACCAGTTTTCACTTCTAGTAATGCACTGTTCAGTCAAAAAAAAATAATTTATTTGAGACAATCTACAGATTACGCCAATCTACAGATTAGGGTAATAACTCAGTGGCCTGAGTTTAGTCAATATACAATCTTCCTAAGCATCTTTTCTCTTCAGGGCTATGCACACTTCGGTAACTAGACAAGTAGTAACAGTAATAGATAAAGCAGCTCCACACTGGGACAGCTGAGAAACAAAGATGAGATTTTTTTTCTTTTACTTTTTTTTCTTTTTCTTCTTAACTCTTGTATTCATACATTCATTTCTGCAAGTATGCCATAATACTTCTTAGAATGTCTATGTAAATATTGGCAGAAAAACATATACAACATTTTCATTTTCCTTGAACCATTTTTTATTTGTACAAACACATTTTGCCACGTTTGAATGTGTGTCATCTTAAATCAGTAAGATTTTTTTTTGAACTGTCACTTTCAAGCTTATTTTCAATACTAGACATTTTCGACAAAGGACTTGTATTCTTTTGTACTATGTCAGTTGTGAATTTGTGTTCTGAACAGTATTCATGCTCTCCACAGGTTAAACAAAGTGTTGCATTTTATTACAGTGAAAATTTCATACTGTTAAAGCACTGACAGCAAAATGTAACATTTACATTATTTGTATGTAAATCCTATAGAGACAGCAAGAGCTCATTTACTGAAAGAAAAGATGTAGGAATCTAAAGGTGAAAATTAGTAATCTCTAACTTCCTGTGTGGTATCTAAAATAATTGGACAGAATAGTATTCTTTCATTTTCATATGCTAAAAACACTAAGCAAATATAGAAATATTCATGCAAAAGCTCAATAGGCGATTGCAAAGTGCGCTAAGATAGCATTTAATTTAAAACAGAAGGTTCTTGCTTCTGAGTTTGAAGGGATGTTAGCACTAGTTTAGGAAAGAACTAAGAGATTCTCATCAGTTTACGATGAGTTTCAGCAAAGCAGTGTGTGGGAGGCTGCCGGATGCCAGCAGCGGCAGTGCTCAGGGTGTCCCACGAAGGCAGCACCAGCTGCCTGCAGGCAGGAATCTTGCCAGGGGCTTCCACAGAGTGTTTGCACAGTCCAGGGAAGCACCAGAGAAGCAGAGAATTGCACAAGTCTAAGTTCCTTTAAAAAGTATTTTCCCCTCAAGTAGTTAACATGTAAGATTCACAAAAAGAAAGTGACTAAGTGTCAGAATTACATTTTTTTAGGTATCTTACAAATGGCTTTATATTTAAAACAATTTCTCTATAAAATTAAACCTGTTTATTTTATGATGAATTCAGAATTACTATCGCTTGTGGATACAAGACTAAAATCAATTTACTGTATTCTCGTCAGTTTTAAATCACATTGACAGTAAGTTTGGGGCACAGTGCAGACCCAGGCCAACTATTTCCAACCCATGAATCCTCCCTCTCGAAAAAGAAAAAAAAAACAACTGCAGGGAAGTGAATTTATTAAAACTTATTATTGAATCATCAGCTTGCCAGATGTTTCATGAAAAATAAAACCTAGAAAAATCATTTCATGAAAAATAAAAACTAGGCATCAAAATATCAGGTTTCCAAGTGAAACACTAGCGAAGTTTTATATAATGTAGAAGTGTCCAACTAACAGCATTTCCTTCACACTGATCCTGCTTCACAGATTTAACAAAGGTGAGCTTTTTGTTCACTTGGTCAAGATACTACTATGGTTTTCTACATAATTTCCAAAATCGTAAAATGATTCTCATATTTAGAAATTTAATTCCAGTTTGAACAAAAAATATTTCAGCAAAACCAATCCATGAAGTTTAAAGACTTATAAATAAAAAAGTTTTCAGAATTATTTCACAAATTATAGTTATTTCATTCCAGTGTACATCATGCTGATTTCTTTGCTCTATATGAACTGAGTTCTTGCTTCAGCATTTGCGGAGCACCATCAGCATCTTTACAGGTCAATATGTATGCTGAAAGTGTATGTGTATATCAAAGATGTTCACTAACAATGCATATGCTAACCCTGCCACATAATAACATATCTTCAAGCACATTTTACAGGTCTGGCATGCATCCTAAGAGCTTTGATGCCTGAACAATTCTGTTTGGGTGATTTTCCTAAAGGTAACATCATCTGGATAATTTTTCTGCTACTAGTGCTGATTATCACATGCTCTTAGCTATTTTTGGATCATATTTTACCCTTTATGTCTCTTGAGTGATGCATTGCTGCCATCGTAACTGAACCTGAAGACTCCTCCAGAATCGTCACTATATTTTGCCTACCAGTCTGCAAAAAGTAGGATCTTTTTTGTGCTTCTCAGTAGAATTCATTATAATTACTAGTTACTCTGGATTTCTACTAGGTTATACTGCTAAGTCAGCAACTTGAAATTTTAAGGCAAAACTGCTGGAGTTTTCAACCAGACATGTACGTCTTTCTAGTTAGAAAATAGAAAGTTTTTCAAAAAGAACATTGATAGAAAAAGACCCAGGTAGTCTGATAGTTAAACATTGATTGGTTTGTTCTTAACTCTCTTGGAAATGAATGTGGCTGAAGAATGCACCAGTTTGCCTTGAAATGTTAAATATCTGACAGAAGAGCACAGCTTTGAAAAAAAGAAAACAAATATAATGCTATCGATTATAATTACCTACATACTTTACCTCCTCTGAAACAGATTACTCCTCCCACCAAAAAAGCCTAAATCCTATTATATTACTATATTTCATATATATATAATGTGTGTATGTGTGTGTGTTTGCCCACATCTCCAGTTACAAAACAAGTATTTGTTAGAATTCTGACAATTCTAATCTATAATAAAGTTTTACAGTTTTCTTCTTGCCATTGGCAAAACTTGATGAAAGCAAATCTATACTCCAAATCTGTATTTATTTTCAATATTTGCCACTTACAAGACTGCTCTGTGCAGGGCTTTCTACTTTTTGTGTCATATAACTGAGAAAAAGATCTGCAGAGATGAGTATTTTTAGTAGTATTCTAGAAAATAATTGCTACACTTCAGAACACTGTTAGATGATTGTATTTGTTTTTGCAGTTTATACTGTAAAAATCAGATGAACTAAGTAAAAAGAGACAAAAAATTTGCTCTTTTGGTGAATTATTTCAGGTTTTAAATTTATCATGATTAGGCAAAAGACCATCCACCCAAAAAGAGTAATAAGAACTACTAATGGGCTGTCAGAAATTTTTCTTTAACTGCTTTTGTGCTATTTATATTGTATTAAAACTAAGGAAAAGCAATTATATAAGAGCAATTATGAGAATATTATTTTCTTCTCAGTTGAAAAACAGATTTATAATAAATGATTTAAAGGTTGATTACATAATTTAGATTTTAGATTCTTCCTTTGCAATTAAAAGTGTATGTAGGAAGAGGCCAGCTCAGGCAAAAGCATATTTTTAAATATATACGATAGTTATCCATGAGGAAAGAATGTTGACATTGTTCTTTAACATGTACTCAAAGGGATTACTTTCTTGTTGAAAAAACAGAGCACCTACCTCATTACAGGAAAAGCAAAGATTAATGTATATTTTACAGTATACCAATGGGTTTAATGTACACACACATATACAATGTCTTTGTATATACAGCTGGGACAAGAGCTCTCAGTTGGACCAAAATAACAAAATGTTCTTGGTGGCTCTAGTACAAGAGCAGGTTATTGACATAGACCTAAAGATACGACTTGAAAATTTCGCCTTAGAACCTGCCAAATTTTGGCACTCTGGGCTTGCATTAAAAAAAAAAAAAAAAAAAAAAAAAAAAAAAAAGAGTTACATGTACCTTTATATCTTTTTAGATACTTTTTTTTTAGCTTCTGCTTCTGTATGCCACAAATAGTGATAGTGTTTTTAGCAGATACATTACGAGTAAATGTACACTAGCAATGGAAGTGGAACAGAAGGATTAATTCTTTTCTACCTCCGATGTTTTTCACTTTTATCATGAGAAATGATTGCTTGAACATTACACACATTTTGTACCCAAATGTACCCAGCAGAGCCTTCCAGAAATTGTAGTTCTCATGAGATAAAAATCATGGCTCCACACACAGTAATACTTGACAAGAACACTCCAAATCCTCATAATTTTTGTAGGCTAAATGGGGAGTCTTGATTAGTCTAATCTCTTAACAGGATAATTTGTAGCTAACAGCTCTAAAAAGACAAAAAAAGGAAGCCAAAAGCCATCACCTTTAGTTAAGAAAATCAAGAAATAGTTCTTGTCCTCTGAATATTACACAAAAGAAACAAACAAACAAAAATATTACTGACTGGATAACGCCCCAAAGTCTTTTTGTTATATTTTGCACAGAGTGATCTTATAAACTATAAATTAAATAAATAAACAAATGACCTGTATGTTTCTGGCTATACTTTATTTTCTTCTGATTTTTCTTCTGATTACTCGGATGAATGATTACTCTCCATTATCAAAAGTATACCTCTGGAGAAAGCTGTCTCAGAAGCATTTTATCATGATAAATGTTCCCAGCACCGCTTGCTTTTGTTCATCAGCTGCTGCCAGGCACCCGAGCACTGAAAATAGCAATAGTCACCTCTAAAGATGTGCCAAGCGACCGTAGCTAATCCGGGAGCCTTGTGCCATTTGCAGGTCTGCAAGCCCCACAGTGTTTCAGCACTCCCAAATCTGCTGAAATAAAAGGATCAGGTCTGGCAATGACACAAAGTTTTATTCAGAGTCTCTGTAATTAGACCGTGTATGCATTAATACTAAAGCAATTCCTAAGGAAAAGTGAGGAACCCGTTTTATCTGATGAAGACTGATGGTTTAATGCTTTGCAATGGCTCGAGAGCAGTTTTAATGCAGTTTGTTTTGAGGAAAAGAGAGGCAGAAAGTGCATGAATCATCTTAGCAATGGCCTTAGGAGCTGATATGCTTAAAGGTACCTGGGCTTAAACACCCTTTCCTGAGCTCTGATTTCAGTCAATATGAATATTATTCTATTAAAATAACTGTGCTAATTAACCTAGAGCATTTTTGTTCATTTAAAAGTTGCAGTGGTGCTATTAATTAAAGATCATGTAGAAAACAGTGCATAGCTTTCTTCTGTTATAAAATAGCTACTTAATGGAGTTCTAAATCACATGCTCTGCAGACTTGGGGTGCTTTTTTATTTCAGTATTTAAGGCCTGAACTATCATTTAACTCCATAGTAAAATATTGTGTAAAATCCACATTTGCATAAGATTTGAATAACAAAAGAAAGTAAAGATAAAACTAATATTTAGAAGAAGTGCTGAATTTTTTAAAATTAAAATTAGATTATGACACCTCAGGAAACAGAAACCAAGTTATTTGGTAATTGTTTCATTCCTTTTAGAACTGGGTTTATAATTTTAGCTCTGCATTTCACCGATTTACTTCTTATCTTGAGGAGACTAAAACATAGTTGGCAGAAATAATTTAGATGTTGTCTAAGTACTGTAGCTCTTTTTCACACTGATCCTTTTTCAGACTAACTGGGAATCTATGGATTCCATGTTCCTGTTTTAAGCAACTATTTATGTCAGTGCACTCACAGGAAAACATTCTTTGGAGCCTGAGGAAACACTATGAGTTTATGTCTTTACTATGGCTCATTTTTGCTATAGAGATTTAAAAGATCACCTAAAAATATATGCTTATTTTAAATGAAAGTTGTTTATACACTACATGATGGCTTAAGACATGGATTTATCATTGCAGTGATCCTGGATTTAAGGGTCTGCTAAAATGAAAAATATGAGAGTACTTTTGAATCCATAAAGATATATTACCTTGTTTTTATAGCAATCAGATGACTATATTTCAAAGAGTAACATACCGATTTTGGTACGTTTAGCTCACTAAATGCTCTAGTTTCTGCTGTAAGTTTGACTCACTGAGGAGTTACATTTACATAACACGTGCTACATTTACACACCTGTTAATGGAAGGATTCAAACTCTTTGTCCTTATCATTTTGATAAGTACTTAATTAAGTACTTAGGATTTGAGAAGTACTTAGGATTAATAAAATTAAAGGAAAAGCCTAGCAATGCAAAAACGGCAACTGCACTTCAACCTGGTTGCACACACACTCCCGTTCCTTGGACTCCTAGGCTAAGGACAGGCTTACTCCTCTCCAGCAGATTAAGAATTTGAAGTGCATAGCTGCACTTCTGCAAAGTGCTCCTTTGGTTTAGTGTTTCTGCAGTCTTTCCTTGTCAAACACTGGGTGCTAGCAAAAGAGAGCAGCTATTTTTCCATCTGCAAAAATGGGAGTTAATCATCACTGCAAAGAGCCCCAGGGGTGTAATAGAAAGCACGTAACCTTTTTTACCCTTACATGAGGTCATCTGATAGTGCATTACTGAATGAAGGAGTGAATGGATGAATGAATGAATGAATGAACAAATGAACGAATCTCATGTACAGCAGATGCCAAAATAATGTGCTTTAGACTCTCATATTTTCCACCATTTCTCACATAAATATCTTACCTTCAGTAGTGTGCACTGACAGCAGACCTGTACTGATCCTTAAATGGATTACTCTTTTTAAAATGGTTTCTGTTTTTTTTTTCATAGTTCATAATTTCCACCTTCAAGTAAAAAAGAAAATGCAGAAGAAATAATTCAGTTGCCAAGGAAAGAAAAAGATTTTTGTTATTTTCTTTTAGCATGCATAAGTACTACGTGTCAGAAAGAGCACCTCTGCCTTATCAGATTTACCATATATTCACTGTGATATCTTAACAGCACATGCGTTCTTTTATTTTTTCCAGTGAGACTAGAATATGGATCCTGTTTGTGTATTTGTTTTAAGAAAGGCCTTACCTGATGATTAAATGTATTTTGGCATAATAAAAGCTTGTTCTGTCCATATTCGTCTTCTTTTTAAATTAGTGTCTGAAATAAATATATATTTTTTCCATCTTGTAATAAATAACTTACAGTACACATGGTTAAGTTATGATCCCTAGTTATGGGTGTAAGAAACCTTCAGATATGCTTTAGGTTATTTATTTATTTGGCACGTATTTAAAGAAACATAGTGTGTTGTATTTGTCTTTGTAGTGGTTCCCTTGATTTCGTTGTTTAAAATAAAATGTTTGATGCTGGAGTTTTTATTTAGGCAATCTTCCATTAATATCTTTGGGGGCTTCGCTTGCTAGACAACTCCCATAAAAAAAAAAAAAGTAATTCTTTCTAAAAGCCATCAGACACGGCATTAACTGCCAGTATGACTTAGCTCATATCTATTTATAATAACAGCCTAAAACTCTGTACATCCTTTTCTATGCAAGCCAGCCAGAACTTCTTGAGTTTTTACTCTTCCTTAATGCTTATCTGACTTCTAAAAGAAATAGTCTTCAGAAAAACAAACTATTCTGCAAAATGAAAGAGCTGAAGTGACCTAGGCCAATTGAGTGACCCCATACTATATTCTTGGACAAAAAAGCACTTTAGAGAAGAGTAAAAAGAAGACACCCATATGTTATATGTTGAGTTCTGCAGATTAAAAATGAGCATGACTCCAACTTCACTTGAATTGGGTGAAGCAGATCATGGTTACATCTCTTAAATTCTGTAATGAAAGAACACTTGTAACATACTCAGCAACCCCGTCGGCCCCACACAGTCAATCCTGTTATTCTTAAAAGAAAAAAAAAAAAAGGTCCTTTTCATTCATGAAAGAAAACATATTTTCTTAAGAAATAGTTGAAGTACAAAAGTTTAGTTTGAGGGCTGATCTTGAGATCATCGCTGCACACGAGTAACCCTTCTGCCACCTACCTTGCAGCTGAAACTCGCTCAAAAGCTATTGCTAATGCATATATTAGTGTTTTTCAGTTGTGGTACTAAATACATTATAATGATGTTTCCTTGGGCTATGTGAATTCTTGGAGTTCGTTTCGATGTTCTTTGCCTCCCCTCCTACTTAAAGGCAGTGGTGGCAGGAAAGGCCCAAGAAAAGGACAGAGGGAAACGTTAGCAGGCACTACCTGTGCTCAAGCCATCCAAGTCTGATATATTCTGTATATGTTGGAGGACATCAAGTGCAAGGTCAGACTGGTAGTCTCCATAGTTTCCAAGGAGAGTGCAGACTGATGACAGGATACAAAAGCAGGCACTACAACAGAGACAAATGCCTTGCATAGATCTTGCAAGTTCAAAGACAATCATAGTCACTCTTGCACAGCCCCAGGAGGAGATCCAGAGAGGGAGCTCTGGCAGTGGCAAATACTTTTCTTAAAAGTTAACAAGCAAACTGCTAATTAATGCTTGCCTCTCCTTTGCCTTATGAAAAACTAGTAGCCCTGAAGAAGGTGTTGTTCTGTCTCCAGGTCCTGTGCTCAACTACTAATTTTAGGTTTAGATATTTTAATTCTGCTATGGTGATTTCTAATGAGATATTACTTGGATCAAATGGGTCAAAATAGACCTTCCTGGCAGAAAATTAAATCTGTTCTTAAGTAATTCCCATCTCCCCAGTATTTCCTTTCATCAAATAGGAAAAAAAGGAAGACAGAAAGTGTAGAATAAAATTAGGAAAGGGACAAATGGTAAAATAAGAAGAAGGAAAAGAGGAGCTTGAAATATCATACTAATTAGAGATGACAAGAAGCTATTTCAGCATCCGTTCCACCAATATATGTGACCCTTCTGCAACTGGCAGTAGCTGGTCAACTCTTTGGCTGAAGAGTCAACATCAACTCAAAAACCTTATTCAGACCTGTATTATTACTGCTTTTTAGTGTGTGTAGTCCTACCAAACTATAGTTTTCATTCCCACTCAGAGTTAGCAAAAGATTTTTCACCTGCTGCTAGTTTTCTGAGATCTTATTATATCAATATTCACTTGAGTAATGAATAACCAGGAATTTAAACCAGACACGTGAAAAATCAATAGCATTTATCTGATTCTGATTCTTGTGTTCTTTGCAGGTATTTAGAATTCAGCCTACAAATGCCAGGTTTCAATTAATTAGAAATAATTCATCTTAATTAGTATGAGTTACCATCCTAAAAAGAAATAAATTATCTCCCCACAGAATGTGTGTTTTCGTGAAATCTTAATGACCATTTAAGTCTTTTGTTAAAATAAAGGGCAACTGGGAATTTGGAGGTTAGAGAGACAGTGTTCCCTATCTGTTTATTCTAATTCTTCCTGGCACTAAAGGAAAAAGAAAAAAACACATAATTTCCCTAGATTAACTTGAAACCTGTAAAAATAAGTATCATCTTCATTCCTGTAAATATTCCTTTATAATAAAAGAAATTTTTAAGTCAAAACTTTCTTTGATTGGGATATTCTCAGCAGAGTAAGAATATTCAGTGTAAGTAGGTTTTTAGCCCCAAAACTTCTGCTCTCCCCTCTTGGTCTGCTCCAGAAATAGGGTCCAAATGTTAACAATTAGATAAATTTTCTTGTCTTCAGGCTGTATATGAGAGATTTTTTATTTTTCCCTGTTCTTCTTCTCTCTTTCCTTCCTCACCCAAATATGTTGTTTGGACAGTTTTCTGTAGGAAAAGGATGGAAATAATGTTTTATGTCAGTCAAATTTATGTCAGTTGGTCCTGTGCAAATTGTACCCTTTCTTTTGGATAAGCATTGAGATTAATCAGCTTCCGTTTACTAAGGCTTGTGAATAAAAACCTTAGCTTATTCATCCTCTTTCTGTGCTTTTAGCTTGTAGAGTAGTTGTCAAAAGTCCTGATCCTGCCTTGATAGTCACAGGAATGAAGGTGGCAGCCTGAAGTACCTATGAGGTATAGTATACCTGCAGATGGAAGTCATACAGGGTTACACTTAGCAGTGTAAAAACCCAGATCAGCTTCTAATAAAATGTTGTCCATGCAAATTAACAAAAGCTAAAGCTATAAAGCCTAAATTGTCTGCATAATGTCTGCTAATGCAGCTCAAAGCCTGTATAACACTTGTGCCCTTGAAAGGCTGGAAATTAAGAAAGACAGATGTCCAAACACCGGCATCTAGTGCCGTTTTAGTGTGCTCTGATGCCTTCATGCTGAGCAATTTGACATAGGACCTACAGAAAAAACACGTCTTTCTGCAGGGGTCCCTGAATTTATTATGGTATTATATAATCTAGACACTGATATTTAGGTGATCTTTGAGTGCTGCTAACTAGACCTGAGTGACAGATGAAACAACAGTATGCTGGGCTGCTCTACCTCATGGTTTAAGGTTCCTAATACGTTATTAGTACTCAAAGACAAGTGAATCAAAAGGATGACTTTTTATAGCTGTTATGCCCCAAATTACATGGGGCAATAGTGTCTACCTGGCCATAACTGGGCATTTATCATCCACAGACTACAAAATACTCTGACTGCACTGAATGAAAGAGAAAGATTGCTCCTCTTCTCCCAGAAATAGTTCTGGACCCTAATGCAGAATGTGAAGCTTCTTGTGTTCCCTCTCATGCTATTCCTCAACTTCACTTTACTTTTTCATGCTCAATTTGTCTTTTCCTTATCTTTACCTCCCTAGCCTTCTTTTAGAAATAACGTGCTTTCGTAGCATTTTATTTCTTCTGCAGCACCTCTGTGAGACTGTGACTGAAAATGTAGCTGAAATCAATGATTTAGGTAGTCTGGTATTGGTACAAGTGTGCTGGGTCTCCAAGCACCACTTCAGCAGCAAGGCAGTAAGACAGTAAGGATCATCTTTTTGCTTTCTGTATGTACTTTTGTCTTGTTTTGTCTGGAAGAAAGCAAGATTATTTTCAAATCACAGTAAAGACAAAAGCTTCAAATCCAGCTTAGATAACTTTTCCTCTTCTTCCAAGTACAAGATAATTAATACTTTATTAATGTCAGGATATTTTTCCAGTGAAAACAGCTTACAAAAAAGCAATAAAGGATTAAAATACTTGCTTATCAATTTTTAAATACATTTTTTCCATATCTTCTTTATCTTTTAAAACAGACACAACATATCAAATCTTGGTTGTTTGCAATGACCTGAAGCACATTAAGCACACGCTTTTGGAACCCAAAAGTGTCTTTAGAATTATGTGGTCACATAACCACACTGTCAGTCTGATTCCCATTTGCTTTATCTAAGTAGACATGATGCTTATGAGATTAGTATGCTAATTAGTTATCTATAATACTGTATCAATTGGTCTACAAGCTATTAAGACCAATTTCCTTTCTGGGATTGTAAACTGAGTTTGTTTGTATTCATATGAAGCAGACTTGGCCTCCACTCTAAAGTGTGTAACTGAGCATTGTTCATGCAATTAATCATTTCAACAACTGACATTTGTTATAATTAACACAATCTGTCATCTCTCTTTCAGAAGGCAGCACTGGAGTCATAACAGTGTCACAGGCTCTAAGCTCTCTCATGAAAGCCACAAAAGGGATGTGTTTCATTGTTTTGCAGCACCTATCTATCCATTCATGAAGGGAATGCAAAAATCAGTTTAAAAGTCTTAGCTAAACTTGGGAAAATATTAACTTTACAAGAAATAAAACTGGAATTAATTCAATTTTTCCAGCACAGGATTTAATAGCTTCTGTTGATCTAAAATGAGACTAAAAACATATTTATTAGGAATAATACCTTTCGTTTTAAATATCTTAAACTATTTTGGATACTCACAACAGGGCTTCATGGTACCATCAGTATATAAGCTAACAGTCATGAGCTATTTCATTCTGAATAATTACTTATTCTGCTGCAAAGTCAGAAATAGAATCAAACTAAAAAAAAAGAAAGGAAATAATGTGTACCTTTTTTCCAATGTATATTTTTTTCTATTTTTTTTTCTAAATGTAGATTTAGAGAAAGCATCCTAAAGTCTGAATGTCTCCAGTAGCTGCATCAGGAACTCTCGAGGGTTTGTGAGCCGGGGGCCAGAAAAGCAAACCATTGATCTCACTAACCTTGCGGCTACCTGAGACTGGAGCAATTAAGTCACATGAAGTACCTCCTTGGACTATATTGTGGACTGTGTTTCTAACAGCCCACGCAGACTGCAGGAGTAAGCATCTACATAGGGCTGGAGGGAAACATGAGGAGTTATTTAGTTCATCTGTCTTTGGAAAAACTACTGCATTCTTCTGTTCCCTCACATATTCTCCTCTTCATTTCTTAAAGCTTCTTATGGTTCTGTTTTTCTCAATGATGATGACTTTGCAGTTCTCCAAGACAAGTAAGTATTTGAAGAGTTTCCTTCTCCTTCCTATTAAAAAGATCTCCTGAGGCTGCCCTTGAATATCAGTTTAAAGCTGTTACTTCTTGCACTCTGCACCATAGGCATGTAGACCCAATGGCTGATCAACAACAAGAGGAGATAGAAAAATATGTTTTGATTCATGGCAAGCTTGTAATGCAAAACAATTTCAGTTTTCCAGTCTTTCTCTGAAACTATTGCTAGTTACTTCAGCTGCTCCCACTTTATATTCCAGCACAATTTTTGTTGAGTGTTTGGTTTAGTAAAGCTGTTGACAGAGTGGCAGTCTAGGAACAGATGAGGGAAACATGAAAGAGAAGTAACTGAATGGGATGCCAAAGCTACTCTTCATTTGTAGCTGGGGAAGATTACAAGAGATTTGACTTTTGCTATTTACCCGATAACCAATATTTTCAGAAATTCAATACAATTGTCATAAAGGAGTCATGCATACTACAGCTTGATAGTACTTGTTCTAATTTTTTTTTATTATTCTTTCCTTTAACTGTACTTTACTTCTTTTTCTTTTTTTTTTTTTTCTTTTTTAATTTAGTGTCTTTACTCCTACAAACTTTGATTTGTATTTACAGGAATATAAATTGCAAATGTGACTTTTTCTTATGTTAACAGCTGATGACAGAGATTTTTTTCTTCTCTAACTTGGAGACATGCTGTATTTTGACTACATACTAAATAAAGTAGTATAGAAAAATTCATAAAGTAATATAAGTTTCAAAACCACCAATATGAATTCCATTATTTCAAATAAACACAATTGTCCTTTCCTATAATAGAAACAATGAATGGGATGACAGGCACAGAAAAGAGAAAGGAAACAATTTGGGAGATATGTTAGCAATCCTTTGTTGCTGTCATGTATTCTGAAAACCAGGATTGCACTTGTAGCCTAATGGAAAGTTTGCTGTGGATAACGTGATAAGGTGTTCTAGAATGATAAAATATTCTCACATGATAAAAATTTGCAAGCCCTTACTGCTTCCTTTCCCCAAAGCTTAATGATCAGCAACATGTGGTGGCTCTCGTTCCTTGTGCTTATAAAAAGCAAGCCAACACCCCAACATGTGAAAGGGTATTTGCTTTTGCTCTTTGAACATGTTAAAGCAAGTAGAACTGCCTCAAAGCAAAAGTTGCAGTTTTCTTTTTTTTTTCCCCAAGAGGAAATATGAGGTAATGTACAGGACCATGGCATGGAGTTATCACTGGAACTTGCTGACAGAAATAACAAATACCTTGAGCGAGGGCCAACGTCTGCACACACAGCAAGGCCGGTTACGTGGAGCACAAACAGCCCGGCTCCCTTGTACTCTTTCCCAAGAGCTTTTCTCAGGCTGCTTTCCTCAAAGGGGGCATTTAACCTGAGCTAATGGTTTGAAATCACTTGACATTCACAAATTGCAAGTTTTCGATAACAGGTGAGGGACAGCTGCTTCAGTTGTGCTGCATGAGATTGCTGCTGAAGCCAAGGCAGGCCAGGGGCTGTGCTGCTGTGAGCTGTAGAGAAGGCTCATGGTGCACCAGGGAAGCAAAGCCCAGCGACTCCTGCGGAGCTTTACCTGGCTGTGATGCCCACAAGTGCAAGTACCCCCTCAGTGGAGTAACTGCACCAAAGCATCGCTTTTCTACTACATACCAGATAGTAGTTTAATAGAGCTCCTTAAAATCACACAAAGGTGTCTGCTACGGTTTGTAACCGTACACTCACATGAGCCGCCTTTTATAAAAAAGCAACAAAAAAAAAACCACCTGGCCATCCTGGCTCCCAGACAGGATGCATCAAGAATCCCAATCTGATCCTGCTGAGGAATTTTCTAATGCTATACTTGGCACTGCTGAGGGAGGTTAATGTAGTGGAGGTAATCTGCATACTCGCCAAACCACTCTTCAATGCATCAGCAGCTGACATCGCTTCTAGCGCTGGAGTTTGGTTTTAAAATGCCCTCAGTTAAAAGCAGGGAGGGAGTTGTTCCTTGCACTCAAGTTTTGCCCACGTTTGGAGACACAGAATAAGTTCTTCTTTTTTTTTTTTTAACAGCAGGAGACAAAACATTGGGTTTTTAATGGCATTTTAGAAGAAATGTAGTTTGAAAAACAAGGAATCAAATTAATTTTTGAAAGATATGGGAGCCTCAGGGATTCTGAGGCAAAGAAAATGGAGGTCTGATCCTTTGGCACGTAGTTTAGGGTGAGCCTCGACGGAGCTCACTGCTGCACGCTCACTGCCACTCCGTGTGTCTGCACCACGTGCTGCTGCCCTGTAGCTCCCAGGAGGAGAAATGAGTTATGTGCATCTTATTCCACTTTCACACGTAAGACCTGTGGTAAATAACGTGAATTTTCCCTCCACCATTCTGTACTGTCCAGTGTTATGAGTGATGCTAATGACCAATTATTTCCTTATGGGTTGTTTGCAGAGATGAAATTTATTTCTAATGCTAACATTTTTATGACAGAGTGCACAAAGTGTTCTGCTGTACTATATCATCAAGTGATACTGAGCCGTTTATAATTTAAACAACTGTAGCTTGAAAGTCTTTGCTTAAATAGATCATGTTTCTGTACATTTTATTTCACTGACTGAAAAATTCCACGCCAGTTTCTGAGCTGCTTATCAACTAATTAATTTTAAATCTGTTTAACTGTTACAGAAGTTAAAATAATAACCTGTTGAAAGTAATTGCAGTGGAGAATTTTTAATTTAAAGTTCCACAAAGCAATGGCTACACTTTTAGCATCCCCAAACTGTGTGCCTTATTACTGCATGTAATCTCATCTTCCATTCACCAACCAATGTAAGAAAATAGCAAGGAAACATGCAAAGCCAAAAAACAAGGAAGATTTCACAAGAAATGAAAAATGTACTATATAAAAATTTAATTGGCAAGGCCATAATGCAGGACGTAGGTGTCACGGAAAATATAACAAGATGAAGCAATAATCCACTGGGCAGCTGTACTGACAGAATTTTTTAAGAAATAGGCTTTACACTGATACATTCTTCTGGTAGTGTTCTGTGAAATTGCATACTGTATTATGGCTGCTTTTCAGCAAAGAAAAAGAAAAGAGAATATATGAATAAATCTCCCTCTGTTGAAAAACAAGTCACCTGCTGATATCCAGGGAGTCCACGCTTACCTGAGAGCATGGTAAAGCTATGTATGGTATTTCTGCAAAAATGTGAGACAAAGTCAGATGAGAAATTTGGCTGGGGAAGATTTTTAGACAAAAGCAGTACGAGGTAGAAGGAAGAAAGATAAGTCTAGGAATAACATCTGTCAGCTCTTCAAAGTGTACAGAAGTCCTCATTTCTCTAGGTCCAAAAGACGGTATATTTTCATTCGTAGCACTCTAAATGGAAAACAGTGGAAATATGGATTTTGGATATTCCCAACCTCCACTGTCTTTCAGATATAGTGGAATGACAGAAACTGCAAAATACCTTAGGAGAGAACTTTGCCAGCATGATTTTGAATATTAACCCTAGAAAGTTACTGCTTATTATCCGAATAAGATCTGCCATATGTGAATTTTTGGGAGGAAGAGCTGAGTGGCCACAGCAGAGCTGCTGTTTGTAGAGGTGCTCTCAACTCATCTGAAGCTGCCAGTGGGGAAGGGAAGGACACAGGAGGACCAGGTACAGGTTCATCTACCTGTTATTCTAAATACCCCTGAAAAAAGAAATCAAGCCATAGAGCAGCCTGGTAAGGAATGACTTGAGCTGAAGCTAATGTCAGAGAATAAGGGAAAAGACCCTCTAGATGAAGCAAAACCCTGTCCTTAATTTTTTTTTTTTTTTTAATCAAAAATGCTGTGAAGTGGGTACCCGTAAGTCTATGATATGTTTTGATGTTCAGGGAGACAACTTTAATAAAAAGTTTCAGCCCTGAAAAATTATTATAGTTGGGCTTTAGAACTCTCAGAAATGGATTTATAATGAAAATGCTGACACTACCTGAGCTATAGCGGAGCAAATTGCCTCTGTCCTACTATAATGAATAACCTCAACACTAGGGAGCTCTCCTTCCATACAGGAAGAGAAAAAAGTTTGGTTTCTTATATTTAAACTTCCATTCATCTACCTATCTGTCGATCTATTCTTTTTTTTTCCTTTCTTTTTCTTCCTGTTTGTCTTTGCATGATGTATCTGGATAGCTTAAAATCCTACTATCTCAAAGTTGTGTAACAGTTTTGTGACCTCTTATCTTCACAGTGGTACTTTGTATAGACCTGCCTGCTTATGATCCCTGCCACCCCGGCGCGCGAGGCGCTGCACTCTTTCCCACATATGTCCAGCACAGAGCTACAATCTCCAGCTCACGTGCCATGGCTATCGCACGTTCATGGGATGTCTGACATTCCACTAGGATGAGAACAGCCTACAGGCTGGGAGGAAAAATGGCCTCTCTTCTTCTTAGTTACTTGGACATCTTCACTTTGGAAGAGCCTGAAGATATTTAGTACGTCACACAACATCTGGACTGAACTGACTGTTTACCATGTGATTAAGGATAGAGAAAGAAGCATCAATGTTGCTGCCATTTTAGGTGATTTTGGATGAAAGGTTAAGTTTATTCTGATTTTATGATCTGATCCTAAATTGATCCTGACTCTTACAGAAGAACACTTTCAAATTCATATTTCTTGTGAATAAGGTCTTATTCTCAAGACCTCTATGTTAGCTAGGAGAAGCTTATGGGACCACTGTTAAAAAATCATAAAAATGGACATTGGAGGAGAAGTTTTTGTGATCAGAGTAACAAAACCAATGTAAATAAAAATAAACAGCCAGAATAATAAAACCTAAAAGCCATAAACAAAATGCCAGCATTTCCCCCATGTTTGGAAACAACAGGGAGCAAATATTATGCCAGCACTGGGCCACATTCTAGGCACCGAATAATTCCCTATGAATAATTCTCATTGCCACCAGTGAAATTGCTGTTGTGTTTCAGTGGGCAAATTATTTTTAAAGGCCTGAAAAATGATCCTGTAATGCCATATAGCATGTTTACCATACTATGTCATCTATTTTTCTGAAATTAGTACTGAATATAGCGAGTGGCAAGCCCTCCTGAAAGAACAGCTAAACTAAAATGATTATTTCTGAATATTTACTTTATAATACACTCTCAGTTCAAAGGCTTTCAAGGAAATCGCCTTATCTTATCTTTCTGTAGGAAGATAACCATAACCAAAGAGGTATGTGTAGTACATACAGGCAGAATACTAGTTTCATCAAAGACAGGTCAAATGAGTTCCAAAACAAGTTTTAGGTCTATCTTGAAGTCTAATAATTAAGCAAACTTAAATTAGTAATAGTCTGTAGATAGATCAGAGATTGTATCACTGATTTTGACAATGGGCTAAACTAAATAATAAAAACATTCTTTTCACTATTCTGTGATCTAAAATCTTATTCCTAGAGCTATAAAAGTCTGGACTAAAGGTTATGTTTTGAGGTGTGATCAGGACAGAAAAGGCACACTGGCATACTTTGTGATCTTTCATGTGCAGCTGACACAGAGAGCTTGGCTGCCATATTATTCCATCTTATTATGTTTTCTTGCTGCCTCTGAAACGTGTAACTTTTCCTGGTGTGTCTCAACTCTAAAAAAAAAAAAAAAAAAAAAAAAGAGAGAGAGAGAAAAACCTTGACACATAGGCATCCTTTCATTTTATTTAACAAATTGCCAACTTTGTAGTTTAGTCCAGTAAGTCTTGTTCATCTCTTCCTAATGTGCCACAGTTGTATGACTGCCTAATACTGCTGAACTAAGACAGCAGCAGGAGCAGCGTGTGCAATGCCGGAGCTCCTTTGCATCATTAGAGACGCTCCATGAAACAAATGTCATTAACTTGTGAGGAAGGGAAGCAAAACTGACAAACCCTCATTGACAAACTTCCCTCCATTTGTTCATCAGTCTTTATTAAGGAGCAGATTTAATATCAACATCCTTGCATGAGACAAGCCGCTGAAGTCTTTCACCATGAAAATTAATGCTGTTTAAAATTAAACTTGCCTTTGGGTTTCATTTAAAAATTAACATGGTAATCCATGTAGGCTATGTTGTGAAGCCCAAATGAGCACCAGATAATAGAAATAATGAGACACGGGAGGGGGCAGGAGGGGCCTAGTCCCTTCATGCAGCAAAGTGTTAATTAAGGTAACCACTACTCACAAGTCACAGAATTTGCTTCTTTTCTTTTTCCTCTATGTTGCACATTGTGAAAAACTGCACAACAGTGATGTGACAGCAGAAATTGGGGTCTTTCCGCACAGATTATTCACTTAGATTAACTGGAACCAAATATTAAATAATTAGTTGCTTGAAATGAATGTATAATTCATTTCCATAGCTGACTGCAATAAAAGAATAAGCAGTAAATTGCATCCAATTGCATCACAGGTGCCTTTGAACAGCTACTTCAGAAAGCCAAAGCACAGTGAAGAGTTTCCTTTAAAAGAGCATAGCTGTGTTGCCATCAAATTATCCATTTCTCTAAACCCTGCAGTATTGACTTGTTTCTAAAACAGTAAACTGAAAGAGAGGGCTCTACCTATTACTCTAAAAGTGAGAATCCGTATCTATTCATATCTATCCGTATCTGTCTCTTACATTTCTAGTTTATTCTATAATTCTATTTTTTTTAGCATTTCAAAGATACATAGTAACTTATCTTGTGTTCATGTAACCCACTGCTTCTAGACTGTTACCTTACTATTTTTTTCAAATGTGACAAACTACTTTCTCATTTATTTATATTCTGTTTTGAGGACTTTCCCTTGAAAGTTCTTCTTTCCTCTCCTTTCTTTTTTCCTGTTAGAGCTTAAGAGAAACATTCCCTGCTCTAGGTCTATGTTAGAAAATCTGGGTTGGTGCTGGGTTGGCTAAATGGTACAAAGTTGTATGTCGTGGACATCCAGGTAGATGGAAAGAAACTTATCCAAGCATCGAAGAGAATCCCTACCTGATAACAGAATGAGTATGAGATAATAAGAATAGTAACACAGAAACCTGACAGAGTCTTTTTTTTTTTTTTCTCAAGTTGTTATCTCCTTCATATTTCTCCTTCCTATGGATTTTGGCTAACCTTTTCATTTGAAATAAATTATTTTCTCCTGGAATTAGACAGGAATATGTCCACAGAAAACTGCTTTTCTAGAAAACCTATGTGCACATTACGATTTGAAGTTACTGGTCTTTTTTTTCCTCTAATACATTATCTAGGGCTTTGCAGGGAATGAATAGGTCACATTTTGCCCAAAAGGCCATTATCAATAGGAAAGAATTGGATGCTACATTAAAAATGTACATAGGAAATATAAATAAGATGATACCTATTTACAGGTGCTTCCCAGTGACCACACATACATGGGGGAAAAGAAACAAACAAAAAGTTTTAACTTGTAAATAGTTTAGATACTTGAATGGAACAGAAGCTGCCTACAAGCCCCTTAGCTTTCTTATTGATCTTTTATACTTAACACACTCTGCAGTATCAGCTGAGTCTATACTCAGGGTCCTTTCCAACTCTAAGGAACATTTTTGTTTCCAGAATGAATACCACAATAATATGTTGGAAAGATGTAATTAAGCACCATTCCTGCTTCCATGTTTTGAATTTCATGGGAAGAGAGCCCAGGTTTGCAAGGCAAAGGTTCCCCCTGCAAGGCAATGGCATCATGGTAAAGATACCATTTCTAATATGGAAGATGAAGAAATGGAACTCTAAAACAAGCTTAACGAATACCCATACCACCACAAGTCCCTGAAGAGTGAGATCCCGAGAGGTTACAGAAGCACAGAACTACAGAATCTCAGAATGATTGAGGTTGGAAGGGACCTCTAGAGATCATGTAGTCCAACCCTCCTGCTCCAGCAGGGTCTCCTTGAACAAGTCGCGCAGGCCACATCCAGATGGCTCTTGACTGTCTCTAAGGATGGAGGCTCCACAACCACTCTGGGCAGCCTCTTTCAGCTCCCAGTCACCCTCACAGGAAATGAGCTTTTTCCTTATGTTCCGATAGAATTTCTTGTGTTTCAGTGTGTGTCCATTGTCTCTCCTCCTACCGCTGGACACTGAGAAGACACTGTCATCCTAATTGCAGCCTAATTCAGGCTTCATGAGAGTCCCCTCTGCCCATCTCTTCAGCCTGTCCAGATCCGTCACAGTCCTCTGAGGGTATCAGGCACTGTTTCCTGTTTTATATCACCGTCAGGCTGGCTGAGAAGGCACCTTCACCTGGGTCACTGATGAATAAGTTGAACAAGATTGGGCCCAGTATTAGCACCTGGGGGGACACTGAGAGCTACAGGACTCCAACTGGACTTTCTACCATAGATCACAACCCTCTGAACTCTGCCGTTTCTCAAGGCACTTCTCAATCACCCTCCAAATAGTCTACCATGACACACAGTGAAAAGAGCAAGGCGCATAGAAAATGTTCTTTTTTTTCACTCCATCTGTACATCATTGGCCTACCAAAAACCTGCTCCAAACAGAAATGATATATTAAAATATGTGAATAGTCTCTCAGTTTCTAAGGCTACTCACACACATGAATATTAAACTGAGAAACTGATTATTCTGAATTCTGACAGGAGATAGACAGTAAACATGAAATATTGGACTATCAAATGCATAGTTAAGTGCATGGAGTAACACTAGGTACAAAGTGCACGCTGAACACAGCAGCTCTGCACAGTGTTTTGCCTTTTGAAAAGTAATTCAGTAAACAGTAAGTTAATTAACAAAATGAAACTGTCCTTCAGTAGCAGGCAGAAACAAAACATACGAACACTGTGGATTTGTTTTAATGTGACAAGAGAAAATGTAGTTTTCTGAGCAGGTTATAAATCTGGCTTCTGTCTTTGTCCTTTCGAGAAGCAAGATATTTTTTGATTTATGTTCAACCAGGATGGAATGCTCTGTCTTGTGGAAAATTGGACAGGAAGGGTTTAAAATCTCCTAATTAAATTCCTTACGCTAGCTTATCTCTCTAAGGTGCTTGCATGCACATCCGAGGGAATGAAACCCCCTGTGAAGCAGGGCACCCCCTCGTTACCCAAGATGCGCTTGTTCTGCTAGGGATGGAAGGAGTCCCATGGGGACAGGTGACCAATTCACAGTTCCTCTTCATGACAACTGTGCTTTTTCCTTCTCTCGCTTAGTCTTCCTTAATGCTNATGGAAGGACTCCCGTGGGACACAGGTGATCAATTCACAGTTCCTCTTCATGACAACTGTGCTTTTTCCTTCTCTCACTTACTTAGTCTTCCTTAATGCTTTATATCTTCTACTTTATTTTCTGATCCCCAAATCTTCCTGTTCTCTTTGTCCCTCATGTCTTCTCCATGTCTTCTCCATGTCCCTCATGTCTTCTCCATGCATCTCCATCTCAGTGCTTTTTGTCGCTTCATGAATGGACCCCATCTTCACTCTTAGCAAGCGCAAATCTGCTCTGCCACCAAGACATGGTTGGGACTCATGTAACACAGCTTGCTCTGACTCTGAAACTTGATAGAGCAAGGAGGATGGCCCCGAGCCCTGCAGGCAGCACTGGCAGCGTGCCACCAGGTAGGCGTCTGCTGCTCGCCGCCCTGAGTTCCCTTTTGCTGCAAAGAGTTTCAGTGGCTGCTCCGGTACAACCGTGAGAGCAGCAGATATCAAATCTGTGCCCACAGGAGGAGCAGTCATAACTGCTGCTGTATCAGTGATTGTAGCTGTAGTTTATCCCTTTTCTGTATGTTTTTATGCTGCCGGAGCACCATAAACCCACCTTGTTGTGAATAAGGATCAATGAGAATTAGAATCCACATTTCTTTCCCTACCTTGTCACCACTCTAAGCCCCCTCTGCTCTCTCTTCCACTACCATTAACTGTAAGCAAGTTGCCATTGCACTGCTTGGGGACCTGGGATATATTTTACAAGATTAAGATATTTCTGAAAAACTTGTAATCAGGGTATAAGCAATTAGAGGCCACTTTAATTCCTGGCAGTGCTGAGGGCTCCTGCTGTCTTTTTAAGTGCTGGCAGATGCAAATAAGGTTTTGGAAGGATCACTGTGAATCACTCAGACTGATATAGTCCTTTCATTCCCTCACAATACATTCAAAGCTACATGAAAATTGGTCTCATATGATATCAGTAGCCAGCCAAATCCCTGTCCCTGGATTTCTTCATTTATGGTAGAAATCACATACAATTTACACAAGAGAAAGAAAAGGCAATGCAAAGCAATATTCTCCAAGCGGACACGGTAGGAGAGTTCTGTTAACATTCTGCAGGAGCCGTGATTGCTCTGAGCTTACACCTTCAGAGCTAGCCATTTCTCAGCCTAATTAACTAATTCTGTTGTACAGTCCATGTAAGGCATAAGGTAATTAACATTTGCATCATAAATAAACAATTAGGAAATGTTTTGATTTCTGGTTACACTTCTCCTCATTCAGCCTGCACCGCAGTTTCTGCCTACTAGGAATTTGCTCTTTAAAACACTTCTCAGTTCATTACCAAATACCTACTGCTTCCCCTAGCAATGCATCTTCTACAAGAAAGAATGATAACTAGCTGTCATTTCACTGCTGTAGCAGGCAAATAACTGGAACTGCCAACACACCTACTTCTTTGGTGACTCTTGTCACTAATGCTACTATTTAATTTTGCCAAATATTCAAAAAGTACCCATTTTATTCTGGAGTTTCATTGTTGTAACTAAGAGCAAAATCTCTGAGATTGAGCACAGATTTACTCCGTGCTATGACTAGCTAATATTTGTCCAGGCTCTGAAATTGTTAAGTTCTAGCAATAGTAGAATAGTTATTGCTATCTATTCTCCTCATTAGTATTTCTTCTAGAAAGATAATTCAGAAAAACTATCCAAAAGAAATCAAAAAGCACTCTATTGATTTTATATCTTTCTATTTTTATATCTTTTCCATTTTGTTAAGTATAGGTACAAGATTTCTGGGAAAGGTGTAGAGGTGCTTACGAGTCATGATCTCCGAGCATTTTTATGACTCTGATAATGACTGTCCCTTTGATTAAGGCCATAATTTCTTAATGGATATCTGTAAAACTAGTTATAATTTATAGGCCCCATAGGTTAATCATTATTGTACAAAAGAGTCAAAGAAAAAGATGAATCATGGAATCAGTCAGGTTGTTAATGGTACTAGTTAATGACAGTAATAACTGGTATTAATGACTAGTTAATTATTAGGTAGTGACATCTACTCAGGCATTTAAAGGCAGCAACTTCCTAACTGTGTCCCAGTAAGTAGTTTCCTGTGCTCATGCAAGTGAAATTTTCAAGGCCAGTAATGTTCTCCACAGGTTAATCTGCAGACTTCTCACTGTCACGTTTCAGTACAAAGACATTGATCTGATTGGACATGAAAGGAAGACAGTTTTAAAGATCTGTAGATATTAAAAATGCCTGTAGAACAAGCCAGCATTACAGGTATCTAAGGATAAAAACAACTTGTAAGTACTTTAAGGTGTTTTCCATTGAATGTTTAACAACTGAAAGAGCACTAAATCAGAGATACATTATAAGGTAATCATTTCAATGTATTCAGGTAGATAGATTATATCAATATTTTTTATCTTGAGCTATTATTGTATGGTTATTAAATGGGACCCACGGCAAATGGGTCATACTAAGTCATCCTTAGCCAGGCATATATTAAAAGAACCAGCAAACCTCACTAATTCAATAACTCCTCATTGACTCTAACTGGGATATTGAAATTCAGCACTCTCCTTAATAACAAGTGTAGTTTCCATTACTTTTACTATTATTTATGTTACAGTAGTCTGAAAAATTCTAGGATGATGCTAGCAAAGAACAGGACTGATCTAGGAAAAACATATTCATTCAGGTAAGAAATGACTTACATCATCTAAGTAATCAATCTGAAGGAGAAAGAATTTGTCAGCAGCTAATACATGGTACCTAGTATAAAAAAAGTGAAGAAAATACCTTACAGTTTCCTATCAACAAATTATAGACATACACGACCAACCGAATTAAATAAGTGAACATCTTAGCATATTTGTCCCTGGGAGAAAATCTTATTTCCTTTTCCAGGAGCTTTATGATATGAGAGTAGTCTGAGCAATAAAATGGCAGAAGTCCCAGTGGACAAATGATATTTTCTGTGAGAAGGCTCCACTGTAAATCATAGTCGTTGCAGATTGCTCTGTGTTTGTGCTTATTCTCCATGAGCCATATACACCCTGGAAATGGCTTGTATTTTGAATGCAAATCGCCAAGCCTGTGACTTTCAGCTCACGCAAATATGAGGAGCTGTTTCGTAATCATTATTCAAAGCCATTTTCACATAGTAGCTTTCTTTTCCTACTAAGTACTTCCCCACACTTCTTGGTAAGTAGGAAAACAATATGAAAAGTACCCATCTGTGCTTGTATGATTTGTATTTCAAGGTACTTTTAATAGGTTTACTGAGTCTGGATAGGCAAATAGAGAGTACATTTACAGGCATCTGAAAAATTTCCTGTACTCTACACTCTTTTAAGAGATTCTGGAGTCTGCAGTCCGTTTTGTAAAATCCGGTGCTTGTGGGAAAGCGGGTGGGAAGAGGGGCTGTCCCTGCAGCCGGTGTCGCAGCCTGGCAGGTGCTGCACAATAGCACGTTTGTGAGAAGAACAAAGTCTTTTCCAGGAGGTCAGAGAGGAAGAAGTCAACAATAAATACCAATGATATTTGATCCAGTAGATAACAAGCTATCGGGCCATAGATAACAAAATATTTCATATACAAAATAAACACTATGATTGCATTCCAGGACTGGGAACTTCAAAGATTGGTATGTCTGAAATTTCTCCTCCATTCAGTAAATTTATTTCAAAGGCCAGTCCAGTTTCTCTCTGACTCTGAAACTGGAACAAACAAGATAAAAAAGCAGCCACTATGTTGTTTCTTATAGCAGTAAGTACTGTGCTGTGCACAACAGAAACGCAGTGTTCAGTACGTCACTGACAAGGTTTTATTTTGTCTCCGATTTTTCTTATGAGGATAAAATGGTGAAATTATGGTATTCCATCTTGTTAAACAGTTATTCTGTATCTTATTTCCCTTCACTCCGTGGCCTGAGGCATTTTATCGCTATCCAAAATAACATATAAAAGAATTGCTGCCTTAATCTCAGCAACTGAAATGCTGAGTTTCTATTAGAGTATGCTGACTCCATGCTACAAGGTCACTAATTTTCTTTCTGTGTCCCTGCAGTCTGTAATGCCAAATATATTGCTAGCGAATATCAAACTTCAAAAAAGCATTAGACTGACAAAGATTTTGGTTATGACAGTGCCAGAAATGAGAATTTAATCTTTCAAATGAAAATAAGAATCTGCAAAGGAGCTGGTCTAAACTTTGAAAAACTTCTTATTCCTTAAAATATTTTTGAAACCAATTCAAAAATGCAGGTGGCCAAGTAACTTAAAGATTTTGACTCAGTATATGCTGACTATGTCTTTCTTTTTATGCATATTGTGTTTGTTCCATAAGTAAATCTCGGTCCAAAATCTACTTATGTAGGGAAGATAGAAAGAGAGAGAAAGAGAGAGAGAGAGAAAGAAAGAGAGAAAGAGAGAGAGAGAAAGAATGGAGAGAAAGAAGGAAAGAAGGAAGGGAAGGAAGGGAGGAAGGAAGAGAGGAAGGAAGGAAGGAAGAGAGGAAGGAAGGAAGGAAGGAAGGAAGGAAGGAAGGAAGGAAGGAAGGAAGGAAGGAAGGAAGGAAGGAAGGAAGGAAGGAAGGAAGGAAGGAAGGAAGGAAGGAAGGAAGGATCCAATTGATTTTAAAGAGCTTGGGATGAAAGTGTAGCCCAAGAAGATACTTAAGCATTTACTTCAGTCACAGTATTATTCTCAGGATAGTCAAAAGGACTACTCAAATTCAAGCTGAAAAGCAATTTTTGTATTGAGCTGGTTCTTATGTAGACACAAGGAGTTCCTTTGTTAATGAGAGAAATACAAATTAAGTGCATTACACAGAATAGCTGGACATTAATTTGATCTACTCTCTTCTTTAAAAATTCTTCCTTAAAATTCCTTAAATCTTAAAATCCCTAGTTCCTTAAAAAACAATCCTCTCATAAATCAAAAATAAATCCAAAGGTTTTGACCTTAGTTGGTTCATATTTTAAGGCTATCCCAGGACAGTGAGACTCCTCCGGTTTACCTGTATGCAGCTGAGAACAGAACTGACCCTTTTATCTTAAATTAGGTCTAAGAGAGTGCCAAATAAGATAGCTCTTTTAAATAACATGCTTAGCATTCACAATAGCCTGAAACTCCAGTCTGCCAGTAATAGTTATTGTCTGGAAGCTTTCAGGTACGGTGATTCCATGAAGCTTTCCCTCTTTTTATCACTGTACCTAATATACAGCTAAAATCAACACGGGAGATATTGCAGGACTGTTGGAATTCCTGGAATTCCTATACTATTTCTCTGAAATCAGTAACTTAGGCTGTATAGCTAGAGGAACTTGATTTACAAATGACACCAGGTTTTTTTTCATAGCCTATACAAGAAGCAGTTCAGTTACTAACTGCTAATTCCCTCTACCAATAATTTCTTATCACTTGACCCTTTCAACCATAAATTCCTTATCATACTATTCCTATTTTATCCTATCACCACTCAGAAAATAACGTGCTATTTCTTCCCTTTTTTGCCCTCATTCTCAATTATGTCTCATAAGTAGTCTAAGAAGACAAGACAACCGTTTCCACATATCTGGTGCCAATATCTAACCAATATCTAGTGTTACCTTTTAACCTGTAAGAAAACAGGTATGACGCTTGCAAATGAAAACTAAAAACTAAATTGATTGTGGTAAATGATATAAATTAATATTCTGAATGTCATGGTTTTATATAAAGATACTTTAATCAAAATAGAATATTAAGTGCTTTGCTCTTACAGGAAAAATATTCCTTTGAGTATGTATGAGTACAATTTACCCCTTATGAAGATAATGGGAAATTAGGATAAATCAAATAATGGATGTTGGTTAAAAAGATAGGGAATAGATATGTGAAAAAAGTGCTGCCAGAAAATTTCCAGTGACTGTTCACAGAAACAGCTGGCAGCCAGGAGGACATATCAGAGTCTTCCCTACAAAATCCAGTTCTACACTAGAACTAGTCCAATAATGTTGCCCCCAAAGTGCAGGTAGAGGTGAATTGAAAGAAATGCAGGAAGACTGAAGAGTTATCAGGAGCTCAGGCTTTGTGAAAGCAACAACTTCTGAATTCATCTGGCATAAAAAAAGTTTAGTTAATTCTCTGTAGGGCCACATGTGAGGTCTTAAAACCTGACTCACTTTATGCTTGTGTTGCTACGCACAGCGAACACCAGTATTTCTGCATCCGTGGCACACTCACTCTTGATCCATGAAAAGCCCAGCAGAAACTTTGAAAGATGATCAACAGCTGTCAGAATATTTCTCTTCAATATCAAGCTATTCCGTACTTCAGTTTGATATCTTGAGTAGCTGGTTCCTTAAACTGAGGACCACTCAATTTTATCCACTTTTTAATTTTTTTTTTAAATCAGTTTAATCTACAAAGAAATCTGACAGTAAGAAGAAAATACAAGAAATGTTATATATGGACAAGTCTCATTTTATTAACAAAGCCTAATTTTATAACTAAAACTTTAAAAATAACCTGAATGAGCTACAGCCTTTGTTAATTTAACTTGGAATAAATTTAACTATTTTCTGCATTTCTCTCTTCCTACCTTGTTTTTCACAATATTATTATTCTACATCTTTCTTCTTTTAAGTTAGCAGAGAGTGCTTTTTCTATACATTTTTCTTAGCGTGTTGCAGAGGTGAACATCAGAGACTGAAGTAATTTGATCTAGAAGAAATTTTTGAGGTGAACTTCTACAGAACACCTCATCCTTGGCTTGTGAACTCTTCATCCTGGGGAAATCAGATCAGGGCTGAAAATGGGAGTCCTGACATACTGCAAATTTGGAAATGACAGGGGAAGTGTGTGGAGAGCTAGCTGGGAGTGACAAGAGATGCCTGATACTTAGACAATCCATTAACCAAAAGTGATGCTGTATTGTCCTGTGCTTTGATCAGTCAAGTTATTTTATGACAAAGGCTGAAGACAAGATTTGCAAGGGCTTCTGCACACAAAATGTAAATTTTCAGGGCTTGAAATTGTATTGCTGGTTAAGGTAACATCATCAAAAATCCCGATCTTTTGGATCACGCTCACACTTACTCTCTGATGGTGTAAAATGTACTGTGAGATTTGCTTTTTCTATCTATATGATACAACGGATTTATTAGGAATAATAAACTATCTTAGTTTGCACAGAGCTCCGAAGCATGTCTTCTTTCTGTCGCCCTCATGGCTACCGGGTAGGGCTATTAGCACAACTTCTGTTCTTCACGACTCTTTGAAGCCCCGTGGTGCAGAATCCAAGCTGTAAGAGCTGCAGTGTCTTGGAGCGGGGCTGTCGTTGCCTTTCAGTTATTTTGGAACAGGAGTTTGGTTACTGAATTTTTTTTTTTTTTTTGCATCTACTGCCACCCTTTAAAGTCAGATGGAATTAAGAATCATGTTTGTTTGTTTGTTTTTTTCCACAAGGGTGTGGAAAATTAATGCTGTTTGGTACTAAAAACATTTATCGATGCCAGCGTTCTCAAAAAAAAAAAAGAAAAAACCAAAACCAAAAACCCAAAGCATTGTATTTGAGTCATCATCACACAAAAGATCTAAGGGGTATTTAATCTACGAACCTAGAGCAAACAACAGTTCTTCCAAATAAAATGTTGCATTTGCAGAGTAGGTCAGTAATTTGTTCAGTCATGAAATGCTGGTGCTTTGGTGATATATTCACTTACTGTACCTCAGCAGTAGCTCGGTTTATATTCCTCTGGGCTGTCTGAATTCCCTGTTGCAACTTAATGAGAGCACATAACGATTCCAACAGTGAAATGGTTGTGAGGAAGAGAGATTTTTTTCTCTCCCCTGTTACCCATATTTAATTTGTGTAATACTCAAAATATTTTGCCTTCATGACCCTGAACACTGAGAGTAAATAACTAGACATATAGTGGCCTTTTCCTCTCTAAACTGCACATGGCAATACACTCATATACATTTCTTGTTAAAAAAGAATAAAGCCTTTAATATACACTAGTAACCTGCTATATATACATTTGATTACTGAGACAAAGACATAACATATTAAAGGGAATCATAAAAAATAGTAAACTCTAATTGATTTTATATTAATAAGATAAAGAATTATATATGGTGCAAGAAAGGTTAAGGAGTAGTAATATCTATTGCAATATAATTAGATTATAATATATCTATCAGGAATACTAATACCTATATCTGTAAATTTACCTGAGGACCTTAATCTGTGAGTACGGAAAATGCTACCTACCAATACAATGAAAAGGTAGATTTGTATTGCAAAAGCTTCAGGTTTCTGATACGTTGCACCAGGAATAGAATTGTCAGAAATGAGAAGTCTAGTCTGAAGGAGAACAACAAAATGATTGAAATTCTGAAAATGACAGATACTGGAGTTTGAGGAAAGCCCCCCCTTTATTTGAATATATACACTTATATCTGAATATATATACATATGTATATAAGGTATATTAGGAGTACTGGATTCTGACATTATATTTAGCAAGTACCACAAGCAACAGGATCTTGAGTTTAGCACCTGTGATGGGGGAAAAGATGTCACCCCCTGAGGGGTGTATGAATACAGGTATATGAATAACTGGACTTGAGATATAAGTAAAGACTGCACAGAGTCTTATGCACATAGTGATTTATCTGTTGCAAGTCTTCAGGCGAGGTCAGTAATCTCTAGAGAGTATTCAGTGGTTATATACAGGCAATTATTAATAACAGAAGAAAGACCAAAAGAAAAGTCATGGGAAAAAAACTGTAAATCTTCTGATTGGACATCTCCTTGGGAAACTCAGACTGTGCTGGTGTTATTCTCTATGATGCCGATATCACATGTAGATGCAGAAAAAGTGAAAGAGAAGATCTTTGTGAATAACAAAAGAGGGACATTAATTTTTTTTGAGTAGATGGGAACTTATGGAATAAATGGAGCCTACACAGTGAGAAGCACCTGTGCAACGCAATATCAAGCCAAGGCTATGGATAGGGAATGGAGTCTAGCAGGCTTCTTAAAATCACCCTAGATGCAGGCAGTTGTAGGTGGGTTTATGCAAATGGACAGGTTAGATGGAAAAAGAAGGAGGTCGGTAAAGGGCAGGGAAAATCACATTTCAGAAGGACATATTAAATAAGGAGCACGATCAGGAACCAAATACATACGCAGTTGAATATAAGTGAGAGGGGGGGAAGTAAAAGCTAGAAAAACTGAATAACTGTATTGACTTGAACACAAATGCAATTTGGAAAGTTGATGGATTAAAAATTGTATGTGGGGCATTGTAATTCCTATGGTTGTATAAGTAACTATGCCAAGACCATCAAAGATGTGATGTTGAATTAGCTGACTGAAAAACACATTGTGATTTTCTAGTGACTGCAGAGGTGAAAACTGTTAGTCCACTGCCTGTATTTGTTCTTTTGCAGGATAAGATATCCAAAGTAATCAGTTTAGGAAAATATTTAACACTGATCATTAAGCTGTGCAAACCAGTTCCTCAGTAAGTAGAAAAGAATACAGTGTCATGAAAAACTGAAAAAAGCTTAATACACACTAGCTAAATATCTGGACCATGGCCAAAATGCACAGAAAAAAAACCTAAAGCAAATTAATTTGTTAGAAGTCATGATGGTCAGCTGCCAGTTTTTATCTAGAGCTAATACACTCATATATAACCCCAAAACAATAAGGTGACACAGAAATTCCTCATGTACATATCTGAAAACAATGTGTGATCAGATAGCAAATAAAATATGTGACTATGAAGGTAATTTGCATTTTTGTATTGCAGAAAGTTTCATCATTTTGATATATCTTTTTTTTTGATTCTGAAGCGACATGAGGAAAAACAATTCCTATCAATGAACAGTTTAGGAAAAAAGAGTTTTAGATTAACCACATGTTACACTTTTACCTAAATGAAAATTTTATTAGTTTTGGACTTTTAAACTTTTCACTGATGTCTATGATAAGTTTTGGAGCAGACATTTAGTGAGAAATGAAACAATCTCATTTTGAGATTTTGGGGATATCTGATCTTATATTGTTTATATTGTTTTGGTCTAATTATGAGTACACACGTTTTCATCGGAAAAGTAATTTGCTCTGACAAAATGCCATTCATATGCTTGCATCCATTGCTGGTTAATAAGCGTCTTCCAACAGCTCTTAACTATTAAGTAATCATAGAATCATAGAATGCCTGAGGTTGGAAGGGACCTCTAGAGGTCATCTAGTCCAACCCCCCTGCACACGCAGGGCCAGCTAGAGCACGTGGCACAGGGCTGCATCCAAGCGGGTCTTGAAGATCTGCAGAGAAGGAGACTCCACAACCTCTCTGGGCAGCCTGTTCCAGGGCTCTGTCACCCTCACTGTCAAGAAGTTCTTCCTTAAGTTCCCCTGGAACTTTTTATGCTTCAATTTGTGGCCATTTCCTCTGGTTCTGTCAGTGACCACCGCTGAAAAGAGGCCAGCCCCATCTTCCTCGCTGCCTCCCTTGAGGCACTTATAGACACAGATCAGGTCCCCTCTCAGCCTTCTCTTCTCCAGGCTGAACAGGCCCAGCTCCCTCAGCCTCTCCTCATAGGGCAGATGTTCCAGGCCCCTGATCATCCTCGTGGCCCTGCGCTGGACTCTCTCCAGCAGCTCCACATCCCTCTTGTACAGGGGGGCCGAGAACTGGACACAGTACTCCAGATGTGGCCTCACCAGGGCTGAGTAGAGGGGTAAGATCACCTCCCTCGACCTGCTGGAGATGCTCCACTTAATGCACCCCAGGATGCCATTGGCCTTCTTGGCCACGAGGGCACACTGCTGCCTCATGGTCAACCTGTCGTCCACCATGACGCCCAGGTCCTTCTCAGCAGAGCTGCTCTCCAGCAGGTCGGTCCCCAGCCTGTACTGGTGTCTGGGGTTGTTTCTCCCCAGGTGCAGGACCGTGCACTTGGCCTTGTTGAATTTCATGAGGTTTTTGACCGCCCAGTTGTCTAGTCTGTCCAGGTCCCTCTGGATGGCAGCACAGCCCTCTGGAGTATCCGCTACTCCCCCCAGCTTCGTATCATCTGCATATATAGTATACCTTAATTTTTTTTTTGAAATGAGATTTCACAAAATTTTTGACACTTTTTTGGATATTCCAGTATAAGATGATTTATATCATCTTATCATCTAATATATATGATTTTTATATGTAAAGCAAATGAACAAACCAAAAGGGATACCATGCTAGGCCAGGATGAAGCCAAATTTTATCAAATCTATTTTGAGTAGTTTGGTCATTTCTGAAAGGAAACCGCTATGGCCACATCTGTAGTTTCTCCTTGTCCAAGAAGTACTGATCCTGGTTATGGCCAGTGTCTTTTTTGGCTACATTACATGACATAATTGGTCAAAACCCCGCAGGTTTGACACCGTTTGGCTCAGCCCATCACAATCATTTGGCTTCGATGAGGTGGTGCGTGTGTGTTTAGATGTCTGCATAAGCAAATTACAAGCCATAGCTAATTACAACTATATCCGATTTACAGCTCCTCTCCTGCAGCTCATTTTCGTGTGGATTGGTTGGCATTTTTCGAACTTTTACTCCATCTTCTTTTTTCCTCTCACGTGAGTCCTTCTCTGCTCCTGCCTTTGAACTCCCTGTTCAGGACTCGGCATTTGGCCCCCGGCGTTTTATCACGGCGCGGGGCTGACCCAGGTGCCTTCCTGGGGCTGAGCCACCTGCTCGACGGCGAGGAGCTCCCCCGTATCATCACCTCTGCTGCGAACGTCTGTGATGTTGCCAACTATTCACGCCTAAAGCCTTTGCAGTGGCTGTAGCAAAATATTGCAGCATATCTCGGGATGAAAGGGAGACTTGTAAACGTGGCTTAGTAATGAGCAGATATGTCAAAATATTTGAGGAGTGCTATGCAGGGGAGCTCTGTCAAGTGAAACCTTAAGCAATTTTGTCAGCTAAAAAAAAAAACCATGAAAAATATTTCTTTCATAGAAATATAGATAAAATGCTTTCTTTTGCTAATTTCAAAAATCCATTTTGAGTTATCTTACTTATACAAAAGCTTGAAATTCCAAGAAAATAAAACCAAAGTCTGTACTTTTTGATAGGGACTATTCTGATCATTTCAAAATTAAAAAATATATATTTCTTACTAATAGTTACATTCCTCAAAGTCAGCTACTCATTATAAAAGTTGCTGGTTTTGTTCACTTGGTTTTTTTCAGCTGAAATAATTTTGTAAAACATTCCTCACCAGCTCTGTGGTTGAATTACTTTAATTTACTCTCCAGTGTTGGATTTCCCACAACAGTTTATAATATTTCTACAATTGCATGTCTTGCCATAATCTTACATTTTTAGTGTACTTTGGAAAGAGCAGAATCCACTGGAATGTGAGGACATACTTTACAATGTGGTGTTGCTAAAATGAGTGGTATTTACTATACAAATCCTTTAGAAACATTGTGCAAAGAGATCCAAAAGCTCATTGAAATCAATGGGAGACTTTCCACTAAATTCAATGGGCTTTGGTCCAAGCTGTTTGTAATTACAGGCTGACATTTTGAAAGCTGCCTAAGGGAGCTGGAAGTCTAATACTCATTAAAATTAACTGGGCATCTAGCTTTACTAGGGTGCTTTGGAACTCACTACTGCAGTGCACAGAAATGAGTGACCTGTTTATGAGGCTCAGCTGGTTGCATTAGGACTCCAAGGAATCTACAAGTATGTGTCTTATCTTCTTCATCACAGAAATGTGAGGATTTTTTTTAAGAATAGATTTTATTACTTGAAAATTACTGTTTTATTGCAGAAAAGTAGAGTCTAATTTAAAAAGACCAATCTGTACATATAAAACTTTACCAGAGAATTGACCAAAAAATATTTACACAATGGTTTGCCAGTGTAATGTTGCATTTAGGCTTTTGTTTTATGTCCTAACAAGAAATGTTCTTAAATATTTGAAATAGATTCATAATGAAATTCATAGATAGATTTGTTCACTATACTGAACAAATAATTCAATGTACAAATTACCCATAAAAGAGGCTATGAGGTCCTTCTACATATATGTATGTTTTTTATTTAAACTTCCCAGCAGTATTCAACAAGGAGTCATTTGTTTGAAAAATTGCTTGACCTGAGAATGACAAATATGGACTTTAATTTTTCCCACTGATGCTGCACTACAACAAACCAATGTAAATAAGGTAAGTTACCTGAACTACAGTTATCTGTAGATATTATTCAATACCAAAAAAAAAAAAATTGCAAACAACTGATTTGTTTTCTTCTAAAAATTACCCCATAGTCCAGTCATACACCCAAATTCATCCTGATTTAAAGCTACCTCTAGCTTAATTCACGCACTTATAGCTCCACAGTTCACTAAACATTTTTCAGGGTGTAGGAGTTATCAAAATATATTTTACGACTCATTAAAGTTTCATTCAGTTTTGGGAGGTTATAAAATTCTGAAGCAAATTAGGAGTACAAGCACAATATATGCATTTTTAGGCATTCTGAATTATGTGATATATTAGAATAAACATAACACTTATTGAGATAAAATATTTATATGCTGGTGGTACACAGTTAAGTAGTAACCCTAGTTTGATTTAAATAAGTGATGGAAGTTTTTTGTTAAATTAGTCATGGATCATAACATTATTTCCCAAGATGTCTTATTATGTTTTTTATGGGTTCAATAGACAATATTGTTCTTGTAAGATTATCACTCAGTTAACAGAAGCTTATGCACAATATTGTAACCAAAAAGAAACCGCACCAAGTGGCCGCATGCAAACAGATCAATTATTTAAACTGAACTCATGTATAAATTAAAATGAGACAGAAACTCTTTAGAAATGAACTTTGGTGTAAGAATATAACTGAATAAATAGTTGGTCAGCTGACAGTAGTCATTTGGCTCCTGGAGCTATATGTTTTTTTCCAAGAGAAAGTATGTTCCTGTTTCAAACATCAGTGTCCTGGTTTGGCAGGTTATGCATATTGCAGAAGTGAATGGTAATAAAATCAGATTTCAAGAGAAAGAATAGGCACTGCATTTATTATATTAGCTTCATGATAGATTTTACTTAAGCCCTTTTCTGTTTCCCACTTTTGAGGCAGCTGTTGGCCTGCCCTCTTGGTTGAGGAAGGGTGTCAGTCTTTTAGAGACAGATACAAATAGGAAGAAAGGGAAGATGATAGATATTTCTTGTCGTACAAAAAAAAAAAAAATCCAAGGCAGGACAGGAAATGTCATACAATCAAAACAGTAAAAAAATCAGAAAGCACCTAATCAAGCTGAGTAGACTGAAGTACAATTGCTATTATCCTTACTGAACTGTTTTCAATATTATTTGCTATGGAATATACACTACTACTACAGTGCAGTTGTGCATGTGTGCATTTTCATTATCATTGGTGTGGCAGACATAAAACATATACATTCATATTGGTATAACACCAAAAATTTTGCATTCAGGTAATTGTTCAGATCTTCATATCACCATGAAATTCTTCTGGAAATGTCAAGCACTATTTCTAATCTTTGTATTTTTTGAGAACATTTCTTCTTTAGGATTCATGAAGCTTCTTAGTCTCACACTGCCAGAAAATTAATCATCTTATTCTCCATTTTAAGCTAAAATCACAATTGAAAATACTAATAATCACACTTGGGACTAATCTCCATAAATTTCACTATAGCTCTCATATTACGCTGTTGTCACCGTCCCTTAAGCTACTTCTTATCCACTTAACAATTCTTATCCTAATCATGATCTTCTCTACTTCTCTAACTAATAATTCCCTATTAAGCATCAAAAGTTTGACTGGCCTCCAAGTAGATTAGATCTAGATTAGACCTATTTCCCTTGTCTAGAAAAGCAATTATCCCCTCAATAGAGGGTATAGGGTTGGCCTGGCACAATCTGTCTTTGTCGAACCCCTGTTGCATTTTATTACATTGTGTCTTTACCTCTGAGCCTTTATTATTCTCCTATTGTTAAACTTAGCTCAGACCAGGTTGGCACATCCATAGTTACACGGATTACCCCTTCTCCCTTGCTTGTAAAGGAATGTGTAAGATCTAACATTTGTCATTTGCACAGGGTCTTCTCAGACAAAATGGATTTAGTGAATATCTTTGCTAGAGAGGCTGCAATTTCATGTGCCACTACTCTTAAAATTGCTGGGATGATGACAGCTTCTCTCCACTTTCATACATGATGCACTTCGTGTTTCTGTCCCCTATCTTCCCTGTTTAAAATTGAGCTATAGTCTCACGTCACGATTGGATCTTTCATTATCCTATTCTTATTATACTATGATTTCACTTTCTCCCTGTTTTCTTTTATTTATACAAACAAAATATTTCTTGGCAATTATTTTAATGGGAAGGGCTCATTTTGACTTTGGACAATTCTTCTTTACTCTAAAATTACTGAATTTTAAATAAACATCCCTATTTTCCATTCCTTCTGGTCTCTCTGATTACTCTCTGTCTCCTCCTATTTATTTATGCATGCATGTATCTTTATTTTAATCTAGTTCCATGTAGTTCCTGCCCCTTTGATTTTTATTTAAATTCCCTCTTTTTTTTTCCTAATGAAATGTGTGAGTTCTCTTTCTGGTTTAATCTAAATAGAAAATTATCTTATAAAAGATTGCTTTTGAATCAGAATCTTTAAAGGCTAATTTGTGTTTATCCTTCTATTTAAAGTGAATTAGCTCATGATAATTCATTACAAGGGTATTTACCAAAGTCAAGGATACATAGTCCTCAAAAAACAGATATGAGTCTCTCTGGTAAATAAATCTATTGGTTCCTGAATCCAAGATTTGTCCAAAGTCTAGCCCAAAACTTTAAATTCTTTGAACCATTTGTTGTCCAATTTATATCTGTCACTCACAGCCACAGTTTCTGGTAGTATTTTCCAGATGTTTCCTACATGCAAATATGAACTTACAGTTTTGTGTTAGGCCCCATTTACTGTTTCCCCTACACCTTCCAATGCGTATAATATTTTTTCCATCCTTTCTTAGGGACCAAAACAACAATAAGCTATTCTTTATATTATAAGCTATGCTTATTTCTTTATTGATATTCCATTCTAGAAGTGTACCTTATCCTTTATTTCTTTCTTAAAAAATATATCCTCTTGAAGGGCACATTCCTCTGTTTTCTCCTTCTCCATGATCATTTATTTTTTGCTATTCAACATCATACTGTGCATCAGTATTATAAGCTTCCACATTTTGTCTGCATTAGTTATACAGAAATTTTAAAATTTTACTTGTTTGAAGCCATATCAAATAATTTATTTGCACAAAATTCAGTTTTGACTTTCACCTACTTGATTATTGCTTTCATTTCTATCAATCACCATCAAGCAATTAGTTGGCAACTGTTTTCATTATTATTTTTAGTGATGAAAAGCATTTTTCCCTTCTTATTTCTCCCTGCTCTCCAGTATCCCTTTATTCGTTGTTTGCCTTGTCATTTACTTTATTCACTTTTTTCCTTGTAGCTGAGTTACAGCTCAGTTTCATTCTGTTAAAACAAATGACATACTATAAAATAAGTTACTCCCAAGATTCTCAGTACTTTTTAGCCTGATAATCTTCTTATCACTTGTGCTAACCACAGCAGTAGAAAGTTAATAGCAGAAGCAGAACTAATCCATCAAGAGAAAAATATTTTCCACTTGATAACATCTCCCAACTTTCCTTATAGCATCAGTTTCCAGAGTTAGCTCCTGATCTTTGTACTTTGTCTCAGCTTGGATCATTTTATTATTATTTTTGCAAGAATTCTGCAGGATATAACTCAAGAGCAGATAGTCTAGCATTTCCCCTACCCTGGAATAATCATCTTCTCTCTGTTCCAGATGAACTGCAGCAGTGCAGCATTTGTAGCTTCAAGCTCTGTAGCACTTTGGACATTCATGCTTGCACAGACTCTTGCAGAGCATCTCGTGGGGAGCGCAGACCCCTGAGCCCTTTCCCACACTTCACCCTCAGTCCTTCAGGCCAAGTTGCTCCCTGGTTGGGACCTAGAACTTGGCCTAATGTTTTTTTGTCATTGGAATAAATCTCCTTCCCTCTACAGATCCCTAACTTACAGGGGAAGAAAACAGCACGAGGGCTGCAAGGCTTTGCTGTTACATACTCAGCTGTACACAAAGCTTTAGGTAAAGATATGGACAAAAGATAAAATATTTCTGCTTCAAATAAAGGGAATTCTCTGTAAAGACAGAAATACGCAGGGCGGACACATGTGTTCCCAGTTTAGTTTAAGGTTGCAGATTGTATACCCTGAAGCATCCAGAATCATCTCTAGCTCTGTCCTTCCCGCTCTTTGACCTTGTTTTCTCTAAAGCAAAGAATAAAATATACAAACACTTGGGTAAAAAAAAAAAAATAGGTAGAACTTAGTCACTTTATTTGATGTTCTCAGGTAGTTTGTGAGTATTGTACTGCAGAAATCCTACAAAGTATAACACTATGAGTACTTCACAGTTATAAATTGTGTTACTGGGGCTAGAAAAAAACTGCAGAGAGGACTGATAAACTCTGAGTTTCCTTTAAAGATGCAGGTTTGAATTCGATGAATTTGTCCTTATTTAAGACAAGGAGGGCGTGTTTTTTTAACCAAAGCTGACATTATATAGCACCTGCTACATTTAAAACTGCTGCTCCTGTTGTCTTCAGCTGCCATTAGGGAGCTCAATGATACTTGTTCAAAACACATCACCTTCTCAAGGTAAGCAGTCAGAAACCAAGAAACACATAGTTTGTGGCCAGCTGTGAAAGCTTTACAAGAGCTTTATTCTCCAAGGTGGCATGGACTGAGTTAATCATAATAACATGCATTTTTTTTTCCTGCAGTATTTTCCTTATTCACTGTGCGTATTCCAACATCTGCAGCAAATGATAGATCCAGGCCACAGCAACCTTCTTTATTACATAACCTTTTTTCAATCTGAGAACACCTCGTCTTAGATACTGAATGAGGTATGGTTCTTCAAGGGGAAAAAAGCATGCTATTATGTACTAAAAATGCTCCTTTCCTTAATATGTACCATTATTAATAATAAATACATATTCACTAAAGATAATGATGATAATAATAATATGTATTTATTATTAGCAACAATTTATAGCTATTAACAATCCACAGCTGGGAATTCTGAATCACTAGAGAGACCACTGATACTCCATAGTAATGGAGTGATTCAGGATTGGTGCCATCTGTCCCAGGTTCAAGGAGACTGAGTTTTTATTGACACAGGTTCTTCTGCCAACTCCTCCACTATTGTATGGATTGAGCTTATTCCCTTCCAAGCCTTGGGTTCTCGTCTAAGTCCCATCACCTCCGTTACAACCATTATTCCTTGAATTCCTCAGATGCATTCCCTAGTGTAATTCCAAATTACCTACACTGTATATACAATATACATATTTTCTATGTGGGGAATATATATGCCCTCCTTCCAGATCAATGTTCAGTGCTCAAGACATAAGAAATCTCTTCTAAGCAAAGGTTTTTTCTTTCTGTCTTTTTTTTAAAACCTTCTAGTTTATGGTGATTTCAGTTTTTAATCACAGAATTACCTGCTGCCAAATATCAGTTGATAGATTCAAACTATGTTAACTATTTAATTTCTTTCCTTATCCTTCTTTCCCTTTCTATTATTTACTAACATGAGCAAAACAATTTTGCTTCATTTTAGGAGATGGTTGGCTAGTTTGGGAAAAAAAATCTGTAATACATATTATTTCATTCGCCTCTAAGCAGACACTGCGGAACATTTAAGCCTAAATATCTAATGTTTGGCAAGTTCAAAAGTAGCAAAAAAGTCATCATTTTCTGATGAAACATTGATAAGCATAGCTGTTGACCTGGGTTTGGCCTAGATTGGTGTATTCTGCGTTAGTCAAGCTGCCGTCAGGACCAGACAGCTCCACAACTCTGTGGTTTCCATAGGTGGCTTAGGCTGGCCTGGCCACTCCTGCTGCTGCTGCAACTGCAGCTTTGACTCCCTCTTAGGCTGCTGCGGGGACCCTGCAGTGACACTTCTGCAGAATGGGCTCTGAGCTTTGGTAGTATCAAATGAAGCCCACTGCACTTTTTTTCCTTTGACTTTTTATCTGCAAATGCAATAGCACTCTATCATTTTAGATACACAGAGGCCTTGTGCCTCCTTCATCCGGTGATCTTTTCCTTTAAAACTTAAATCTTTCTATGCACAGACTTTTCTTAAATATAAAGGGAGGATTTTTGTTGTTGTTGTTTTAGCGTTTTCTTTTTAATTAAACAAATTAACAAATTACTGCTAATGAAAAAAAAGCATCATCTAAAAAATACAGACTAATTTTCTCTGATTAACCAAATTTAGAAAAACAATTTGGAAAAGGTTTCGTTGCTTGTAATTGAGCAAATTAGCTTAGGGTAAATTGGCAGCAGCACTAACTGATAGATGTTTTCATTTGGCCCTCAAATAAGCTAACTGGTTTGGAAAAGTGTTGGACCTCTGAAGGACTGAGCAAACCAGGTGAGCTGTGTGAACGGATGCTGCTGAGGTGAGGACCTAACTGAAGTCGAAATGTGGTGAAACCGGACACTGGTACTGTAAGAATTTAGATGGACAGCCATGCTCTAAACAAAACGAGATATCCACATTAATAAAAAAAAAAAAAAGAAAAGGAAAAGGAAAAGGAAAAGGAAAAGGAAAAGGAAAAGGAAAAGGAAAAGGGAAAAGGGAAGGGAAGGGAAGGGAAGGAAAGGAAAGGAAAGGAAAGGAAAGGAAAGGAAAGGAAAGGAAAGGAAAGGAAAGGAAAGGAAAGGAAAGGAAAGGAAAGGAAAAAGAATGACTAGGTATATTTACCTTCCCGTTAGTGAGCGTAGCAGTTAATACATTGTAGGTAAAAATTATTGGCAAAGAGTTTGTAAGTAAAAGTAGAGAGTGCAGAGGAATTAAAGGTCCTCCAGCCGGTGGATTGTTATAGCAAGTGTCATGATGTTAATATAGAAGGACATAGGAATCTTCCCTCTGGAAAAAAGCTACTATAATCTCCTTTACTATTCCACAGTCTCATTTGCATACGATCTCCGTGGAACATCTTCCATTTAAACTTGGAAGAATACAACAAAAATAACACCCCTTCAGGGGTGGGAAACTAAATGGAAAAAAAAGGATGAATAATTTATTCTTATACGTGACATTTTATCCCAACCAAAATCATTAGAGTTGAAAGCATTAAAAAGATACTGTGAATTTATACTGCTTCTTAAAATGGGTATAATACATGCAGTTAAAGCTTTGCTAGCCACACATTTTATAAAAGTGATTATCAATTTATTTAAATTGTATCTTTGAATGCATAGCTTTAAATCTGTATTCACCTAGCAAATATGCAAAATACTGTAGAAGAAAAAGGGGTCATGGGAAGTCACATTGCTCACCAGATACTAACAGTCCTGGGTGCTGTTTTTGGCCATGTTCCACGTGAGTGAGACCAGGTACAGAAGTGATGCAGCACTTTTGCACTGGAGTAATGTGGTGGTGGTGGTGGTGGTCTGACCCATGGGAAATGCAGGAGTGTTCAGTCCCTTCTTTGGGAATACATCGATCCCTACAATAACGATACAGACAGGCTCACTGGCAGTAGTGGAGTGGTGATTCACTGACTGCCTTGCTGGGCAAAGAGCAGTGAGAGCTTTGCCTCTCTTTCCCCTATGCCCTAAGTTCAAGCGGCAGCTTGCACCGCTTGCCGGTGCTCCTTTCCCATTGAATCCAGTGGGAACTTTGAATACGTAAGGAATGACTCACATTTTTAACGGCATTACGCATTCACCTTGAAGTGCTCCAAACCTCTCTTTCTGCTGTTGGTAAATCTGAACACCCAGATGTCCTTAGTTCCCTTAATTTGCTTGTGGTGGGAGGTCACTCCCCGCTCTGTAACCTGGATGTGTTAAGCAGTGCACAGCTGACAGGCCAGTGCAAGGCGGTCCGTCCTCAGGATTTTCTGCTTGCAGTCACTTTTACTATTTTACTTGCTAAATATAACGCAACTTTTCATCTCTTTTCCTTTAAATGTGAAATAAATAAAATTTTCTTCACATCCTCATTTCAGTAGAAAGATAAATTATAGTAAACAAACTATTCCTCCTTTTTCCGCAGACTCTATATTGTTACTGCAAGCAAACATTTCATGTAATCTTAAATTAGCCCAGAAAAGAATGAAAACATGCTTTATTTTCTTTTTTGAACAATAACTTTTCAGAAAGTAGTGACAGTATAAGGAAACTACGTTCGGCAGCGGCTCTGAAAGAGTTCTGGCTAATTGCTGAAATAAAATGATAAACTAAAACTTGCTACATTAAAGAAGCCACTCGCAATAAGATTGGTTGCTGCATTATTCACATGCCTTTTAACAGTCACAGGGATGGGAAGGAAAGACCTTCATGAAATGTATGGTCTGAATCTTAAAAAATGACCTACTGTAGGTTTTATAGATAAATATAAGCAGTACCAAAATATAATAATGATTCTAATATAAAAGTAGAAATTCCTATTCTGCACCTGCTTTTTTACAGAATGACAAATGAATCTAGCAAGTGGCAGCCTGGAGTAGACAAGCTAAAGCGTCTACTGCACTGCCCCTGCTGCCCCCATCCTCACCCAGAGGGGTGAGGAGTCTCTGGAGGGGGCGAGGGCCCGTGGCCCGGCCGAGGAGCTGGTGCCGCCCGCACGGAGAAGCAACGGGCAGTGCTTCTGCCAAAGGCTCCGTCAGCAGCTTCTCTCATGCTGGGCAAAACCTTCTTAGAGATGGTGGACAGGGGAGAGTTTGGGAAGTGAAATGAGGATGAGGTACTTCCACCATGGCTGGGAACAACGTTGATTCTGGCAATTAAGCAGAACAATCTCATGTGAAGCGGGGCTCCTTGATGTGGGGTGGAGAGCTCCCAGGCCGCTTAGGTGTGCCTGTGGATGTGCACATGTTCAGCACAGAAAAGCTGAAGATAAAATGAACTACTAGCTTCAGTACAATGACAAAATGCATATATTTGCCAAGTAATTCCATCACAAACACTTTAAAAGAGGCTTTGCCTTATCATAAGTGATGGAGCTGGACATGCTGTTTGGTCTGCCTATTTACCCAAGGTCTAAAATGAGGCACTTGCTTTGACATCATAAATTTCCTTCATTCAAGGCATGTTTGGGGAAGTCACTTTGGGGCACTTCAAGGTGTGTTTCATATCTGGGGAAGTCTGGCCATTCACCCTTGGGACTTTACCACTAGAATTTCATAAAACCCATGGTAACTCAGCTTGGCTCCTTTCAGTACCTCCTCACTTGGCCTATATAATCTGATTTTCTTGATATGGTTGGTCAGCTCTTGTGCAGCTCCCTTAGAGCTAGATCCACTTGCTATGACAGGAGGTGACCATGGGTTAGACGAAGACTCACTGTCTGCACAGCATAAATGAAAATTCAGAACGATCAGAAGATGAAATGAGCTCATTTGAAGAGAAAGCCACAGAATCACACGTATTTGGTCTTGACCAGAAAGTCAGCAAAGCTTTTGCAAGTTCATTTCCATTATAGTCAGCCTTAGCTTTCTAGGCAGATGCTTCAGATAGGTGTAAATCCAGAAACAAAGCAAAATCCAGGTTCTTGAAGTCTTTAATATCTAAGAACATCACAAAGCTTTGAGTCATACAGAATGCCATGTGAATAACTCATAGTATTTGCTTTTTTAAATTTGTCAGCTTGTTCTAGGCTAAGAAGAGGTGAATTTTATTAAAAGCCCAATGATCCCTAAATCTGCAGTGAGAAAAGAGTGTCATGTACAACATCAATAAAGTTTAGGGACAAATGGGATAAAAAGAATAAGAAAAAAATATCATGTTTAATTGATTGCTCATTTGTTATGCATGAAATGTATTCAGAGACTGTAATGAAATTTTCACTATCTCAGATGGACAGCACTATCTCAGGAATTAATGAGATTACACATAGCTTCAGCAAAGGACTAATAGTTATAGCTCAATATATCAGTTGCCTGATTGATTTTCAAAGTAAGAAAAAGGGCAACAAACCCTGTATTGTGCATTATGCAGAAGTGAAATGTGTACATAAAGTATTACCTTAGCTGACTGGTATGTGCAGTTCAGCCAAATTCTTCATTAATTACCCCTGTAGTGAACAGGAAACCAACATCATTACTATAACAACTAGAGAGATTGTGGGATTTTTTCCACTAGCTCTTACAGGGATGAATACTGCCTACAGTGTTGTTTAAAATGCTTAGACTGACTTTAGGATTCTAACATTAAGAATAGCATGATAAATAGTTAAAAGTACACTCATTGCCAAATTAAAAATAAATTGAATATAGCAACTGTAATGCCAAGGTATTACATATTTATAAGAAAGCATGAAAAGGGTTTCCACTTTTACACTGATTCTCACAGTATTTTTAAAAAATAGTATTTTAGGGAGGTATATATAAAAAGATCTGCATTAACATTTACTATAGTAAAAAAAATCTGAAATAAAGATTCATAAAGGGAGTTTACTGTTGACTTCCTCTTTCATCATCTGTCTTATTAAAGTGGTGCAAAGCTTAGTAATGAATTCAGCATAGGATTATGTTTAGAACTTGTGATCCCTCTGGCTTTGCAAGGTTTTATTTCCATTTGTGATGAAGAATGGAAATGATACTGACCTCCTAACATCTTCCCAGGCCTCTCTCTTTTTCCTTTACTCCAAAACCCCTTTTCCTCCTCTGAGTCCTTTACCACAAGCAGCAGAAAAAAAAAATGTGCAGGCCAAGTGCTGCCCCATGTTTTTGTGTGTGGGGTTTGGAGGGGTATTGAAGCCAGTTTCACTGGTGTTTTTTCCCTTCGGGGTTTTTTTAGCTGAGATTCCTTCAGCGCCTCACAGGGCTTGGGATTGTACCCAGGGCCCAAGGAGTCTCCGAATAACTCACGCCTCTGTGTGCAATGTTTGCATTGCCATCCAGGCAAGCTCACAAGCACTTCAGCCTTTAAATTCAAGCGTTTTGCCTGTCTGGGCAGGCTTTAATCCAAATCATTCACCCTTTCCTGTAAAAACATAGTATCCATTAAGGGACTTCAAGCCTGTGGGAGAGAAAAATGCCATTCTGATAAAAAAATAGTTGATTTGCTGTCAGTTGTGTTTGTGCACAGGAATTATGTGAGCAAAATCTCATCTTCTAATGCATTTTGTAGAATTCCAAATTCAGAAAAGTGCATTATTATTAAAGTTCCCCTCAGTGCAGCATAGGATGCTATAACCACTTGTAGGAACAGTTAAATCTATATTTAAATGATTTATTGTTTTTAAAAATGGATGACAGATGTGGAAATGAGAGAGATGCTTATTGTGATGAGTTCTAATGTAGGAACCAAGATAGCTTTCATCAGCTGCTTTGTACTTTGTATTATGCCATTGATCTGAAAGCTGATTTTTGTACTTTGACATAAAATGAGACTTAAAATATGTTTTCCGTATTAACTATCTATGAATTCCATCACACTGGTCTCATGTTGATTGTGATGAGACCATCTTACCGTGGCAATTAATATAAATTTATAGATTACTTTCTCATTTTGTTTCTGTTTTATTTCCTCCAGCAATGCAGAGCAATGATGGACGGTCACTTCAGAATGTACTCGGTTTTCGGAACTGTAAACGGTGCTTTCCAGTGAGTCAGAGACTGAAGTTTGTTGTACGGGTTTCATCTGGAACAATTGGTTTTTAATTTACTACATTTTTCTGAAAAAGAAAAGCAACTTAAAAAATAGACCTATTTCATATTCATGCTGAATAGGCAAAATCATTCTTTAGGTTCAAGATCATCGTCTCTATTTTTCATAGTTAATAAGAATAAAATAAGAGAATGATTAGTTTCCTAACAAAATGCACTTGATCATATAGGCCAATGAGATAATCCACCTATTAAGCGAATTTATCTCGCTTCAGAGAAAACTTACATGAGTAAGACTGACATTAGCCAGCTTTCAATCAGACTGAGCCTATTCTGCCCATGTCTTGGGCAATGTATTTAAAATAAATGTTTACAGTTTGACCAGCCCCAGTTCTACCTTCTATAACTTTTGCCTTGTTTGGCACAGACACTTCCTCTCACACGCTCCAGGTTGACCTTCACAAACTCATCCTGGGAAGCTCAGGAGCTCTGATGTTTGTGCAAGGTGCCTGAGAGGGCCTGTCTTCATGGTATCTTGCATTCCAGCCCCATCCACACAGCATCCCCACCCATTTTTAGTTTGCTGGATGAATGTGATGAATTTTCCACTGCATGCTCTTAGAAGTTAGTGTTATGTGGCATCCTGTATTTCTATCAAGAGAGGGCCTCAGGCTTCTCAGCGGTAACCAAATTTGAGTTCTACTAACCCAAAAGTAAAGATAAAATGATGTGCCCATGGGACGGGAAAAATTAATTTTGTGACAGCAAATGTGCTGAGACAGAGAGCAAGCTGAGAGGGGGAAGCATCTCTGGGCAAACTTGAGGGCACTAGAACACTTGGGGATAACGAGAGGGGAATTGGGAGAAGTCGATGGGGACTGTGGAGGTTGATGAGGGGAGAGAAAATACTGGGCTTTTGGAGACTGAGGTAGGTCTTTGGGCAGAGAGGTCCACATTTGGAGGAATTGAAGGTGAAAATAAGAGACACTCAGATTTCTGCATAACAAACAGNGATTGAAGGTGAAAATAAGAGATGTTTGAAAGACTTTGAAGTTCAAGGAGTAGATGGACATTTTTCCCATCCACTCCCTCAATAACCCTCTACCCTGCTCTCTTAACACCCCATCAGCTGAGCTGGTCTGATCTTTCCCCAGTCCTCATCCCTTCCTGACACCCTGCTTCCTTTCATCCCTGACACTCAGATTTCTGCATAACAAACAGGGAAGTCAAGCTGAAACGGTTCACGCCAAGCGGGATATTGGGCAAGGAATCAGATCTATCGCTTCTGCTTTGGCTGGGGAAGGTGAGGGGAAGAGCAGAAGGGAAAAAAGCTCCCAGAAACAACCTTTGGCCACACAGCCCTTCTACTTCCCCAGTACCTATGTCTGGCTGTGATCCTCAGGTTAGCACTCTCCAGGATGTCTGCTGTATCCTAAAAACAGGAAAGGAGGATGCGGTGTCTCCCCTGGTGATCTATTTGGCTAAGCAGTTACTGGTTTTTGCTAGGTCTACAGGCAGCACTATTCCCAGGTGCTGAAGTTGCACCTCTGTCACTGACAATTTAAGCAAGCTTAAAAGTTTGTGCAAGAAAGTAGAAATTCAAATTACCAGAGCTCAAGTTCCTCTAATTCTTTTTCTTTCTTTTATTTTTGTCCCATTTGACTCTCATACTCAGGTTAGCTCTTCTCAAAATCAGAGCAGGAAAAAATATTGTCCGCATGAAATTCCTTTCCTGTGTGAGACCCTATTTATTTTCCATAATGAAACATGAAGAGGTACGTGTTGTCTCACTCTAGTTTGAACAAACCACTGTAGATGTCTCCTATGCAAAGCTGAAAGGCCCTGGACTTACTGTATGAAGATAACAAGACATAATATACTATAATAATAATAATACCTAGAAAACATATACATACAGATAGATAGATAGATCTAGCAGACAGATGTATCTGACCATTCTAAATAATGTAGCACATTTTCCTCCAGTGAACCCTTCCTACAGGAGGATAATTAATTTCCTTGGAAATTTACTCACTAGTCCATCTCTAAGGGAGCTGGTGAATAGTTTGAGATGACAGCATAGATAGTCTTCTTTTTTTGGTATACTTCAGTGCTTGCATAACATGCACCTCTCTAGGTAGATGAGCATGTTCTGTAATTCAATGTCCTTGGAAGACAACAAGGATATTATTCATGAAGAAAAGGATTCAGAAAATTCAAACTCATGTTGTGAATTCAAAAGATATTTTCTAAAATATGTGGCATTTTCAAAACATGCAACTTTGAAGACCTTCGGTTGCGAGATATGTTCAAAAAGTTAGTTGATGCTAATGAATGAATGAATGAATGAAAGAAGGAAAGAAAGAAAGAAAGAAAGAAACACAAAAGCATCATTCCCGAGATTTTTTTTAGTTAAAAGAGAGCCTGAGGTTAAATTGCTTAAGTAGGTAAAACTATCAAAATAAGCTTTGGATTTAAAAGATGTTTGTGAATTTTTGTTGGTTCAGCCTTATAAATTCCATCTTATGATTATTATTAAGACCAGGTTCTGCTTTGTAAAATATTTCCTAAATTTGTCTCCAGAAATTATTTTATGCTCCTGAAACTGAAACAAATATCTATTTCAGGATCACATTCCTAAGAGCCTCTTGTTTTGTGAGGGCTTGTTTTTGGCTCTTGCCTTTGGGACTCACTCCCACAAGGTGCAATCTTAATATTGACACTCCACTGAAATCTATGGTTTATCTGTGAAAAAGTTCTGGCTATGGATATGGGGGAGCAAACATCTTTTTGGGGGGCAAGGGGAGGCGGTATATTGTAGGGGTGGGTAGTTATTTGCATCAGCCTATATCTGAGAGAGGACCTGGCAGGACTTGAAGTTTTTGACGCTGGATGGATCCGTTTATCACATCTGCTGATGAGCCATGCCTGCTACCCTTGCCCTCAGATGCATTTTCTTTGTTTCCTTTTTTCAAATCAAAGAAGCTGGCATACAGTTTTCCCACGGAGAGCACAATGTACGCAAGCTCACAGGAGATTTACATTATATGCATGCCAGTTTCTTAATGAAAGGGAACTCACTGTTCTGCCCTTAAGCATTCCATATTTTCTCTTGTGTACCAAAGCTGTTTTGTGCCTTAGGGGTAGAAGTCACAGCTTCTGCACCACAAAATCAAGCTGCACTCTTTCTCTTTCAGAGAAAGAGATCTGCTCTAAAGCAGTAGGAAAATAATGCTGTGCTCTTCTTGTACCATTCTTTCTGCTTACTGTTTATTTAGCTCATATGTTTGTTTTCCCATTATTTACCACTGAAGTACATATGCCCCAGGGAACACAATTGCATCCCTAATTTCCTCAGACTTCTGTGGGTCCTTAACACAATTTTGTTGCCTTTTGAAAAAGATCTGGTCAACAAAATTCCATTAACTTTCCTTCCTATCAGTATAAGGTACCTTGACTAAAGGTCGGTGATTTTATTTGAGAATAGCATTTAAAGAATTTCACATCCTAACCTAGCCTTAAAACTTTGGCAAATTTAAATTAATCTACCTGGACACACTTGTAAATGATAAATGTAGTAAGGTTTAGACAGACTGTGAGGAAAAGGAGAAAAGGAGACATGCTGATTTCTACCTATGCATGTTTCTGTTGTTTTTAATGGAACTGCTGTTCAAATCTAAAAATGCAAATCAGTCTTGTCTCTGGATTTGATAACAAAATGTAGTCCAAAACCTCCTTCTTGAATAAAAAAGTCAGAGTAAAATAATTTAATTAAACATAATTGACTCTCATAAACTTAAAGACATTCAATCCAGGAAGGCAGATTTACAGTTTTCACCAGCCCCTGTTCTCACTGCTTTTTGCAAAACTTTTCTGGAAAATATGCACCGATCATTACAAGGCCATACCAGAGGAACCTCTTACTCATATCTACTAGAGAAATCCAGTGTGCTACAAATCTTGTATAGAGAAAGCATTTTCAGGGAAAAAGCAAGCAAGCAAACAAATAAAAGTGCAGTTCTTTTATGAACTTCCAAGGAGAAATTATAAAATGTGCAAAAATGATTTCTCGGTTAGAAAGAAAGTCAGATCGATGGTGCCTTTATTAGTAAGAGGCTCTTTTATATTGGCACTTGCAAGTGGGATGGTGGTAGACGCTTTGGAAGTGCTAATGGTGAGGGGAAGATAAATAGATGCCTGTGGCACACTTGGACACTCAGAATCAGCCCGACTCTGACTCCTTGGTCTCACTCCAAAGGCTCTTGGTTGAATAAAGAGGAAATAGTGCCGTTGTGTTCAACGAACTTTTAATATATGAATGAACATACAACTTTAATAGTTGCAGCTGCTGATCCATGGCTGAAATGGCATATAAACTTCATGCAAGAAAAATTTAGACACATGAAATATTAATGAAGATTTTAAGATGGCTATACCTTTTCAAACAGTGAGCAGTTTACAACTGGGTTGTTGAAAACTATTTCCCACATAATTTTGTGCTCCTAAATTAAAATAAATATGCTTTATTTAAAATGCATGAAACTTGTGGATAACGGTCTATAAATTTACTCCAGATGCATACCAACTGCTAGAATAAGCATTTCAGAATACATTTTTACATAATACACTTATCTGTTTCATTTGGCTATCCCCATAAACTCAATGCACTCCCAGCATAAACAGGTTGTTAAGTACATTTAAGGATTTTAGAACGAACACCAGAGCTGCAGTTATCATTAAAATGAAGTGCCAACGTTGGAGGGAGGCCACACAAGTGTTTACCCGGTACAGCCCTAGAATTTCAATTCTTTCCTTCACTTCAGCTCTGGAGCGTGGATCACTCTGATGAGTCAGATGGAAACCTATCTCTGGAAGATCAAATATTAGATGCCTGCACAACTCCATTTGAATATGCATATTTTTTCCAGATGATGTCGTTAAACAGAAGGTGTTGCATTGTTAAACCGATGTGTTTTACCTTTGCTTTTCTGCTTTGTTTCACTGCCTGCTGAACTACCGTCAGATCTCCAGGACAGGGCCACACACATCCCTGAGCTGTCAGTAACGTTCAGTTATCCGCATGCAGAGTATCCTGTCCTTCCTTTAAATGTTCCAGACTACGATATTGAAATAAACTCTGGCTCCTTCAGCACCATAAGGGAAGAGAACAGACGAGATGGTGCAAAGCACCAAGAATACAAAACAGTGTGAGTTGACTGCCAGTGTTGATCATCGTCTTCTTTTAAAAATGGTGTTCCTGCTTCATTTCACAGATTATTTCTAAAACTGTCATGTTAATTGATTCCTGAATATGCTACTTAATGAAGCTTAGTCAAATATTTTCTACAAATGACAAGTTTGAGTGAAAAAACACACAAGAGAATGATATAATAAATCTTAAAAGGATCATTTACTGAACTGAAAAATCATTTACATGCTGAAAAATATCACATGCAAACATGTGAACATATGGACTTAAGGACAAACCATTTCCTTTATCTTTGATTTCTTTGGTGTATAAAGAAGGAGGCAAGACAGATGCAAATAATTGTCACTAGCTCCTCTATTCCACTCTGCACTCAGGTCAGTCCTGCAGCTATAACCTGACACAGCTGATGGTTCAGCTTTGTTTGCATAGTCTCTGGATTGCTCTGCCTCTGTCTTAATGTGGGAATTAACTGTGCTCTGGGATTTACTATGCCTTATCCTGCTTAACCCACTTAGTAAGCAGTGTTCCTTGTAAATCATCAGATTATCAGAAACCCTCGAAGCGGAAAGCCCATTTTTCAAATGCATATCCTATATTATACCATTATATAATTTGTATAAAACAGAAAATAGTATACATCTGCAAGAGAAAATTGCAGATCAGCAAGAAGAAAAGTCTGCCAATAATACCAACTCTGCAGGAAGAGGAGTTGCCTCTGCTGTCTCAAGACTTGGGACTCCCTCTATATTAATCTTTAGGGTAGGAAAAGGTCCTGACCCTCTTTTTGTATCTGAACATTTTTATAGAGCATATTTTCTACTGCTACTGTGCCAGGTCCACCAGAGCTAATTCTTTGATAGTTTTTTTACTATTTTTCTGCTTCTTCTCACTTTTATTAGGAACCAAATTTTTTTTTTTCATTATAGACCCCAGGAAATACCAAGAAATTCTTCAGATAAACAATAAAATCGGCAGCTTTTCAAGGAAAAAAAAAGAAGCATACACATAACTAAACAAAATAAAACAAAATAAGAAATAAACCCCATAAAAACTTACTGTCTCCTAAAGATTCAGTGAAAGTCATGTTTATTAGGAAAGATATGCAAGAAGCAGAGAGCTGCGTACCTTTACAAAATGCTGGTGGAATGGGGAAGAAAAGGAAAAAGTGAAAAAGAAAGAAGAAAAAAGGGAAGTGGAAAAAGAAGAGGAAGAGTTGAGAGAAAGAGAAAGGAAAATAGGAAGAAAAATATAGGATTTTAACTTTCAGAGACCTGCCACCTGTAAGAACTGATGCTGTTCATCTGTGTTTACAAACCACCTCAGAATATAAACCAAAATAGCAGCCTTCTTTTAGCAAACTGTGAGCTGAGATACCCGGGCTATCTTGTGTGATAGAAATGTGCCATATTTAATTAATATTTGCCCATCGATAATTTTTATATTTGGAACATAAAGTATGATTTCTATACACTTAATTAATAGTCTATGTTTGTTAAGCTTGAGAAGATATGAAAACCTATTCTCTGGAGAACTAGCACAGATATTAGCATTGCTCTGCTTTTTGACTAGCTTTTTTTACAAGCTTTTATATTATTGCTTGTCCTAGTAAAATGTATTCAATTCCATATCTTTAAGAGTCAGTTCATGCACATAATTCTTTTTACAGTTGCTTATAGTGCTTTTGGCTTCCTGACCTCCAGGCACTTCTCATGCACAGTAAACTAAATCTCTCACAATGAGATTAAATGAAAATGAAGCAATCATCAAACGACAGAATCCAACTTATTTTCTTGCTTGCTTTGACACTCCAGGTGTGACAGGAAAACATGACAGAACTTCAATTTAAAGGTTAATTTCCTTAAGAAGGCTTGTGGGTTTATCATAACATCTAGAGATCTGTTTCAATTACTGAAACAAATAGACTTTAAAGTGGCTGAATGCACACAGTATATTTGTTTTTGCTAAAATATGAACATTGAAAAATTGTCTCTCCATTATCCTTCTGGTGAAAATACACTACTCTCTTCTCGATAAAATGTTTCCTGGTTACATGCTGTGAACTTTCTAATCACTTTGTCTTTAAATTCAAAGTAAATAAAAGGATTCACCTGAGCATATGGCTGAGAATTATAATAATTTGCTTTTGAATCTTAGTAAGTGATTCATTTTAACATGGTCATACATTGAGAGAACTAACAAAAGAGGAAGGAGAAGACTGAGAGGAAAAGTTGAGACAGAAGTGTTGACACTAATGAGAAAAAAAGGGAAAAAAAAGATAATCTTTGCATGTCTTTTATACTTGGCAAATTCCTAAAAGTACAAAATAATTATAGATCTTCTATAATTATTTATTTTTATTATAATTATATGATCTTCTTTCCTGCTTCTTAAATTAACCAGCTACAGTGGAAATTTCCATAGACACAAGCAACATTTTCAGTACTTCTTGATTAAAGTTGAGGTGAAAATACTCTTTCTATTCTTTTGAGATTTTGTTAAAACTTCAAAACTCTTTAAGACACCTGTGCAGGCAATCTTTACATAGTGATACCCATAAGCTGAAGTGTGTGTTCTCCCACTCAGAACAATAATTCTTCTTAGAAGTTACAAAGCTTGAATTACATTCAATCTTCCCACACTGTGAAGCAACTTACTATTCAGTGAACTGCACTGAAGCTTAAAAAGGATGAAATTAAAATAGCCAGAGTTGGTAAACATTTAGTAGGGTTATATCCATAACTGAAGCAAATGTTGAATTTTTTTTTTTTGGTTGGAAAATGGTAAATAGTGGTAAATCATTTTAATTTTCATAATATAAAATCATTTTACTGGCTTTGCAGAATAGACCTTTGGATGGAAAGTAGAGATTCCGGACAATGAGCACCTTTATTTTTGCATATTGTTAAATATGCAGCCAAAGCAAAGCACACACGTAGTTGTCAGCATTTGCTATCATTCTTTAGTTCTTGTTAAGTAAACTTTAATTCTTGTCAAGCATCAAATGGCTGCTGGCTCTTCTTAATATAGTTTGTAAGAACTGTTTGTTAGAGCAGTTGTGTAACTGTTTGTTAGAACAGAAAAGGACTGCACAATAGTATTAGTCCTCTTCTGTGCTCACTAATGTCCTAACAAAGTGGATGCATATATTTCTTATGGCCAAGTATGCATCATGCTCCATCCTTTGAGTTCTTTGCTAATATCATCAATGATGATATAAAATTCCATTAACTTTGAAGGCAGTTTTTCTGTGATATGGAGGCTAGTCATGAGGAACTCAGCTGAGACTAACAACTTATTTAGCATAGGTCACTGAGCAACTACTAAATCCTCTAAAATCCCAGTGATTGCGGACTGACTGCAGAAGATTCAGAGCAGTGACTTAGAGGTGAAAGACTTCATAAACCATTTCCATTCCACTAACCTATCCTGTCTCCTCCTCTGCTCTTTTTCATTATATTTGACACTTTTTAGATTTAATCTTGGTTCCAGACTAGTAGCTTGTAGCTGTGGGCTGAGGAGATGAGATTTTCCTGAGTTAGAAAACATATTAAAAAGAAAAAATATGAAAGATATGCAGAAGATGCAGGCTATACAGAGTTTAATACAGTTAGCTGCTACATGCAGCCAGTTCCAGTTTCAGTGAGGAGTTCAGTTTCGATGCTGGTCCTGAAAGCCGAGCCAGCTCAGTGCTGAGCTTCCAGCCTCTCCAACAACTGCAGTTTCTGTGTGATGGCCCAGGTGACCCTGACACCACAGAAGGGACAGGACAGAAGTGCAAGAAGGGGTGGGTACAACTCCCATTTGTTGCAGAAGGGACCTTCGGTCCTCAGCCTGCTCCCCTCTCGTTCTGGTTCTGCAGGTGTGCGGGCTCTCACCCCCAAGACCGTCCAGAAAGATGCATGGACATATATAAGCAAACTGAAGATATCTGGGAATGTGTCCGGATATTTCTCCAACAGACAGAAACTTAATCCAGACATAAAAAGATATATTTTTTTTCTTATTTTTATTTCATCTTTTAAAACGTGTGCCCACCCCCATAAATTATGATCATGTGTGATAACAGACACCAACCTAGACAACAGATTAACCTGTCTGTCATATGCACCCAGAATAATACCATGGGTGACAGGGTAAGTCCATACTCACCCCTAAAAACAAAACAGGAAGCCCGTCCTGCCATTTCAGTACTGCCTTTACTGGCAGGGTGCTGGCAAAGCAGTTGAAAGTGCTTAAGAAAAGCAATTAATCAGACAGGCTTACTGGCACAAAGATGTCTTCACTGCGATACAGCGTTTGTGTGGATGTGGCTCTACAGTTTGCTAAATTCTCTCTGAATGTGTGTAGATACGCATATAGTCATAATATATGCTTATACACATATATGAACAAACTCACGCCTGACCTGCGCCTGGTCTCTGCTAAGGGACAAGAAGTGGCTGTGGCTCCACAAATCACCAGGCCGACCCTGCTCACTGCTACTCTCCAACTCAGCCCAAGCCTGGAGTGGCCAATGACTCAGAGTCAATTTAAGTCTCCACTTCTGAGAAAACGCTGTAATAAAAGATGAAAACAGAAGTGATTTGTGTTTGTTTTGAAGGGATACAGTTTATTTTGAAGTTTTCTCCAGCTGACATTTCACCATAGTTCAGGTGGAGAGCGTGAATGTTAAAATATGTATATTTTCCATGGATCAGCAGACCTGAGTTTCGAAATAAAATCAATAAACATTCTTACAGTACGAAGGATTTCTTGTTAGGTTTTTTTTTCCCTGCATCCTCTGGCACTGCTGTGAAAGGCAGAGTGTGCACCTGGTGCTGTGACCCGGCACAGTACTGCAACAATTTCATATTTCCATTACGAAAAGATCTTTCAAAACATGTCTTATAAGGAGTTATAAGGTTATAAGACTATAAGAAAGATTCCTCACTGTAAACACCAAGTATCATAGGTGTACTCAGGGAGTAAATAGCCTCCTCTGAATTATATTTCTAGCTATTTGCTGTTTTTTTTTTTCTCCTCCCTGTTTCACATAATTTTTGGGTTGGGTCAAGAAGCAAGAGTATTGAGCAAAAAGAAGAAATTAAGGCTGCCTGAAGATTAAGCGCTAGGGCAAAGGAGACAGAAAACCCGATAACTCCTAGAACAACTACTGTGTAAGCTGGCTAGAAGAGTAACTTATCTGTAAAGCCGATTTATGGATTTAGAGAGTTGCTGAGCTATTCTCTCACTTGCAACCATTGTTTTCTGCTTCCAACCCCAAGATCAATCAACATTATGTGTATTACAGATTAATCAAGATAGTACCATGTGAAATTCCCAATTTTTCTCATTTGACCTTATGATTTGATTTGGGATTCATCTAATCTCTAACTCTTGAATTTCAGTGGTTACCTATTAGTCATGTGTACACAAGCCCAAACTGAGAGAATGATTTAGGAGCTATTGTTATCACTGGTTGAGGAACAGAGAGAAATCTTTCATGCCTCTGTCTGAATGGGCTATCCGTCATGCAATATTTCCCTTACAGAAATCTGAAATTTAATTGGCTCTGTCAGTGTACCTCATTATATACTGATGGATGAAACCAGTCGTGTCTTTGGAAAGGATAAAAGGTGATAAAAGACATATTTTTGTGTTCAAAACTATGAAAATATGTGTATTTCAGTATGTATCAGCCATCTTTACTTTTCAAATGCATACTCAAAAATGTAGCTTTCTCTGAGATTTGAAGTGATGTGAATTAACAATTATTTTAAAAGAAATGACCTTCTAATTATAATGTGACAATAGCAACAAAATGGCTTATATTTTTAGGTGAATAAGTTGTAGCAGTAACTGCTTATCTCAGCCCCAGTAAGACCACTGTGTTCCCTCATGTCATGCAGTGGATTCGCAGCACCTTCTGAAAGATGAGCGCATGCTGACACCAAAGGTTTTTTGGCCAAAGCAGTAAGTCTGAGCTTGTCTCCATACAGCTACATTAGCATTGGGTCCATCTGGCCCCAAAGTATGCATGACCTTCTTTCTAAGGAGCTGAACAGTTTTCCAGAAATAATAGTAACTATTTCTGTAAGTATAAATGATATATGGACTGAAATTGAGGCCCTTGGACAACAGCTGCAAAACTCCCACTCATATCAGCAAAGCAAAATTCACCAAATTTTACTGAATTAAGATATAGCAGTAGGAAGCAGAAGTATTTTAAGTTTTCCTCTGTGCATTTAATACATTGTAAATGTCAATAGTTGCACAACTCCCAATAGTTGCAGTACAAGAAATGTGGTTAAAATTGAGGCAGGCCATTCTGAGCATGTTAAGTGAAAGTGAGCTACATAGCAAAATGTGTTATTTCAATGAAAAATGTGCCTGTGATATTTTGTTTCCCCTAGATCTATCCTAGAAATTAGCCGAAAGTTTACTAGTTACCTTGGGAAAATGTACTTCGTGAAAATGGAGTTTGTCACATTGGGGTCAATTTTTCCAGTGCACAGCACTTGACATTGCTGGTCATAAATAACACAGCACATAATATGAAAAAAAAAAAGTTTCGAATAATTTGCGTCTATTCCTACAGCTTTTTAAAAGGAATGTCATGTGCACAGTCCTTATAGATAAAATAGTATAGAGAGTGAATGGAATATCAGAATGAGTATTTCAGAAAGTAGACAGCGGACCTAGCATTTAATCTTTTGGACAAGAACTCCAGCAGTTTCTAGAAACTGAGAATGGAAAACCATCTGCAAAATAACACAGAGCTCCTACTAAGAGCTAGTCAGATGAACTATTCACCTGAAAATTGTAGTCCTAAGTTGACTTCTGGCAAAAAACAATTAAAAAATAAGGTCATGAAAGAGAATCTGAAATACTTGCATTAACTTGTCAAACTATCAGTTTGTTTGATGGTTCCAGTCGTGAGAGGTAGTGATGCTTCTAAAAGAATCAGCCAATAATTAAGATTTTTAAATTTTATTGTTACAACAGGTGTTGTTTAGTAGTTTACAATTGTGACAGATCAGATGATAGATAATTTCTAAACCAAATGTCAAAAATATACTCAAAATAGTAAACTTAGGTTGACCACATACAAAATCTGTTCCCTTGTCCCAGATATCTTGCTTTTTTTCTTTTTAATTAAGTTAAGTTGATGGAGAGCTTGCAAGAACAAACGGTGTCCCATAGACAGTCCCAAACAGTAAGTTTGCATATGAACATGAAAACCCAAAGATGATGCAGTATCAGCTACTAAAAAGTTCATGATTGTAACAGACAGAGTGAGGGGGATCAGGAAAAGAATGCAGGAAGTGGGAAATAAAAGAAGTGAGAAGAATAGGTTTATCAGATGAAAATCTTTATACCGGGGGGATTTTTTTTTTACTTTTACCTTGAAATTGAAGGCTTGCATTTTCCTTGTACTGTAATAGTACTTAGCTTCACTAAGCAGTAAGACATAAGATACCATTTGCTGCATAATGTTAAATCATTCGAGAACCAATCCCTTGGGACAAGGACAGCAAGAAGGTGAAATATTTTGCAAACTAGAGCTCAGCGTGTGCCTGTTTTTGGTCCTAAAAACACAGAAGTACCTAGAAGCTTAGTTGGAGAGCTTGTAATTACCAGCTGTGCCCAGTATTGACAAGTTTACAAAGCTGTTTTTGAGTTTCCTACACATCACTTGTAAATCTGGGCTCTGATTGTGGTCCAAACGGTATGTGAGAGCAATCAGATGGACTTGGGAGGGATAAACATTGTGTCTGAAAGGGGCCCCCAGTACATGGAAGTCATCAGCTAAATGGGTAGACACTCATGAGTAGCCACAGGACTACTCGCCCTGTGAGGAGATGCTCCAGTAAGAGGCTTCACTTAGCCTGGAAAAGGGATGGCTGGGGAGGAAATGATGTCCTTAGTAACCTGAAGGGTTTTCAGGGCAGACAGGGATGGATGTTTCTCACAGATCCACAATGAGAGAATAAGAGGCAACAGCTGCTACAGGGGGATGTCTGATGAGATATAAAACCATCAGAAACATTGCACGAGAACAGCCAACTCTTGGAAAAAGTGCCTGGAAAGGTTGTGTGATTTCCCTTCTTTGAGACGTTGAGCACTGAACTGGACAAGGCTCTGAGTAACCTCATCCACGTTTGCTGTTAGCCAAATGATGAACATGGAGGTGGATCAGGTGACCTCCAGAATCTCTCAATAATTCAATTTCTACAGATTTCTAACAGGGGAAACATTTTGTTATCCTTGCCCCTCTGACGAATCCCTTTTCCTTATCCCTTACAGTTTTTGGAACTTCTGTGTCAAAATTGCCTTTGGAGCCTTCCTTTCCTTGCAAAAGTTCAAGTAAAATCCCACTTTTGCTTGTTTCTTTTGGTGTTCCTTTTCTTTTTAGTTTAGAACTAAAAGAGCCTTCACCAAGACTATGTCATTAATCTACATGCTGTAAGTGCCTGGCTCAGTGCGTGAATTACAGCTGAACTGTGGCATTCTGCACTCCAGTACCTGTGCAATTTTTTTTGAATGTAAGTTTTCCCATTACAGATACAGGTACTGTAGCTCAGTAAAATTTGGGTTGTTTTGCAATACAAAATTGTGATTTGAAAACCATAAATCACACCAAGGAAATAAGACGATGTCATTTTTGTTTGGTCATAAGATCAATAAATTACTCCTACTGTAAAAAAAATAAAATAAAGTGATGTAGAAGCCTGGACCATATCCATTATATATTTGCTTTTCACTCAAAGATTGGCAGGACTTTGTAATTAGATATTAGTGTTAAAAGCAAATTTTTTGTGTGTGTTTAGGAAGGTATAATATGTTTGTCTGAATGCAAATTAGGGTGTTATTTTGTGAAACGTCAGGAATCAGAGTCACAACAGGTTTCTTCTTTTCTACTTCACACAGTGTTGAAATCTTGATGCGATCGATTAAATTAAAGTTAAAATTCCAAATTTTCACATTTGGGTTAGGGTTGAAAGTAAAGAGCAGCTCACAATGGTGATCATGTAGCTCAGTGGTTGCTGAAGCTTATGTTTTGTTATATGAACTTTCTTTGTTACAGGGCCTCAAAACTCTGCTCTTCTGATCATGCTATGAAATATGCAGAAATTAACTGTGTTAAAGTTTTGATTATAGTGGCACATACTGGAGAAGAGATATTGAGAATGAAAATATTAGAAAGTTAAAGATAAGATCAAATCAACTCAGTTTAATTTGACTATCTATAGGTAGAACCTTTCTCTTTAAGAGAATCATTTCTGTAATTATGATTTAAAAGTTACATCATACTAATTAAAATAAAAAATGTACATTGCTAAACTAGACATCAGTTATCCTCAAATGTCTTTAACGTGTATTATACTATCTTCATATCTAACTCATCAACCTCTATTTCTTTTTGATTTGTCCTAGCTATATCACTGGCCGTTAGAGATTCAAAATGATGTTTGAACTTCAGAACACGTTGCTTTGTTCCAACTGATGCATTTTGAATGTCCTCAGCAAGTCTCATGCTCTTTTCTGGCTATAATGATGGTGAGTCACAAGAAACTTTTGACCTGACTACTTAGCCAAGAGGACTCTAGGCATCCTATGCCTGCACTTTGCAGCCATAAAGTAAATAAAGATATATGCAAGTATATGAAGTTATATGACCTTGAAAAGTGGGATAGATATTTATTAATCTCATTTACAAAGACACAGAACGGATTTTGTATATACTTTTGACTACAGAATTTCTAACTTGTCTAACTTCATCACTCTAGTACTCTTAGATGCCGAGATCAGATCTGGCTTTGCTAAATAATGCTAATAACTACATATGACAAGGGCAATACTCAGCTTTGTTTATTGGTGTAAAGTATTGCTGCTTAAAAATGTAAATTTAGAGGAAGTTGCTTCTATAGTTTTTTTTCAAAAACAAGATATTCTGCTTTCCCATATTTTGAAGAGACAGTTAATTTCTTGGATCTTTTCATTTGCTTCAAGGCAGCTAAAGTGGTTTTCAAATAGGAGTTGAGAGGCAAGATACGGAAATTACATTTGTTCCAATTTCTTATTTCCACTTTGATAATTCTACCCTCTTCCTCTCAAGGCCAGAGCTGTGAAAAATCCATCATTTTTCTTCATTCCTTATTCAAGAATTCGGTTCAGTCCTCTGACTAGCAGTTTGGGAGAATGCTGAAGCAGAACTCTGAAAACCTAAAATTTAGTTTTAATCCTTTATCCAGCATATGCAGGGAAGAGGTGGACAAAATTGATAAAGTTTATTTTCATGCAAAAGGTAGAGAAATTCTCAACATTTTGTATTGTTTATTTAAATAAATTTATTTTAATAAATAAAGTAAAATAAAAAATAAATTAATAATTTATTGAAATAAGAATATAGTCATAATAAAATTATCAAAATAATAATAAAAATAAAAATAATTTACTTAAATATACAGTATATATTATATTGCATTATATATGTATTATACATTACTTAAATAAATAATATATCCATAAGACTTAAAATAAAATTTGTGTAATATTGTGTGTAATACACAAATAATATTTGTGTATTACAATTGTTACTCACATGCCAGTTTCATATAATCACACAAATATCCCCTCAATCCCACACAAGTCTATACCATTTTATACATGAAACTATCTAACTCTTGTTTGTGTTTTCTGAACTAGCTTCATTTCAAAATTGCCTTGGTTTGATTTTTGAAGATGTTAAAGTGCAAAAACCAATCATTACTTTCTTTTCAACATTTTGAGTCCTCAAAATTGTCAGCATTGTAAAATCAGTAAAATCAGCACAACACAGCTGTATCCCTTGTTAGATTAACTAATATATGGAAATTGAATTTCAAAAAACTTCCTCCAACTTGGTAAATAGAAAAATGACCTTTCCACTTAGTTTAGCTGTGATTTCCATTCTGACAACGGAATTGATATGTGAGACTTTGTATCCACTATGCACAATTATCTTTTATCATCAGCAACAAAGATCCGGCTGAAGTTTTCAGAGTCTTGAATTTAAAATGATTTTGGCTGTAATGGGAACATTCATTAATTTTAAAAACTCTGTGGAAAAGCTGGATTTCATTGGTTTGACTCTCTGAGACTTTAGAGTATACATCTACAATGCAATTTGTAGTGAAGTACCCAGAGCAGAATAAAATCTCCATGCTATTCTCAGCTTTTTCCTGTGTTGAGACAGGAAATCTGTGTTGGTTCCATTGCATTGTCTATGCAATAGATGTATGTCTATATAAAACATGTGCCACGTTTAATAACAGTCCATTCTAATTAATAACATTCTAAGTAATAACAGTCCAACAGTACGCCATGTCCATTCAGTCTTTTATAACAAACCTTGTGCCTTTTTTTTTTTATCTAAAGGGTAAAATCTTCTTTTACATAAAACTAAACTGGAAGACCATGTTCAAACGTGTCTGGAAGAACATGTGTCTACCTTATGCACTCTTAGTGTGAATGAACCAGCTTGTAGTTATCTGAAGTAAAGAGGAAACAACAACAACAAAAAGCTGAAATATATACTAAGTCATCACCTTGCCATCAATGGAATGATTTGCTAAAGCACATGTAGCCAAATAACTGAGTAACAGAGACCTTGATAGCTTTTGCTAATTTGTTTTTACAGCAAAGTACCAAGCAGCATATTCCTACTGTCAGTCATTTATGATGAGTGCCCAAGAGCCCATATGTCAACTGGTTAGGATGCACTGATAACCAGAAGCCACAAGCTGAACTGAGTAGCCACCTGCATATCAATTCTGCTTTCTTTGTCATTGGGAAAAGACTGCTATAAGCAGTTGCCATTGAAATATTTGAAAGAATTTTAATGGCTGAACCAAAGCAGTGACTAAATTTTTCATATGCCTTGTGGTCTGCTTCTATATATAGCCAGTTTTGGAAGTTAAATTGCTTCTTTTCACAGAAATTTCACTCAGTTAATGAGTTGTAAAAGATATAATTTTTTTTTTTCTTTGACTTTGGTCATTAGTTTCTGGATTTTCACTTGACAATTTAGGAACTAAAACTGAGAATAAAGAATGAGATGGTTAAGTTTTGATAGTGTCTTCAGCCTTCAGATTTGGAATGAAAGATCAATATTCTGAGATTAACATACTACTAAATAATTTGAAAAGGAATAAAAGCTTCTTCTGAAACTATTCTAACAGAATATTTGTGTCATTGAGTTAGCTTCCAGTATAAAATGTTGTCATTCCCCTGAATTATTGCATTTATGTCTTTTTTTACTATTTCCAAGATTTGAAATACTAATGTGATTTCAGATACACCCCAAATTTCAAGGTGTACAAGTTTTGTTCACTTTGGAGAGAAACATGGAACATTCACACCACATTTTAAATACAGACCTCATGTCAGCATCATATATTCCAATTTAAAAACAATGAAAGGAAATCCTAGATTATAAGTTTCTATAAAATATATAACCTATTCATAACCTATAATGGGCATTTATCATTGAACATAGCTTTTCCTTGGTTTTGTTCTCTTTTGCATCTATTGGTTTCCATTAGATAATCCATTCTCTCCTCTTTCACAGTTCAAGGAGGAACTCCGGACTGCAATTTTAAAACTAGCACTTCAGAAGTATTATGTTTTCAGTAACCATTCCTGTTCTTATTACAAGCATTATCATGAGGATTGATTAATTTTCTGTCGTTCTCTGTCCTTGTTACAATCCTTGTTCTGAGAATAAGACATTAAACTTTTCATGTACAATATATTATGTACTTGCTGTACTTCATTAACCTTTCGGATCTTATGTATTTTAGTAGGCTGGCGATTTTATTCCCTTTTAAAGTTTGCCTGGGTGGTAGAAGGAAAGGGTAACGTAGGCAGACAGTCAAATTTCAGAAAATTGACAAGGTCAATGTAATACACTTTTGCTTTGTGCAATATGTAGGAGAAAGCAGAGCTTAAATTTTAATGAAACTATTATCAGGAGGACAGGAAAATATGATATTGTAGTGAAAGAGAATGACACAAAACACTTTTTGATTCCTGATTAAAATGGTGGTTTCACACTATGGGACAGTTTCCTAGACTTAACTGGTGCCTTGGGTTCTCATTAGTAGCAAAAATATCTCCTCCTTTGCATCAGTTCATTTTGGATAAGCCCTTTGCTTAGAGCTACTCTTGCTAAAGATACTTGACAAGAGAAACAGTAAATGTAATAAATGGAAAAAAATGGATTTAGAATGCCCTTTTTAAAGCCATAAAGTTAAGTTTGGTCACTAGTGATACTTTGTCTGCATGAAAAGTTTAACTTGCTCTTGATCTTCGAAAAGATCATTAAAATAGTTAGATTTGTGCCTAAAGGCCCCAAGCTAATTTAAAACTGAAATCCATCTAAGTACTTGCTTTTGAGAGCACGACTCTCAGGAATATTGCAATGAAACTCCCCATAATGCCATGAAATCATAGATAGCAGTCAAGACTCAAGTCCTGATTAGAAATATTTCTTGATCATTCTTCAATCGTTTAAATCAGGCACATCAAATATTTTTGCAGTTACAAGTCCTTCCAACAGGAAACTAAAACGACTGAAAATTGTTTTCCTTCTGCCTCTTCCTCCACCCCAACAAAAGGACTTAAAAAGACACTTTCAAATGATTTTAAGTCTATGTCCTAGGACAATATTTTAGGCTTTATAAGTTTTGACATGATATTTTAAATCCTTCATGTTTTTTTCATCTCTTTAAATCGCAGGAAAACATCAGAAGTAAATGTCTAAAGTCTATGATGAGGTTAAAGGTGAAATATTAATTTTTAGATTATCACCTGCTGTCTGGATGTGTGTATCAACACGTGATGATAAAATATAAAGATTTGACACCAGTCTCTGGCAGGTGAGCCAGTATTTTGAAGTAAATTTCTAAAAGGTATATTCATAGCAGAGTAGACTGTTTTGCTAGAAAATCTAATAGCGATCCTTTGGTCATGAGCAATTCTGGAAAAAAAAGTCCCACTCATAACCAATCTTACTTTTATGATATTATTTAACAAGAAAAACAATGAAAACAACCTCCAAACTGCCATATTTCGGTAGACCCATCTTTAAATCAAAAGGTACAATATATAACTAAATATATAACTATGAACACTTTTAAGGTAACATTTTTATTAGAGAAATCATTGTAATTAAAGAACATTATTAATTGCATATTTTTATTACCAGTAATAATCTAAGATCTGAAAAAAAGTTATTGAAATATATTCCCCCATGTTTCTGCAAAAGAATAAAAAATATATAATAAAGTAATATTTTACTTTAAAAAAGATTGAACTGTTGGATAATATTTTCCTTATGAACTGGTATTTTTGAAGGGGAAAAAAAGTTTTGGTGGCATTTTATTTTCATTCCAGTTTTGATATACTTTTATTTCAGAAAAGCAGCACACAAGCGAGCGCAACCATGCATTCAGCCATCCAAATTTACAGTCCCTTTGACAAGGCAGTGGGTGATCATTTTCCATGTAAAATCAATAGCAAAGGCACTAGCTACTTTCATGGAGTCACCAACATGACTCTATAGGATTGAATTTAGCTTAGAGTATTGTAAGATTGGCTGGTTTCTCCTAAACACTTTGAGGATTAGGTTAATGAAAAGGGAAAGTGGACTGGGTGAAATGACTGTCAAGTCTGACAGGCAATGTTTTTTCTAGCTGTACTCTTGAGATTTTAGGAAAGTGCAAAAAGTCTGACAATAGCAGCAAAAGCACTTAAATGAAAAGGAAATCATTTTTAATTCTTGTATCTATATGACAATCCTGGGCCTTATATTTCACAGGCTTTAGCACTTTTCTTCTAATTGCTTTGCTGCTATGAGGTAAGATCTACCAAGATGAGTTCTGTAATACGCTTTAAGTCATGTCTGTCAGAGAAGAATGAGAATGAGTGTATATGGTGTTTATTTAAATACTCATTTGAAACTATGATCGGACTGTAAGATTTTTAAATCTTTTGAAACACATGCTCTTTATATATTGACATCATTTGTAGGCCATTCATCTTCTTTTGAAAGGGGTACCTGAACTGACTAATCAATTCTTCCTTTTTCCAAGTATAAGCCCCCTTCAGGAGTCTGGCTTTCTGAACAAATTAACATTTAGAGAGATGAAAAAGTTTTAGCTTCCCTATTTTCCAGCAAGTTTGTCACCATGATCATAGAATCCACTGGCTATCTAAAAGAAAAGATGCTTCATAAACTTCTCCTTGTACTACCTATTCATATATATCCACTAGTGTTCTGTCATGGTTTAATCACTTAAGACCATTTAGGATCACATTTTAATTATTCTACACACCTGCACTTTTCATAAGGTATTTGGTGAAGGGTGAAATATCTTGAGGCAATGGAACAAGTCAGGTAAAAAGAAAGATCAAGCCAGCTTTATTTTTATGGTGAGCCTAATTACAGAGCATGTAATTATGGTTTTGATTTATATATTAGATTCCCCATATACAAGAACACTATAATTTTCAGTGTCATCCAAAAAAATCTTTCAATAAAACTCTGCCTATTCCACTCTAATATTTTTTAATAGAGATTATCAGATATTTTCAGTCTATATATTGAATTTCTCTTTCTAATAGCCTTGTGAAAAAAGAGCCCAACAAATTGTAAAAAGTACACTGGAGAAATCTGTGCAAGACTATTTACCTGTAAGAGTATAAATCCTCTACTAAAAGAGAACAAAAGAAATTCAGTTTTCTATCAATAGTGTATTTAAGCCAGTTTTCTTGGTGTGCCTCTCTTGTGATTCTCAATCACTGAGTTTAATGCACGTTTCCAAGATATTCATTCTAGATCAACATAATCCATTTGAAAAAACTGTTATGGTCCCTGAATCAATGGTAATATTTCAGTTATGTTCTTAGCTATAAAAAGAAGAGGGGAAAAATAACCTGTAGCCTCCATGTCTGACAGATCCTGGCAGTGTTGTTTTCTGTAATTCTCCCAGTTATTGAGAACTGTCTCACTTATTTTACAATTTGGCTCTCACAATTACAGTTCATTTTTACAAGGGAAAATTAGCTTCCTTAAGGTAGGTATTCTCCTGTTACATGAGAGGTGAGATCCAGACACTCTGAATTCCTGGCAAAGACCTATATTTTCCTGTATTTGGTGGAAGCTATTTCAATATTATTTTGTATTTTGGACAAGAAAAGATATAAATAACTTTTAGAAAAGGAAATTTATTTCCTTCCACTCAGAACTCTATTGTTATATTAAACCTAAGGTCTAGCCCCACGGATACCATAAATATCCATGATTTACAGTCCCATTTACATGTTTCAAGATAACTTGGAAGTTCTCATGGTGCTATAATTTGGACATAGACTTATGCTTTAAAATCTGCTTAATTATCTTTATTAATCGCTTTCCTAGACATTATATTATTCTGTAATTTTTTTAGTAGCAATATATTTCTTACTGTTTAAGGTTTATATTATACAATATATATTCATTTCACAATAATTCTGCCAATTTAGATTTACTTATCTCTACTGCTTGTAGAAATACTACTTCAATATACTTAATCTAAAAATGTTTTTCTTTTATTATTGTCTTTTATTATATTTTACCCATGTTCTATCTTTCACTACAATTCCTTCAATTGCTTGTATCTGTTTTTTCAGCTATTTCAATGTTCAGTCTTTATGCTGAGAATACCAAGAGAGCTAATTTTCTAAACAGAAAATGTAACATTATATTTAGTTAGTTCACTAAAATATATATATGAATCTTGTATTGGTTTAAATTGAGATTATATGGATTAATTTTCTTTTAGTAAAGTTGTACATAACTAGTGTTAAAGTCAAAATCGAAGAATCTCTCTATATAAGTCAAAATAATAAATGGATGATTTACATGAATTTGGTTACTCTTAAATGAAGACGAAAGTCATAAAAGTTTTATTCTCCTATTTGTATGGGTTTTTTTTTTTCTTTATTCTTTTTGCCTTTTTTTTTTCNTACTGAATTTTTACTGATATTTTCTGCCTTTTTTTTAGCTAGATTTCTCAACTTCTCTGACTTACTGTCTTTACTATCCTACTCTACCATTACAGGTAGAGTAGAGTACACTCACTTCTATCCATGTTCCTACTTTCTGTCTCCTGATTCCCTTCACCTCTGCTCCCTTTCACTTTTCCAGCTAGACAGCAATCCTTCAAACCTCAGCAGAACAGCTGTTTGCATAGCACAGGGCACACTTTGAGAAATGACTCAGCCCAAAACACCACAGGGCCACGTCTGTAGGCCAGGGCCTATCTTTATCTTTGGGCCTTTTTTATCTTTGGNCTTTTATTCCCTTACTGATATTTTCTGCCTTTTTTTAGCTAGATTTCTCAGCTTCTCTGACTTACTGTCTTTACTATTCTACTCTACCATTACAGGTAGAGTAGAGTACACTCACTTCTATCCATGTTCCTACTTTCTGTCTCCTGATTCCCTTCACCTCTGCTCCCTTTCACTTTTCCAGCTAGACAGCAATCCTTCAAACCTCAGCAGAACAGCTGTTTGCATAGCACAGGGCACACTTTGAGAAATGACTCAGCCCAAAACACCACAGGGCCACGTCTGTAGGCCAGGGCCTATCTTTATCTTTGGGCCTTTTTTATCTTTGGGCCTTTTTTATCTTTGGGCCTTTCAGGATTGAAAATGAAGGTTGGATTCAGATCACAGAGAGAACTGGTAAAAGCCGATCATAAACCTCCCATCATCACTATTGTGTTGCTTAATATTATACTAAACCAGGGATATTAAAATACATTTAGAATTTTATTTTAAATATAGATGCAGAAACACAATGGTATTGATGAAGAATAAGATTTGCAAAGTTAGGAAAAGGTTTTAGATGGCCAAGCACAGAGTTATGCCTGCTCAAGACAAGTTCAGTTTGCACTGTTCACAAGGTAGTTAGGAAACCCATCCTAAAACTCGAATAAAAACAAACACATAAGAGATATTTTAAAAACTTTATAGAATATTCTTTTTCAGTCTTGGTGAGGCTATTTCACAACAGAACAATGACAGCTTCCCACAGAACAATGTCTCAGAAAAAAACGATTAAATAAGAAGAGAGAGATTAAAGATTAAATAATAAGAGCTACAGAAAGTCCAGGATGATCAGGGGCCTGGAATATCTGCCCTATGAGAAGAGGCTGAGGGAGCTGGGCCTGTTCAGCCTGGAGAAGAGAAGGCTGAGAGGGGACCTCATCAGTGTCTGTAAGTGCCTCAAGGGAGGCAGTGAGGAGGATGGGGCTGGCCTCTTTTCACTGGTGGTCACTGACAGAACCAGAGGAAATGGCCACAAACTGAAGTATAAAAAACTCCACGGGAACTTAAGGACGAACTTCTTGACAGTGAGGGTGACAGAGCACTGGAACAGGCTGCCCAGAGAGGTTGTGGAGTCTCCTTCTCTGGAGATCTTCAAGACCCGCTTGGATGCAGCCCTGTGCCACGTGCTCTAGGTGGCCCTGCGTGTGCAGGGGAGTTGGACTAGATGACCTCTAAAAGCCCCTTCCAACCAGAAGGATGCTATGATTCTATGATTCTAAGAACAAGGCTCCTAAAAGCCAAGCCCAGCAGAAGAACATGATAGCATTAGCACTGTGAAATAAGAAGCATAGAATCATAGAAGGCCTAAGGTTGGAAGGGATCTCTAGAGGTCAAATAAGTATTAGATCTGTTTAGATGGCCCTGGGGCAGGAATACTGGAAAAGAGCCATGACTAGAGCTTTGGGCAGTAAAGGGCAATTCTAATACTCCCATACTGCTTAAAAGTTTCTAACCTATTATGATGATTCTCATGTACAGGAGGGAAAGAAGGGAGAATAACAGTGGCAAAAACTAATAGAAGGAAAATTACAAAATAAGGAACTTCATTTCTTAAAGTTGTTCTTTCTATTTTTGCTGATAAGGTGAGACTTCTGTGAATTCTGGCCATAAATAAACTGATAATGCAACGACTTTTCTTTCTCTATTAGATTCTTCCTTCAGCTTGAGCTTTCTTGATCTTTCAGACTCTGCAGTAGGTTGCACTTTTTGTTCTTCCACCAGCTGCTACCCACCAGTATATAACCATGAATGTTGCATTAATGAACAAAGTCCTATTAACAATTTCTTGTTTACTCACATTTGAGAGAGGAACTGCAGCAGAAAGGACAACCCTACCACTAGAATTATATTTGATAACATTTGTGCCCTTGTTCTTGCTTTTCTTTTTGTGCCTTTTTTATCTGCTTTTCCTATGCAGCTATCTGTGATCCTTACACAGCCCATAGTTCCATTTATTGGAACCAGGATATTTGAGCAGTAAAGGATTCAATGAGGACACTAGAAATGTGTGAATGAAGCCTTTAGCCACTACGGAGTGCGAACAACAATAACGGTAGCTGGTGTTTACACTCCCTTCTGGTACTGGGTGAGTTATGCGCAAAGTAGGCTTTATTGTGCTGCCCTGAATATCTGCTGATCTCAGCAGCAGAGAGGGTGTGAGGAACACAAGGCTCATGATGTTCATGTTAATATCCGATAACTCCCCCAAAAGACACTCTTCCAGTAAAACTGAAGAGGCTTTTCTATTCCCGAAAATTTTGATAAAGGTCACATATAGTTGCAAACATCATTCAAGCTGTGCACACACACCCATGGATTCAATGTCCCAACCCTTAACTCCTGTGCACTCCTTCCCTCCTGCTCCCATCCTCTCCGTTCATTCCCGTTCTCTTCACATGGCTGTCTTAAGGAAGGGCAAATACATACAACCATATGTTTGGGTCTCTGCGGATGCAGAAGCTCCAAAGTCAAGGAAGGATAGATAGGCTTAATCCAGCCTGTAAATTGAAGGGAAATTATGTTGTCTTCAAAGGTATATTCTCTTGGAACAACTTACCCTTCCATGACTGAGGTCAACAATAAGAAGGTCAGGAGCTGGGGCGGACAGAATAGGGGACTGCAGACTTGCAGAGAAAAGGGAATCAACATTAAGGAATCACAAAGGTTCAATGAAGAAATACTTCGTTCTTCTCCAAGGCTGGGAAAGCTGCCCAGTACAGCTAGCATTTATATTGCCTGGAAATTACATCAGAACATTTGGGAGAAGTTTCCTTAAGGTATGGATGATTCCAGGGCCAGATTTTTGTAAGTGAACACATGCATGGTATACGTAATTATTGTGCAAATATTTACATATGAGTAATGTATCAGTTATTTTTGTGCAATGTTTGTTGTATAGATATTTTGTTGCTCAGGAAATCTGGCTCTTAAACAGTGATAAAACAGTTTTGCAGACCAGAATGGAGTATTTTTACTCAGTTCTAAGTTCCAGGGAAAATAATACTAAAATAAAGACTAGGTAATTTAGGTGGACAAATTTAGCTTCATGACACCTTTGTGCTTTCAAGAACGTGGATAAAAACATATGACTGCCCGCTGCTACTGAGATGTCATTTGTGTCCTTTAGCTGAAGCACCACACTCATTCATTTCCAGGTATCTCCTGTGAGGAGAAGAATTACAGCAGGGTCACAACTGCGCTGCTTTGCCGGGACCTGAATAGAGCTGCATGAAGGAACAGCCCAGGTCCCCCTTCACACCCCGTGGGCTGACTCAGCAAGCTTTTGGGGCAGGACAGAAAAAATACAACTGTGGTTTTAACAGAAACAATGTGAAACAATCACAATTTAAGACTGTCAATCTTCACAGATTAAACGATATCTCAAGGGTATAGGAGTAACAGAATTTCCTGCAGTAATTGCCACAATTTACTATGCTATCAGAAGCTGACTGCTTCTGCTTAAGGTGGTGAGTAGAAAGCTCAGTTCTGTACCCTGCAAAATATTTTTTAATTCAAAGCAAAAAATATTGGCTCTGATTCTTTTTTATTTCTCTTTCATGTCTAAAGTCTTCATTATTTATTCCTGCCTTGAAATTGCTAAAATATGTATTTTAATTTCAGTACTTAGAATGGTAGTAAGGTACTTGTATGCGCCAGAAATAGAGATCTCCTTGCCTACAAAGTGGCCTGATAGGAAGACCTGGTATTATAGAAATGGAGAAAGATATGATGGGCACTTCATTTTAATTTGCTTAATGACTGTTGTTTTCTTTATTCCTCTTCAGATGGTAAATGGCACTGACCAGGTAGAAACCTGCACCACTTCTGTGTGCGACAGAGGATATCCCACTCTCACCAAGTGCTGACAAGTCTTCCCCCTTTTCTTATGCTAATACAAGAAATCAGAGCCTGATACTGTTTTTTAATACCGATTGTAAAAAGAAACATGATATGCCAAACTAGGAAACCAGAAAATATTTCTGTGCAGTTAAAAATATATGTCAGCCCTTATTCTCAAGTGTCTATGCACAAGCAGAAGGGCACATGATACATACATTTTTCTTAATGAAGCAATAAGGCTGAAGGATTTATGATGGATCACAGGAAGCCATGTTATCTACAAAAAAACAAAAAAAAGTAAAAAAAATTCCACCTTCTAAATCTACCCACAACGGGAACCAAATGCTCAATTTCCCTATTTGTCACTCCTATAATACATGAAATTTAGCAATTTGTTACCAGTAACTACAGTTTTAAATTGCCTAATTTCTCTAAGTGGTCATTTTAGTAGTTAAAAATACAGATTTATATCATGTTTGATTTTGCCTAACTATATTATTAGAGAGATAAGAGCCTACTTTTAAAATTACCAATACTACATTTTAAGTCAAAAGCATTTGTGTCAGTGCCAAATTATCTCATTTCAGCTACCATATTTTCTGAAAAGAACAATTTAAACACTTGCACTAAATGTCAAAAACAGCCTTTGCTTTTGCTAAAATGATTCACTTCTTTAGCTTTATTTATAGAAATAACATTGCAACTATAGTCTGTTCTACCTACTTTAAACAAACAGTTTTTCTGTAATGTGAATGGCAAATACTTTGGAGTAAGCTAATTTACTTACTCAGACTTTACTACATGAAGACCAGGATTTAACCATAAAATAATGATTTCTTTCAAATTTCCATATAACTTTCTGACTTTCAATATTTTTAAGTGAATTCCTTTTTTAAAGAGTTATTACTCAAGAATAAGATGCATGACTGACACATAAAATATATATATAAAAATACACATATGCATACATATACACACATATATGTAAGTGTGTGTGTGTCTTTGTGTATAATGTATACACATCCATTACTAACTGATAACAAATGTGATGGGGAAATCCCACTTGATCAGTATCTGATGCAGAGCATCTTTTCTGCTGTGGGTGTTTCCTACTGACCTCCATGTGCTCTGGGCTGTCCTCAGCATTCAGGGTCACAAATCACGGGCAGAAGGTTTGGCGTGGTTAAATCCTGAACACCAAAAGAATCTTCTTGAAAAGTAAGACTCCTTTTAGTGTTCCCAAGGGGCTCTGAAAACCTGCTGCCAAGCAAGGTGCAAGACTATGTGACTTCTCCTGCCCCCATCACTGGGATCAATGCCCCTCAAGACCCTACTGTGAAATGTTAAATGTATGACTGACAGTTTGGTCAGAAGGGCTTTCTTTTGGCTGAAATGCTGGTGATGTTTGCAATTCAAGGAAAATAAAGACGTCATTCAGGAACTGGAAAAACATTGACATCTGAGTGATTAAATTATGCTGTCCTGGTGAGGTGCAGAAGAGAAACAATTGCCCAATGCTTGCCTTTTTAGAGCTAGCAATGTATTTTTGCAAACTAAAACCTACAAAATGTTGCAGCACTGTAATATAGACTACTTTATATAGTAAAAATCAAAATAACTACCCAAATCTGAAATGCTATAAAATACTTCAAAAGAAGAACTACATATTTTATTCATACAGGATGACATTATTTTAGCAGATTAGGTACAATTCTTGCTAAAAATGGATGTATTTAAATATTTATATAACCCATTAATAAGGAAGGAGAAAAATATCTCCCTCAGCAGTAAAGATTTGTGAATGGCTAATTACTAGATCATGTTAATTTTTAAAACAGATTAATTTTTTTACCATACATATCTAATATTTGGCATTCATCCTCTTTGTACTCATGGAAATTTCTGGATTATTGCTTAGTGCAGGGAGTACTTAGGGAACTAACCAAGGGAATTCCTCTACATAGCAATAATTTGTAAGAAAGAATTAGCGGTCTCTCACAATTTTGACAAACAATAGTACAGAGATTTTGCACGCTTCTTTCTTTCCAGCTTACTGAGAGATACTGAATGCTTCATTTTCATGGTTCAGGTAAAAGAGCTCTGGCCTGCCAAGCTACATGATTTTTGAGTTTTGTTGTTTATCACTTCTTGTTTTTCTTGGAAAAAAACCAAAGGATTTGAATTTAGTCCCAATCTACAGCTAAAAAATCTGGCAGTCAGAAGACGTAAAAATTTAGCAACAAGGACGGTTTAGATGACTTGAACAAGGAAAAGATGTGGTAGTTTTCTATCATGAGCATCTTAGAAATCACACCTTCTTACTCAAACACAAATGTATTTTTAAGTGTTTCTTGGCCAGCATTACACAGGAAAATCCGTTCAAGAAGTATAGTCCTCTCTTCTAGTCTTGCAAACTAAAGCAAACCTCAATAACAGAAAGATGATTCCTGAAATTTAATTCTTGTTTTCCAGGTAGTCCTACTTAATAGTTGTGTGTTTCATAGTTGAGCTGGCATTATGAAGAGGATTTTGCTTGCCACAGCAGCCTGGCGCAGGGGTTAACGGTCTCTGTGCCTTTGGCCTTTGCTCTGAGCTCTTTGCAGGGTCGCTCCTCACGATTTCTGCTTTCCCTCTCCAGGCTGGGGCAGCCACATGGACCTGCCCCCTTGCTAATGGAAACTAACTGCAAGAGATCAAAGGACTAGAGTGAAGAGAGGCAGGGCTGCTTGCAAGCAAAGCGTAGTAAAGTGAGCATAACCCAGTATTAAATCTGGTATTAAATAAAGCTTATGATTTCATGCCTTAAGAGCCTCTTCACCTTAATCTCCCTGTAGCTCCACTCCCCCAGCTGTAAGCACTGAGTGTGGAGCAGAAGGACTCAAAGAAGTGTTCAGCTTTCCTGGAGAGGTTTTTGATGTAAGCATTGTATGTTTTCCCTAACTAAAAATATTTTGGAATTCTTCCACTTAGTTTGCCTGATCCCATTATCTGAAGTGTCTTCTATAATCTTACTGCTCTACTCCCACCAAGAAGGGGATTTTTCTAAAGGCTGTCCTCTCTGGTGGTGTCTAGCTGTCAAGGTCATACCGCAGAAATAATGGGACAGAGATAGAAAATTGTTCTTTGCAGGAGTCACTCCAGTGACTTCTTTAGGATATCCTCTTCCAAATATCACAAGGAAGAAAGGATGAAGGACACTTACCAGTTGCTGTGAACTATTAAGATAAGACTCTCTTAGAAAGCCACTGGAATGCACTCACATTCTTTTGGTCCCTTACAAGATTACACTGGTTTAATAAAGGATATGCAAAAACATATGCTGCAATATACTGTTATAAAAGCTTTAATTCCTCTTCTTTTGAGTCATTTTCCCACTTTTCAATTCTAAAAATTAGGCAGAGTTCTCCTGAATGATTGCTATGCTATTGTATGAATGAACACATTTTTCACATAAAGTGATTAATTTCACCTGAATACCCAAACCATGTTGCTTGCATAAGTATAGATTATCTCTGTGGAAGCAATGTTTCTGTCTCCTTCATGATGCTCAGTTTGCTGTAAGATGTGTCTTGTCTCATAGGGCAAATTAGATTTTTTAAATGCTTTTCAAAAGTTTCTTTAATAAATAAATACTGTTAGTGAACGATAAGGATATAGATAGCATTAAAGTAGTACAATTTTGTTTCAATATTTAAGTTTTAGAAAAATAAAAATCAATATCTGAATTGTTCTACATCTAAATAATATACTTCATATTCACAATCATATACAGTTTAGAAACTACAGTACTGAGCTACTCGGCAAAAAAAAAAACGGAAACGAATACAAACTCACTATAAATACTATTTATGAGAGCAGAGGAATCTGTCTTTCACTTTACAAGTTGTAAAGGCCAAAACGGATCAAGAAGCACAAACAGTAAGGATTTCTTTTTGCACATGTATTTCAATTTAATAGCAAAATTATTAATAAGTACACGTAAGTTGAGTATGTGCAAATGTACCTCTCAAAAAAACGAAGCAATAACACTATCATTTATACATATTCTTCTCATTTCTTTCCAGCTGCTGGAATGGTTATTATTAGCAAAGCTGGTTAGGCATTATCCTATGGTCAACTTCATATGTACAGGAACAGATACAGATAAATTACTGTTTGTTTGCATTTTCACCATTAATTCTCAAAAGTCAACCTGGGAAAATTTACAGTTGTGAAAGTTACAGAAATTGTACAGTTTTGTACTAGAGCAGAATTTTCTAAACTCTACATAAGATAATCCTTCAAAACTGCAAGATTTTTTATAACTCAAACATTATTTTCAAAAGTTCTGGGTCACAAGGGACATATCAGAGATATATTCCCATTTAAAAATACGCTTCCAAAGATTTGGGCTTTACTAAAGGCTATAAATAATCACTCATTATCACTCATAATGCTTAAATATAACCACATCAAAAGCTAATAATGGTGAAAGGCTAATATCTGAACTTAAAAGCTGGAAATACAGAGTGCCAAAAACGAAAAATATATAGAATGAATGCTTCTCAAAGAAAAGAGAAAAGCTTTCCATAGTTAACATCAATTTCATTGCATACATATATAACCTTTGTTTTGTTGTTTTGAAATCTGAATTTGTCCTCCCTAGGCTCTGTGTTCTGTCCTGACCTGAGCAGCTATTACTTTAGAGACTGCAGAGAGGAGCAAAGAGAGGGCAAAGCAGGTGGTCCTGCAGATGCAAAAATCAAGCAATACGGGGAGGCAAGTTTCTTCTGTGGAAGCAGAGTGGAAGGGAGAGTTCCTCTCAGATGTGTAGACTTTATACAAGAGACACCCAGTATTCAGATGTTTCTGCAACATCTATCTATTTTATCCATTTTTTTCATTTCTCCAGTTCACACAGTGCAGTCATACATGAATCATCATAATATCAGAGTATACCATCATAATATCATAGTATCTTTGCCTCTCTATTCCACTAATTGTTAATTTATTCAAATTTAAGAGCTGCAATCATCTCCAACACTGCATAATTCCACTTTTCCCCAGGTAAGTAGACTCCTCCTGCCATGGCAAGATCAATCATTCTCAGATGCCAGGCTCATAAGGTGGAAATACCTCCAGGATGTTTTCCTCCAACAAGTTTTTTTACAACACCTAAGGTCAAATTCTTCCCTGGCTGCTTGACTGGCCATGGTTTTCCAAAGCAAGACCCTTTCACATCCAGACCCCACCATTAGCTGCCTCACAAATTCATTCTACAGCACCTGAAGCAATTATTATCCTTCATACGTGTTTCTCCTGCGATCCACATAGCTCAGAGAACATTTCTTGTTTGCTGTGTCCCTTTACCATTGCTTGGGAATCTGATCCTTGTCCTCACATGGTGACAGGCTGCCTCACTCTATATTGTGTGCACTGCTGCACTATAAATAAGTAATAAGGCCATTAGCAGTGTAATCATAGCAGTTATTTGGAACTATCCTGCACGGATTAATGGAATTCAGAAAGGGAAAGAATACAAACTTTCTAGACAGTTATATGACACTGTCATTCCAGGCTTACATCATTTTTTCATTTTCCGCAGAAATATGAGAGAGAAATATGTGTTTGCTGAACGTTTTAAGACTTACACAGTGCATATACAAATACATATGACAGACTAGCTGTGCCTTGCTAAGTAATCAGTCTCTTGCAGGATAAAGCTTGCTTTCAAAATTCCAGCCCAGCCAAGGATTTAAGGAAACTGAGTTTAAATATAAATCCCCACCAGCTATTTTTGGATATATACACACAACACATTCATGTCAGCTAGTGCTGGCAGATACAAAGCATACCAGTATATCTGCTTGGTGTCCTCAGCCTTAAATGATGACTACCAGAGCTCTAAGCTTTTTTTGTTAAAGGCATTGGTCAGAGAAAGATAATTAGCTGTTGATCCTGAGAGAAAATGTATAGACATCTAAGATTCCTTGATTGAATTTGCCTGCATGCAGGAAATGCAAGGCAAATCCAAGCAGGACTCATAGAAAACTCATGAAAAGAATGAATACTATTAGGTTTTTCCCCATTCTTCTTCACCAGACTCTTTCCCAAGTGATTTTATCATTATGTTCAGTGGGGGAGAAGTCAAGAGTCCTGCTTATGGCATAAACAAAATGTCAGAGATTTGCTCCAGAGAACATACTCGGGCCGTCACAAACACTCTGTACAGCTCAATAAGTATAAACTTGCAAACTTGTGGAGCTTTTTCTCTACCTATTTAAATGGGAAGATAAAGCTCAGCAATCTTTTGATCGTACTCTATTAGAGCAAGAATTTATGTTCTAACAACACGGTGTCCTAACCTCCTGCTTCAACATAGTCATCAATCTAAACAGTATTAGGATTCAGCAAATGAGAACACTGTTATTTACTGTCTTTGCTGTAGCACACTACTGATTTCTATGTCTTCTATGTCAAATCTGAGATTGGCAGGGCAAAAGTATATGTAAATATAAATAAATCACATCTTTTCTTGAAAATAACTGGTAAAATAAATTCTCTATCTAATACATATCTATATAAACATTTTCACCCAGTGAAAACTCTGACAGATGAAAGTGAAATGCCTTTATTAACCTTGCCATTATCTATACTTAATTCTTTCTCGGCATCCAAATAGAAAAAAAATGTGCCAATCTTATCTAACTAAGTGTTATAGCTAATTCCCATAACAGCCACCTCTGAATTTCAGCTTTTTTCTCACAGATAAAGTTTGATCTTTATCTACCAGTATATTAATTATTTTTCTTAGCCGATATGTTTAATCCAGACTCTATGTTATCCTCAAAATTAAAAATGGAAGACAGATTTTATTTAGCTTTACAAAAAACTATTCCAATTTCTGTGATATCACTGTGACAACCAAGGCCTTGATCATGATAAGACGTCTTATAGTTGTAATTAGAACTATACATCATGAGTAGTTTCACTGATCTAAAAATGCTTCCTCAGTAAGCAAGACACAAAACATTCAAACATTTTTCTGTAAAGATTTAAAGCTGAAAATCAGACCTATGAAAACAGGGCAGTTTTCAAGAGGGTCAGTGAAAATGCTAGAACAAAGACTCTAGTGGGTAACTATCATGTAGAATTCAATCCTTAAAACAAAATCTCAGTGTGATGCTTTCAAATCCTGCCTAGTATTTGAAAATACAAGAATAGAAAAAAGCTATGATTTTAAAATTTGTGGTACTGTAAGTGGAATGTGCTTTTATTTTCTGATGGATGCAAGTCTTACAGCAAAAAGAACCATGCATTTTTTCAGAACAGTTCTTCTTAAAAAAGACTAATCCTTTGACAAGGAATGATGGCGGGGAGTATTTTTCTTAGAATTTTAATTACGTGTGACTTAACCAGCACGGCTTGTCTGCTCAGAGTATCTATCGCACATTATTATAGAAGACAGGTTCTGAAAGCCTAACTATTCATTTTCTATTCTCATCTATGAAAGTAATTTTGTTCCTAATCTTTGTAATTTATTAATTTTTTTAAGGTTAAGTGCAATGAAATAGAAGTTGCCAGAAAGGGCAATTTCTATGTACAGGCCATACTTAAGAGAATCAGAACTACCATTACTGGATATTTATTGAACAGATTGGCTGCAAGAATAGACAAGGAAATATGGCAGAAAAAAAAGAGGAATTCTGAAGGTGTCTTCAGTTTTTGTCATGATTTGATAAAAAATGTAAGTGATATATTAAATGGATGATTTACAGTTGAATTCAAAAATTCTTTGCAACGGGCTATTTATCTAGCTCCTTCACACTCACTGGAGAGTCGGAAGCTGAAAAATGTTACATTCCTGTTAATGGAATCTCAGATTTTTTGGTGGCAATGGGAGCTAGTTCATCAAGGGAAGAAAGATGACACAGAACATCAACCAACCATCTGGATTCTCCAGTTCATCCAAACACATAACAATGATCTCCTCTACTTGTAAATGAGATGTTTCTCTTCCTCTTCATCTAAGACACTGGTCTATCTGGTCTATCTCTTTTTTCCTTTTTTTTTTTTTTTTTTTTTCCTGGAACGTTGAGGAAGCCTTACCATTGAGTCTGGGGTTTCATTGAGCAAGCCTTACTACATCTGATGACTTCCTTAAATGAAGTTATGTCTATATGTCAAAGCTGACTTCTGCTTGGCAAAACGTACATTTAAAGCAATTTACATTCAGTCAGCGCTCTTAAAGCAGTTCAGATCTGTAGATGTTCAAGCTCAGGAAAAAGAATAAGTCTTTTGAATGTCTCATATAGCATACAGAAAACATGAAATTCTTCTCTCAGTAAGATTGCTGGATACATTTTACTGGGACTCCTTGCTGAGTAAAATACTTCAGCTGGCCTTAGGTCTTTCTTGAAACCCAGTGCTTCAAAATATCTTGAGGGATTGTATCTCTTAATAGCTGTCTGATGCCAGCAGCTCATGCCAAATGCTTTCTCCAGAGCACTTTCATGAAGCCTGGTAGAACAACACACACAGTCAGGCATACGTGCAAATTTCTTTAGCTGAGTGTTGCATATCCCAAAGTAAAACAAATTAAATAATGAAAAGCATTTCATACCTTGCTGAACAAACCTCATATCTCATTGTTAAGGATTTTTGACCCTTTGTTTGTTTTCAAATGTTTATAAAAACCTGCTTTTTATTTCTCCAAATGAAGTCAATTTTCACGGACAATTATAACTTTTTATAGCAACTTGTACTATTCCTAGAGTTTTCCAAAAGTGTTCATGAGACTATATGTAAAGGAAAAATGCCTATGCATTTGCCTCATGCTCAAAAATAGGAAGGGCATTTTTTTTACCAAAAAATTAAAAAAAAAAAAGAGAGCACTCAAGCCAAAAAAAAATCATATACAGAAAAAGAAAGTTGGAACAAGTAAAGAAATGAAGTGCAGAAAACTACTGTCTTCCATGGAACCTATTACACTACTAAAAAAATTGTCCAAAAAAAGGTCATAATCTTGCTCAAGAGAATTGAGTTTGGTCCCCTTAAATACTCAGAATCCTTTTCAATTACTTGGTTGATCAAAATAAACAGACTTTTATTTTGTTGGTGGTGGGTTTTTTTCTTTGTGTTTTTTTCATTTGTTTGTTTTTACACTGATTGGCAAAAAAGACTGAGCATCTGACTTTCCTTTCATTTTATAAAAATATCTATTACTAATTTTTAATTCTAATCTAAATATAAGGGTGTTGCTGGTGTTACTAAAGGTCAGTATTGCACTGTAGAACCTGTGAATATTGCATAAAAATGAAAGAAATAATTTCTCCAGACACGAGTCACATTTCCAGGACTTATAAAGAAACAAACAGACAGAAAAAAACATATCTTAATCTTGATCTACATCTACTCATAGATAGGTACAAATACAAAGATACATGCATATGTATATCATGTGATGTGCAGTATGACTCTAATGTCTACAAATATATAATTTGAAAAAGTAGCCACAGTAATCACAGCACATTTAGGTAAAATTAAAAGCAGTCGCCCCAGTGCTTTGTGTGATTACATCATATAGAATAAAGCTGCAATTAGACTATGACCATGGTACGTTTTCAATATATCAACATTCTTTTAAAGGGGAATAGTGTTCAATGACAGTCTTTAGCAAGAAGTATTTTCTAACTTTTCAACTTCCCACCTGTGCGTGGTATATTTAAGATTTTAAAGTTAATGGCATAATAAGAGGGGAAACGATGTTGCTGATGTACTGTCTTAATTGCAGCCTACATTGTTTTTATTAAAAAAGTTACAGTAACACTTCGCAAAACTGTCAGTGGCACGATTGTAGGTGGTGGTACTAATTTGAACAAATCTTCTGTACTGGTTTATCTAATCCTTTTTGAGTTGAGCTTTATTCCATGGGAACTAATGCATGTTATCTCGCCGTTGGGTCTTAATCCTATAGACTATGTAGCAGACTGGATATGCTTCTTGCTTGGCTGGTCCTTGTGCCCTGTCGAGATCTCCTTCTCAAATGGGCAGAGATCTTCGCTGTCTGAATCGGTCTTCAAGCACTGATAATGGCACACAGGGCGCCTGCTGCTCTTTAAAGGGTTTTTTAATAGATCAGTGGAGATTCTGATGCAATTAAGAAGTATTACAGTTCTGCAATACTTAATGCAAAATATATGGTGTGTGATTTAGGAGGAGCAGACATTTTGAAGAAGGTGATCTGTGTAGAAAATCAATTGGAGCAGAAGCCTGGGAAAAGCCGAGATTAAACTCAAATCTTTATGGAGAGTTTGGGGAAGATTTAAGACTGCTGTACTTAAGCCAAGCAGTGTGACACTTGATAAGCTGTGCTTTGTATCTTTAATTTTATGCTTTAATGGTCATGCAAATTAATAATTTTTTAAAAGCAATGTATGCACAACTATTCCCTTTTACCATATGGAGCAAATGCAACTGTACTTTAAAAACATGGAAAAAATCAAATAGGTATTTAAGGTTTTGGGAAAAGAATCAAAATTGAAGTTAAAAACTCCCCAAATCCAAGCCCCACATCTAAACAGCAGCAAAATTCTTTTCTCTATGACTTTTGGAAATTTAGCTAAGATATAATTTTCATTCCATAGAACACAATATTCAGCAGGAACATAATGAATTTCAAAGTACCATTTAACTTCCACCTCATCATACAGTATATGGCACTGCAACTTGAAAAAAGAATCACTTAACTGCAACTGAAGATGCAATATGATGGAACAGGCAGCCAAAGGCAAGCAGATAAACTTGATGTTAGCAAGAGATTCAAACAGCAATGAAATACACTGTTGGATGAACAATAATATCAGATAAATAAGAAAAAAAATAGCTTTAACTGCAGCATAGCAAATGCTAATTACACCAGCCATACACTTTTACTGGAAGGAGAATTGCATAGATATATTTATATATAAATGCATAGAAACACATATATGCTTCATTAATAATGCTTTAATAGACAATTTCATGAATTATATATTAATAATCAATAAATAATTTGGTTAAATTACATCTTAAGTAATAACAGATGAATCCTATTTCAATAACATATGAGTCATTTTACTAAGAACAGTGGAAGCCTTGCATCTCAGTGTGTAATAATTCGCCCTCAAATTCTTACAGCTGGCATTTAAATTGTTTCAAGTTTTATAATGCGCTGTTCATTTGGGATGCTATCCCACTAGAATACTGCTATCAAGAAATTGCTAGCCAGCTGCATAGGGAATGCCTGCTTGGCTCGTATCTTTTCTCCAGTGTTCAAGTGTGTTGGCCTTCTACAACAGGAGCTGCAGAAAGATGTCTGGAAGATGTGTTTTCCCCGAAGCATCGCTCTGCTCAGCCCTGCTGGGGAGCTGTCTGGACTGTGGCCCCTCCAATGCTAATTCCTCATCCCAGCACCACGCGGCGAGTGCTGCAGAGACCGCGCCACAGGCTCAACGCAAACTCGGCCTGCTTCTCCAGCCAACACACCTGCATGCTCCTTGTGCTCTCCAATTCGATATGCAAGGAGAATACTCATCTGCTGCGAGACGGGAATGAATACACTACAATTTTACAATTAAAATGAGGAATTTTAGGTCCATGCTGAATGTAGATGTAATAAGCTGTAGCTGGTGGATTTAAATAATTATTAAGACTGACCACCTATCAACTACAAACTAGCAAAAGTTGGAAACAGGCGAATTGATGAAAAAAGAAACCCTGCTCTGCATTAGCTGCCTACACTGGCTCCATTTGGAATAATGTAAATTCATCATGTTTGTGTAAAACCCAATCAGATATTATTATGTTGCAGGGAATAAACTGAGGTTTTATCATGATAAAAAAGACATGCCAGCACACTTCTGTAAAAATGACTCTTCTGTAATGCTCTACTTCAACACGCAAAGAATCCTGAGGTAAGAGTAGAAATGGTTAATTGAAACTCTAAAATAACAGCTGATTGCGAGCGAAATTTATAACAGTGCTTTAAATTGGCAGGATATCAACAAGAGTGAACAACATTCATTGAACAGATTTGTTTTGTTTTTCATTATTATTTTATTATTTCCATTATTACTCTAAAGCTTTTTTATTCTTTTCTTCATTTGGTCCATCCATGTATGTTGGCATTCTGGCAATAACAACTGTATTTATTTGATAACATGTCATTTCCATTTTCAATTTGGTCTTAAAGTTACCCAGTAACAAGTAATCATTTCAATGTCATCGCAAAATTTCCATTGCCAAACGTTTCATTAACTCAGCTGCAGAGAAACAACAATAAACTTACATTTAATTAACCTAATGATGGAGTTGTTCTCTTTTAACAAGGAAAACACAGCAGCTTGCTCATAAACTTTAGTGGAGTATGCAACAAATACATGCATTAATAATCCATGAAGGCCAACCAGAGGATACAGAGGTTGCAGTGGTACATTAATATAATTGGTCACTATGGTGTGGATTATACCTGGCATTGTGAAATGAAATATTTTCTGTATTAAATTATTTCCCAACCCTAATATGCAATCTGCTTGTTAAAGCATGAGATTTGATTATTCTTATTTGTTGAAATGCACATGTGACTAGCTAGCATGATATAAGCAGTCCTTCACAGCATTTAACTCAGCATTTGACCTTCTAGAGAAATTATGCACAGATGTTCTATTCAGTGGATAAAATAAAACCCACATTCTTTAGCTTTACATTTACTACTTACTTAATCCTGGCATGCTATCCCTATTTTTTGAGAACATGCTACACCCTTATTTGTGGAAACAGATGAAATGAATAGAAAACTGATTAGTTATTGCCATGTAGCATCTGAAAAACTAAATTTCACTTGTAGGGACAAAGACAAAATGCTTAATTAGGTGATTATTTTGGGGGGGATCTGCTTAATGGAAAAATCAGTAGACCAGAGAAGCAGAAATCAAGTATATTCAAGCAACAGAAAAGTACAGACTTACCACTATTGTCAAAAAAAAGTCAGAAATGATGTTTCAGAAACAGAAATGGATTCAAATCTATAAGTCTGGATTCAGATTCAGACACAAGTTATCTCATAGCTGAATTTCTGGAATATCAAAATTTTCATTCAAGGCTGTATTTACCTATGTATCTATGAATACCTTCCTCAATATGGAGACCTATACACTTTTTTGTTGTTTTTGTTGAGATAACAATATTGGGTTTACTACAAATCACAGTCAAGCTGAGCAGTTAGGGTTATACAAGAACCTGCTTCTAGTGGGTTTTCAGAGAATGAATGATCTTTTTTTCCAAGTAGAGAAAAGATTTAATGAGCTTTTTGCAGGCAAGCAAACTGCAGGGTTGCTTTCCATAGGGAAATGGGATACAATGTATTGTAGTTGCTCCTTTGACTTGTTTCCAAGGAAAAACTGAAAACATGATAAATTATATTTGTTTTTATATTACTAAAAGACTCTGTTCAACATCATACCTTAAGTATGGCCTAAAGAGTCTCTTTAACCACCACAAGTCTCCACACCACACCAAAGAACAACTTTTTTCCGGCCTACCTGAACTATCATGGGATGAAGGCAACCCGGAGCTGTGCCTTCAGGGCACACCTCCACGCCATTCCTGGTGATGCTGTGAGGTGGGCACCGCCTATTCTTCAAACTCGTAGTAAAGACACGGCTGATGTTCTTCACAGGCACCATCGTTGTTCATCTCTTGCTATGTCGTCCATCATTTTTAAGTTTCTATCCATTTCTCTTCTAGCCATCTCTGCTCTACCGCTAGGATTTCACATAGTTTGGCAAGTCATTTCATTCACCGTGCAGCTCTACATGCTTTTAAGCCATAGGATTCTCTCTCTGGAGTTGTAGTGATAATGATTTGTGAACACAACAACACAGAAAAATCCATTCTGCAAATGCTACTCAGCAAATGTTACAGGTTTAAAATGGCTTTTAATTACTCCATATTTTACAAACATATTGCCTTATTCCACATGCCAAAATGGTTTGGTTATGAACAATTATCTTAATGTAGTAACAACAGATTCATATAGGGGCTATGGAGGAAGTAATATTGGAGAAATGTCAGCTATTATGAAATGAACAAAAGCACTGAAGTCATTCCAAGCTTCTGCTCATCCACTAAAGTTATTTTGTTTGTCAACATTTATAAGCTGTGCTCATGCAACAGTAACACTGTCTTGCCCCCTGAGATTATGTATGAACTGCACATCACCTAACCAAGGAAAGTTACAACTCTCTGTATTCACAGTGCAAAGCATTGAAATCAACAGTGTTTTACAGTTAGCTTCAGTGTGGCAATGGTTTCATCCTAAATGTCTTTCCCAAGGTCACAGAAGTAGTTCATCTTGTGCTAAAAGTAGAATCCAGATGTCAGCTGAATATAATCAGCATAAACATTTCTGCAGATACTGTTCCTACAGCATAGCCCTAGGTAGGTATGTGATATCCCTCACCCTTGTTTTCAGCTCACACCCTCTCTTCCCCATCGTGATCCCAGGACTGCTTTATGGCACCAATCGAATGATTTGCCTTCCCAACTCATTACAATTTCTCTCTTATGTCAGATAAGTGATGTGCTGAGCAGCACCGCTGTGCTCCAAGTGTACCAGGGCCCTCGGAGCGCAGGGTTAACCTTCACAGCGAGGCGCTAACCATGTTGAGCCTGTTCCTTGTTTGCAGAGCGGGCTCATTGCTGGAGCAGCAACGTTACACCCCGAACTATTCTAGTCTGAAAATAAAGCACAATGAATGGCTGTAGCACGTGAGCAGCCGTCACTGGAAATCACTAAAGAGTGTTTGTAAAAAAGTGGAAGAGGTTTACAGCTCCCATTAGAGTTAGTATCAATTCTGTGGCTAAAAATCCAGGCGCTAATGCTCCCAGGACTAAGCCACTCTCCCATTCTCTATGTCATTCTAACAAAATCCAAATGAAGGGATTTAGATGGAAGGCATCCGCAGTGTCAATGACATGCTCTTGTCCGTTATCCCGTGATGTGCAGCCTCAACAACTGGACAGCAGCACTGAGCAAATGAACAAAATCCAAAAGCATTTTTCAGTGCTTAATCACAGAGAAAATACGGCTTTCCTCTGTGCACAATGCATACTGAAATACATGGTTGCCAAAACAGCTTGTTATGCAGAAACCCTGTGTTACCAGCAGATAAAAGCACTGAACTAATTGTTTGCATTAGTGCCTCTAGGCCCGGTGGCATTTTATATGCAAATACACTTGAGCTTACATGTGTATTAAGTCCAATCGATGAAATTATCACCGTAGAATGAACTGCAATGATAGAACATTCCCTTTAATTTGAAAAAGATTTGCAATTCAGCACATTCATAGAAAGCTAATTGAAATGCACTTATGGCTCTGAAAAGCAGTGATAAATTTATTAAATGCACACAATTATTTTTAGCTACTAAAATCCTTAAAATCATAAGCTGTAGATATATATATTAACCAGCTAGTATGACTGAAGACACAATTCATCTTAACAGAGGAGTCCAAAAGAATGACTACCTGAAATACAAAGAAAATAAGGTTTTGGAAACAATGTAAATTAAAAACTTCCTGTTGAACAAAGTATTTAATCACACACCTAATTCCAAACACATGAGTATCCCAGTGATTTCACTGTACAAATATTTTGCAAAATTTTTAGCAAGGTTTAGAAAGCTGCTGAAGGAGTTACTTAGACAAAACTCTCACTGAATGGTTGAGCAAAATTTCAATGACAGCCTTGTCTCAGGAACCTTGATTTGTTATTTTAGTGTAGATCTTGTACTGCAAGAAAAGCAGGGAAAAAAGAAAGACATGGGAAAAGAAACAAAAAGAAGTTTAAAGCACAATGAACCCGATATAAAGCTTATGTAAAACTACAATGCATAATCCTAAATAGTTTAGTCCCTATAACAAATAACCACAGTTCTTTCAAAAAGTACATAATTTTGCCATTCACACATGAGGGATACTAAAAATCAAACTATTCTGATGCTGTCAGCAGTTATTAAAACCTGGTGAAACTTGTATTTTTTCAGTGGTCTTATTTTGCCCTTTCCATTTCCTCATCCCTTTAACTTTCTTCACCTGTATCAGTTCTTATACTTACGGACATTGCTTAAACAAATATTTTCCAGCTGCATAAACTTCCATAGGCAGTGAATTTTCATGCAATGTTTAAAACACATAGTAAAAAAGATAGAAAAAGACTAAAGATTTTTTCTTCTTCAGGACACATTCTGTTATTTTATTTTTTCCATCTGTCTTTTTTTGTTTTGTTCCTCATTATTATTCCTCATATCTATGTCTTTAAATGTTTTTATATTTTTCATACATTTAATGGCACTCATAGGATATTATATAAAAAATATTTCCTTAAAATGTGAATAGTAATTTTAGCTGCTCTGATTTGCAAAAATATGCCAATATTCTATTGAAGCTATTTAATAGAAGGTAAATAAATGAAAGAGTTGAAATACTGAAAATATTACTAGTACGTTTGCACTTGCTACATATTCTGCTACTGTCTGACAACAGAGAACTAAATGGGAAAGTACTATATGATATTTCCCACTGAACTGGTTGATGTGGTAGAAAGTATCAAAGAATTCAAAGATACAGTAGCAGCAGAAAGAGGGAAGCTCTGGGAAAGGGAAATCTTGACGCAAATATTAGATTTTTTTTTAAATTAGATGGAGTTTTTAATTTTTCTACATGTAACTTGCATATTAGGTGTACATAGTACTGAGTACCCAGTTTTGTGAATTTTCATAATATTTCTGTATTTGTTTCTTCTCCCTGTGTTATTTGAAATTTGTACCCATATGAAGGATATACGGATGTTCTTTTTACCAAAGGTCATATAACCAGTATAGCCAACCTTAGCCACCAAGATCCACCAGTGTATACTAAAATTACAAAAACTTGTCAGGCATTTGAGAACAGAGTCTGACAAGCTGGAATTCTGATTTTTTTTAAATGAATTCCACCATTTTTAAATATCTGAGATGTCTAGAACAATTTATGTGAAAAAAAATCTTCAGGACAAGTTTTCAGCAGATTTTTTTTAAGATAGAGGACTGAGTGTTTGAGAAAGAAGTCCTGGAAGTCAGTTTCCCGAATATCCTTTTTTCTTCTTAACGTGGAGATTCTTATGGGCTCATGACAACCATAGAAGTGACTGCTCTGATTGAGTCCAATCACTGTTATCACAGTAATGTTTATTTTATGATAGTCTAGAGACCATTCATTCCTACCTACTCAGAAGCCTCAGAAAAAATCCTGTGACAAGCAGACCAATGGCTATAAAAATGGGACGGGAACAGAAGAGACTGATGAGGATGCACATGAAGGATATTTCAGACTGATGGCTAGAGTATATGTCATCTGAAACATTATTTTTAAAAATAAAATCACATTATTGCACTTTTTTTCAAATAGATGTAAAGGAGCTGAGCAGATGGAAAAAAAGTAGCGTCTATTCTCCACACCTAAAATGAGACCTATTCCCTTCTGCCCAATTTTGTAATTCACTTCATAAACATGAGTGCCTTTCTAGTGCTCTAATTTAGTACTAGTTCTGTGATTTTACTTTTCAGTTGCTACACCATATAATTGAATGTTTATTGTGCCAAGTAACAAGAGGAGCAAATGAACTGCCATTTAACTTTTTACTGAATACCATCTGAAATGCAAATTTTCAACATTTTAAGTAGAATGATGTTCTTCTTCCATATTTCTCATTTTATAGACATTTCCTCCTAAACGTTAGAAGCGGAATGAAAAATGAGGCCATGAAATTCATCCACCGTTCACATCCAGAACACTGGATCCACATTACTAAAATCCATGCAACTCTAAAAAAGTAGAACTATTTTGCCATGTGTTGGAAATGCCAAAGTCACCATGCGACTTCTATTTTGTAGTCCAACATGAAAAGGCATGAGCACAAAGATTACTTGGGACAGCAGTGAAACAGTGTACTTTATTTAGTGTTGTCCCCTCAAAAAACAGGAAGAAAAAGAAAGAAGATGGAAAGAACATTAACTTTTATTTTTTATTTAGTTTACTGGAAGCAGTCTGTGTGTTCAGTGTAATATATACATAGTTACAGTCGTTGCAAGACTCAGGATTATTTTGCTGCCAGTGATCATATGAAAGAAAAGGTAGACTTCTATCCACTCTGACTTTCAACTCCTATTGAAGAATGCTCCTATACCATGTGCCAATAGCTTATTTCCCATATCCATCTCTAAATTTCATGTCCATTTCCATACCTTTAATAACCAACCAGATTGTAAAATATATCATCCTCAAAACTTATGGTTGAAGTCCAGATGAAAAAAAAAAGGTGGCATTGAACTACCTCTAACTCCATGTCTACTTTGTCATTATGTTAAGAAACAAGCATTTTTCTATTAAAAAGATCCTCCCATGCCTACATGGGTCTGAGTTGTACTGGTATATAAAACTGATGATATTAAGAGAAATTAGAAAGTGAAGGTGAAAAAGATGTGAACATAAGTCAAAAGTCATACAATTGAGTCCTAACATAACATTATTCTCTTTTTTTTCATTTGTTTAACTGTATTTAAATCAATGGAATTATCTCTAATATCAATACGCATTGATATTGGACTGCCTCTCAGCAGGAGACTTCATAACATATAGTGGTTCATTCTGAAGGTTCACTATCTAGCAGGCTCTGGAAAAAAATAAGAGGGACGTTATTACTGTTAGAGAGCAAGACACTACTATGTATTCTGTGGAAAACTCTTCAAGCTTTGAACACACAGTCCTACTCGGAGTACCAGGTTTTCAGAGGCCCAGAGGAATTGCCTGCACCATGCAGAAAGTACCACAGTACTCTCAAATTTAATATGTGGGAGCATTAATCAGCTTCCATAAAGTTTTCAGAAGGAATCTGGGGATCTTACTTCTGGGATAAAGGTGGCTGAATGTCTTCTACCTTATCTTCTCTTTCCTTCTCTGCCTTCCCCTACACTGGCTTAAAAGTCTCTTTTGGATAGAGAGAGAATACTGGGTGGAACAGAACTAACTTTGATGTAAAATGTGAAACTTTTTATTAGACACTTTGCTTATCATAGCAGGATCAACATATTCTGAAGATGTTCAAAAGATTTTTTTTTCTCTTCCTAAGCTATAGGGACTCTGGAAGTTTTTCTTCACTGTGTGATAGAGCTTGTGATAAGCTTTGCCAAAATAAGACCACATAAGTTTATCTTGAAGATGGAGATGTTTTTGTCTAATTACAGCCTTTGGGCATACCACAATATTATTTTGTAGTTCAGATGACTAGATAACCCAGTCTCATCTGGTCTTAAGTGCTATGACAGTTTATCTTTTATATATATAAATATTATTGTCCAAAATTCAAAGACACAAACCTAGATTACTTACAGGAGTTGTGGTTCTTGAATTGACCTCTGATCTTCAAGGATTTGAAAAGTGGTTCAAAGACACAGAATTTCTTTGGATAAGGTTGCAGTGACCGTGTTCTGTTCAGCCACACTCCCGTTTTGTTTTGTGCCTTCCCTGACAAGTTTCTGTGCTAGGAGACAGGAGTAGAACAGCAACCAAGTCAGCATGCCTATTCCTGCAGATTCCTTCTGACTAAAGAAATTTATCTTTGGGCTAATTTCGACACCACCTACGTAGCACAAACAGAATAACTTGTGATTTAAAGAGGTTATTTTGTGTACCAAAATTATTTGTGTGCTCAATGAAAGACTGGGAGTAAATTTGCTTTTTTTTTTTTTTTTTTGATTTCCAGTTGGCTAATTCATTAGATTTATAGGCTTATATTACAAGCACTGCTGTAAGCAAACCTTCAGTAATTTTAAATTACATGTAAATAATCCCAAGGCAGATTTAAATTTGTTACACATTTCTGAGTTGAAAGAAGAAATTATATTAGATCTTTTTACTTAGTCACTGGATACCGTATGCTAAATGGATTCTAGCCTAAACTGTTAGCATCCTGACAGAATGATCAATTAATTCCCTTACCATTTAGCTGGAATATTTTAATAGTTCTGCCTGGCATTCAGTTGAAAAGCTACATATGATATTTTTGATATGCTAATGTAATGCCATGTTATTTTGCTAAGCATTTAGCTTCCTTCTGAATTCAGTAAAGAATCCCTTGGGAATTAGCAAAGAATAACTGGAAACACTCTCACTTCTTTCCAAGATGTATGCATGTGCATATATATATGTATATATGTATGTATACACATTAGATGCAGGCTTACATTAAGGAACTATATCAGTGTTATTTGATTAAGAGTAATTCATAAATATTTAATTCTTAGGAATTTTACAAGGGATTTTTAGGCTACTCAGGATATCTGAGATGTTTTTAATAAGAACTTGTGGTCTTTTTTTTTCTTTTTTGAGGATGTATTTTTATGAACCACTTCCTAGGTTACAAAACTAATGCAAATAAATCAGATCTTGAGTTCCATTCTATTCTAGTTAATTTTTAATATTTACAAACATAATATTAAGTATTCTTGAGATATTTTAAGCAGAAATGATTTAGTGGTGTTATATGATCCATCACTAACAGACCGAATATAAAAAAAGAAGCCAATCTGAACTTCCTGCAAGCTGAAATATAATTACAGGCATAAATCTGTGACCTTTATTTAACTCTATAGACCCTACCCCATCCATTCACTTTCATCTGGTCTGCTAATATGAAAAAGCTCCCTTATAAGTTCCTTATAGTTCTTTACTTTGGAAGCATCATGATTTTTTCCTAAAAGTCCTTCCAAAAAAAGAGGATATTTTAATTTTTGATTGCTATGTTAAAACATTTTTTGGAAATATATTTGTTACTTTTTTTCCTATAAGTATTGTGTTACCTTATAAATTTTAGCATGGTCCAAAGCAAGACACACTTTATGTGTGGAACCACAAACTTATTGTTAGTCTAATTAGCAGTTTATTTACCTAATCAAAATACAACGAGCAGCTGTCACTGTTAAAACTGACAGCTCTTTAGCTCTTTAAACTTTAGCTCTGCCACCATCTTTACTGTAGGCAGTACAATTCCTTAGGCTAGTGACAGTCCAGCTGGAGAAAGCTACATTTTGAGCCTATTCTTCTGACCACTAGACAACATCACTGCTACACATAGGCCAAGTCAGACAAGAGGCATTGTGCCACTGGGCAACCTGCTATTTATTACAGCTAAAATGATCTCAGGCCAAGTCAAGCCGAGCCAAGGCCTGACAGGTCCTGCCACCTTCTATTTCTAAGCTTGCAGAAGATCTGTAGCCTGCTAATAGTGGAAGCAGCAGGGCTATGCTTAAAAAGAAAGTGACTTTATGCTTAAAAAAAAAAAGTGACTTTGCCCTGAATATACTTTTCTGTTTTACCACATAGTGATGTAGGTATTACAGACCATTGCAGACAAAGGTTGCTGTTTCTCAGAATGTGATTTTTGCTTTTATGTAAAGAGCAATCCCCTTTCCATACATTGTTCAGGGGTATCAGTAACCTAAGTTGGTAATAATTCTGTACTGCTTAATTCGCAAACCAGAGGGTATTTCCTCTGGGATATATTAGCAGGTGCTTTGGCGATTAATTGATTCTCCCCAGGGTATAGCAAAAGGATGTGGAGTTATAATATGACAGGTATCTCCAGGAACCAAGTGCCTCTTCCTGCCAGGTAATCAATGTCTCCAGTGAAGTAGTAATGGCTTCTGAACTTCATTTAGAAACGGACTTGCCATTAAAGAGCCTTCTGAGTATTTCTATTGTTTTAAATATTAAAAAGATCTGTTTTAAACCTTCAAAGTAATTTTTAGATGCAAAGAGCTTAATGCTAGGTCCAAAAATATATGTATTCAGAATATACAATATTAAATAATAGTAAAACATTGTAACAAGTTAAGTGACATTGATCTATTCTGTACTTTATATCATGTAAAAAAGGAACATTTTCATTTATCATTTCACACTAAAAGAACAAAGAACTTTGCCAGCAGATGAGTAAGTTTGTTTTTTTCTATAGTGAAAAGAGTAAAGATCTAGAGTGGGTACATTCATGCTTTATTTATGTTTATCTCAAGGGCATGCGTTGTACAATTATCACTTACTGCTGTATAGCACAACTTGTTGTGAAAAAGAAGTCTTCCATTTGTAAAAACTATTCATTTTTTTGAACATATGGAAAAACTTTGTCAAATATCCTGTAATAAAATATAGTTGAAAGAGATATAGATGTTGAAATTATTTCTTGATTTAGTCCTTTTTTATTATTCTGAAATAAAGCAAAAGAACTAAGTTACTCATCTGTTAAGAGAATCTCAGGATGTGTCCACATTAGTATTTTATTTCAGATAAAAAATACACTTTTGAAATGGATCCTGCTTGTTCTCTCTTTCCACAGTTTCTTTGTATTGTGGAACTGTCTCATGGATCAGGTTTCTATCAGTGAAATTAAACCAGAAGATGTGCTTAATATTCTCCAGTTAGTATGCCCCACTAATACCTTCTGACTGCTAATGGGCAGTCAAGCCATGGGATCAGACTACTACTTAGTCAAGAGAAAATATCCCAAATGCCTACAGAGTGGATGTTAGGCTCTTAGCACCAGCAGACCAGCTTTACAGATCTTTTCCTGTTATATCTCTCTAATAGCTCTTAAGGAAGTAGCTTGAGTTATCAATGACACTGAGGAGAGGAGGACTTAGCACTCATGCAAACACCTCGGCCAGTTCTGTTGTTCTGTCACCTCCTGGCCAAAGCTCAGAAGTAGATTATTGTGGGGTTTTTTTTGGATAGATGATTTTCTTATTCTATTCCACACATTCTCCATTTTGGCAAAGCTTACTCTCCCATTTAAACAGATATTAGTACCAGAGCTGCAGAACTAACCACACTACTTTGATTCTTTTTAAAAAACAGTAATAATATAATCTATGCATATAAAGTGCGTGTGTATTCTTGAAGTATTGTACCTATTATCACATTTGAACCTTTTTTTGGAAAACCACATTCCTCAAATCAACACTTACTACCCAAGAAGGGGAAATATGGTTATGACTTCACATTAGATGACATATATAGAACTAAACGCAGCTGAACTTCTCTGAGACTCTCTCTGGATCTATGGATGTTCTCTGATTGTGTTGCTGTTTACGATTCAAGTCCATCAATTCTTGTCACTCGGACTAAGGCACAAGATGTCCTAGAATAAGTCTAATCTCCAAAAAGAGAAATCCCAAGTGGTCAGCAGCTCAAACATCTCACCAGCATCACCAAGCTCCATCTACTCATCGTAGTGGTGTTTACGGTACAACTCCTTCCCAATTCATCTGTCTGCCTTTCATCGGGAGAAGCCAGTCCAAAGCCTTCACCTCCATGGGAAACACTGCAATGTTTAGGTTCAGAGGAGGTGTAGAATTTTTTATGAAGGAGGGATTATATTATGAAAATAAGTGTTCAAAAAGGAGATAGAATACTAGTGAATCTATTTGCAGAGATGGAACATTATTTCTTGCTGGAAATTATTAAAATCAAAATTTAAAGTATGTTTAAAATAACATAGTACATTAAGAAGGTAAAGAATGAGTATGGAAGAAAACATTCCCTGAAGGAAAATTCCATCCACTGAAGCAGTCTCTGTATTATTCAAAGAAGTTTTCCATGCCAAACCATATACCACTTGAATCAGAAACTTAGTGTACAGTTACCCACATGAACGACTTTGCTTAAAAGTAATCCTGAACATAGGAGTTAGTAGTATCAGAATTTGTGGCATTCATTCAGAAAGAGAATGCATGCCTTTGAGGAAACATGTAAAAAGACAATGCAGACTGGGGCAAAGATTGAAATATTGTTTATACTCCCCAGAGAGGAATTACATAAATCTGAAGCAGTTCTCTGAGTACTCATGGAAAGAGTCAGTCAAACTGCTTTTAGGAGTAATACAACTATTCAGACAAACTTGGATTTGCATCTAGGATATTTATCTGGTATTTACATGAACATGATAGAGTCCAAAGGAAGATGCAAGGTTTAAAATAAAATTTCTCATGCTAAGCAAAGTATTTGAACAGCACTGTACATTATTCAGCTTTCTACCTTGGCTCATTTATTTCAGTTTTTAGAACAAAAAAAAGGGATACATCATTCACATACTACCTGCTACAAAAGCTGTTGAATACAACTGATTGAACTAAACTTGGCTTTTATGCAGAACCTAAGTGCATGTAGAATACTAATGTAATCATAAGGCCCCTGTAACTACAGTCATTTATCACTTGCTCTGCTTACAGACAGTATGGAAGGACAGTAACAGAAGGATTTTCAAATGCCTGCTCCCTTCCTTTTTGCTCTTCCTGCAGGTTCGTGCCTAGAGATGTAGTTCGGATTTTAAATTATTTTTGATTACAAAATCTGACCTTATTTTATTTTATACTCCAGATATACTCCTAAGCAAAAGACTGAAGTTGCATTCTTAAGTCAGGAAATGCTAAAATGAAGTATAGCTGACCTGATCACTCGCATTCCTGGAACTCCATTGACTTTCATCCTGCAGGGTATAGGAAAACATTCTCTTCAGTACAAACTTTAAAACGGTTTTCTCATCCCACAAATGCTTCAGAGATTTTGTAGATTTTCCTGTTGTTTTTATCAAAAGTGTAAATCTTTTGTGGATTTTAAAGATATGAAAAGCCGAACATCCTAGACGTTCAACTAGCCAGGGTTAGGGCTAGGATAGGTTTAGGATAGTCAAGAAAGGAAGGGGTAGCAATTGTCAACGTAAATAACTTAAGCTGGTGTCTTTAATTTCCTAGTGGCTGCTTTGAATATACTGATGAAATACTTTCTCTCCCCTGTTTTTTTTTCTATCTTTGACCTTAGAAACATTCCACAATAAAAATGTCAGGCATTATTGTAAAGCTGTGGGAAACATCATTAAATAAAAGAACAAATTTTCTAATACAAAACATACGTTATCATATTTTTGAAAAGGCTTAGTCTCTTCACCCTTTTTGATAGAAGAAAGCATACTTATGTTAAAATATAGCTTTAAATTATTTAAGAGGTTTCTTTTCTGGAAAATAACTTCAACTACTGTCACAGATGAACTATTTATGATCCTCAGTTTGCCTTTTATCTAACAACATCTACAGAAACATGATCTCATGGATGAAAACATGTCTATTTTTGGTCAATGGAGTAGCAACTTTTTATTTCATATTCTTTCCAATATCATTACTAAGGAAAAAACAGAAATGTTTTTCTTCTTTCTTTCTTCCTACTCACACTGACTTTCTTCCCCTTCTAATGTCTAACTTTTTCCTTAATTTGATAATTCCCTTTAATTTACATATGTTCTTTTGTAGGCTGCAAATGAACTCAAAAGAAAAAAAAGGAAAAAAAAGAGCCTTGGGTGTCATCAGGGACTGCTCAGTGAAAAGCTATGCTTAATATGCAGTGGTAGTCAAAGCAAACAGAATGATAGCATGAATAAAGAATGGTTTCGTGATAACAACGAAAGCATTACCATGCCATTTTATAAATAGATTACAAACCTTCACCCACAATGCTGTTGTCAGTGTGGTCCCAGGGAAATCATTGCAGACATTCCTCCCAATTCCAATAGGAAAAAGACTTTATCTGGAAAGGGTTCCATATAGGAGTGTGCAACGGGGGAGATCCTGACATCTTTGCCATGTCAGTGGGCCATTGGGTAGAATATAGATCAAATTTGAGGAAGATGAATGAAAAATTACATTACTATTATGTTATTTTTCTACTGTGTGCTATTATTTTTCACAGTTTTAATATTCAATAAAATTATGTAAAGTATAGTGTTTATGATTGATTGATTTTACAAAGCCAGGCATAAACACCAGTAATAGTCCAACTGAATTAGAATACTGACAACATATATTCTTACAAGATGGTTTTATTCTGTTCAATCTGATATCATTTCTACCATAATATTCCTTTATTTTAATCTGCTCAGTTAACACAAACTGTTGCTCTGTATAGAAATCTATACAACAGGTTTATGTGTTTCCAGCTACAGTCTATTATTTGCTTTAACTTTACATTTTTGGGGACATCTAAGGAAGTCAAAACAGAAGCAATGATCTTTCTGCCTTCCATATTGCAGTGTGATAAACATTTTGAAGCATGTGTTATGAAACAGATGCAAAAAAGTAGCTTAAATAAATTGTGCTGGCATGCAGTGTAGTATAATCGTATGAAACTGTCACAATAATGGTTTTGGCTTATCCCAGAAAGGGAAAATGTGATAAAAATAGACAGAACCAGCAAACACTGGAACAGTAATTCAGTGTATGGAAATGATTGTCTGAATACTTCATTTACACAACATATCAGCTAGGATTATAGATGGTGAAACACCCAAGTTTAACTAAAAATGATCTGATAATTCTTTCAGAATAATGCCTGCTTGTTAGAGGCTGTAGGGTTTTATCTAAACAGCACTAGGATAGGCAGACTCCCAGAACCAAGTTAATCATCAAAATTCCCACCCCCCAAATTTGCCTACGTGCATAAGTCACAGAATGCTCATAGAAATCAATGCAGTCACAAGCAGGTTTGTAACTCCTGCCAGATTATTATATCTTATTTCTGATTTTATATATATACATATGTATATGCATTATATATACATATGTATACACATATGTAAAGCATTGATGTGCTTTGACTATATAGTGTGAAATGAAACTGATTCCGTCTTCCTTTTAATATAGCAATGTGCACACCATCATGAACAAGGCAAACAACAAGAGAACTCAGATATGGTCTGTATTCCTTCCCTGCCTCCAGAATTATCACTGAATTGTAGCTTCTGCAAAGATTGAAGAATGTTATAAAGAAAATTTACTATAGTGCATGAGCAATAAATGTAAAGTATGATTTACTGCTAATCACACACCTCTAATTTTCATGCTAAAAAGAAGGGGAAAAAAACACCCTTATTGCCTGTGTTACTACTTATTTATATTCCTCATTAAAAGCTTGGGACTTTTACTCACAGCAATCCTATGATTCATTCTTATCTTCAACTACCACCCACTCTTTTGGCCTTCCTTAGCTTTAGCTGTTACAAGAAATGATTATGTAAAGATAGCTGGATGTGCACATATTTCTTCTAAACCAACTATCTAAGAAATAAGTCAGTTTAAACCTGCAGTCCACACTATCAGTATCACAAATGCTTTCTGTGTACTTCTACTTCTTATCCTCTTCTCATCACTACAGAAAACACATTGGTAAGATTCCTCCTCCCTTACTTTTTTCTACATCTGACTAATAGTTGTGATGACTTGAAAAAGAAAAAAAAAATATTGAAACTGAACATTTTGATGTAAATTGTATTATGCTATTTTTATTTTATGCAAGAAAGCAAGTTCCTAATTAAGCAAAATGAAATTAAAACAAAGGAGAAATACAAAGGTAGAAATGTTAGTATTATAATATGCATCATGCCATTATCATGCCATAAGAAATTTTAAGATAAAAAGCGCAATCAAAATGTAAGCTGGAAAGTGGTCAGGACATGCATAATGTGAGTAGTCAGAACATAACACAATGTGCAAAAGAAATGTCATGGAGTAGGACAGATAGCTGACATCAAACAACCCTAATATCTTAGATATTACGAGCCCTGGACTATTTCACTGTAGGGGTTCATATATCCATATTCAGCCAATCTGTTACAGTGAATTCAAACAGCAATGGCTGCAAAGGCAGCATTACCACATTACCCACTTCTACCTGCTTGAACATTATGAGGGAAAAGTAATACCTGCTACTATTTACAAAGCAGCAAGTGAAAGGGCAGAACGTTCCTATTTCCGTGGAACTGACTGACCCGTGCTCTCCAAGAGAACAGTTTGCTGCTAATGGCAAAAATAAACAACAGATGGCCTTGAGGGATTTTTTTATGGGTTTTTACTTAACAGAAATCTGTAGCTTGAAGTAGGTCATTGTTAGCTAGGGATAGAAAACTACAATAGGTCTTAACAGCTTAGATTAATTGGTGAAAAAGACCACCAAGCCTGCCAGGATTGCTTGGTTGCTCAAGAAAAAATAAAATTTAAAAGAAAATATTGGTGCGTAGGCTCTTTGTTTTAGCAGAAATTTCACCCTTTCTATCCTGCCTGCCTTGTTTCTAATAAGTAGAACATAAATACAAGACTTCTCTGTGTTATATTTTGGGGTTTTTGTTTGTTTGCTTTTTTCTCTGAGCCCTAGGAGAGAACGTAGCAATCACCCGATATCAAAACATAGGAAATCAATGCAACTTGCTGTCAGAACTGTTTTCCATCTTTAGTCTGGATACTTTAATACATTTGTTTCTTATATTTTGTTTCTTGCATTTTTAAAAGACTATGGGTTTTCCTCTAGGGGATAAAATCAAGACATTAAGATGTGAGAAAGGGATACCCAGACTGATAACATCATTGAGATATTCTAAGAAGTTTAACTTGTATTGCTCAGCACAACATTCAGGTTTGCTTCAAATCCTCCTCTTTATGTGGATGTATTGGGAATCAGGCAGAATCTGTAGAGCATTTTCCAAAACATTATTTCATATGTTAGCTCTACTAAAGACTTTTGATGCAGAGAGAGGACCAAAAGCAAGAGACTTTGACTACTGTCAGTCACAGCACCCCTAAACTTTTCAGAGGCTTTGATTTGTGTTACTGAAAGTTCGAAGAAACAGCACTTCTGCCTGTAAGAAGAAAACACATTTTCCCATAACCTTTTTTTTTTCCATTCTAGCTCTTATGTCACTGGGAGGTCCTAACTTAGAAGTGTCTTTAAAACAGGGAAAGTCCAAATCTCAGAAAGAAGAGAAATAGAAATATAGCTGAAATATGCAAGATCGAGGGTGGGGGGGGAAAGTGTTTATCTGAGAAAAGAGACATGATTCAGAGGCTTGTGGGCTGCACATGTGCTTTGTTAATTATCTACCCACATATGATATTTATGCCTTGATGGCAACAAAATGAAAGGAAAACGCTGAAAGCATTTTTATTTATTTAACATATAACAGTTAGAATGAAGCAAGAGCAGATGCAGTGCTGACTTGTGTACACTATTTCACCAGTGCAAAATAATACAAAAAGATCAAAAATCTAAAGTGAACTTCAAGATCAGAATGGATAGTGATTATCCCTCCTTTCGTGCCACATCAAAAATTAAACAACCAGATGCAAAATCTTACTTCGCTAACTAATGCCATAGATGAATAGTCATTACATAGAACTGTGATTAGTACTGGTATGACAATAGCTTTCTTCCTCCTAAGATTCAGTGTTCAATATGACAGCAGAATTAATTTTCTAAAGCTTACTTAAAAATAAATTAAGATCATTACTTTTTGAATATCTTGTTCTGAAATGAAAAAGAATTAAGTATTTGAACATTTTGGAAGAGCTGAGCCCAAGAGGCTGAAACAGTTAGCTACTGTAATCAAATTTTCAAGGTCAGTAACATCTGTGTTGATGTGGCAATACCTAGATAGCGCTATTCAAGAGTATATCATTTGTACCCACTTTGATCAAGTTCCTGCTTTGGTTGACTGGGAAATGAAGACCTCTGGGGGCATTTGCCAATGTCTAGGCAGACTAGGCAGTGTAGGTACGGTCTATGCTGACCAGCTCATTTCATATTTCAGTAGTGAAATCACAAGATTACGCTACTCGTGGGTGAAGAACTTCATCTCACAGTAATACTCAGTGAGAATGACTTCCATTTGTACCTGCTCAGCGATGCTTCCATTAAAATATCTATAATTTGGAGAACTAATTTTAGAGAATATTACAGACAGACTCTTAAAAAGAGGAACTTAGAGGGATTTTGAGAAAGCTCCTAACCACACTGTTCCAATAAAATGCAAGTTTGGCATACAGAGAAAGGTTTAGCACCCTTGCCTAAAATGGGACACAGTCAGAAATTAAATGTTTAAATATAAGTTAGAAGAAATAAAACTCAAACAACAGGAGTTACCTAACAGTGAAGGTGCTTATTCACTTTTTAAACCCTTAAACTGTAAAGTTCTTTAAGCAACAGAGTGCAGGCTCCTGAGATGTTCACCTGGGTTCCTGTCTAATTTCCACGGCAATCCAAGGAAATGTGGGAGAGTTTTCTAAACTCCACTCTTCAACTGGTTCAATTTAGTACATCTGCTCTTCTGAACTTAAGCATATGTGTTCAGTGCTTTGTTGTTGTTGCTACTGTTACATACTGTTACCCTAAATCTTGGCAACTTTAACAACCATATTGCACTAAAATCAAATTTCAAATAGGCACATTTTTAAGAGGAACATTTATACAGTCTTTCACTTAAAACTATTTTAAGAAATTTCATTGCATTCAGTTTTTCTCTAGTAAAACTAAATTAGATTGTTAACATTTATAGCTATTTTCCCCTATTACTTAAAATGACCTAAAAAGAATGTATAAAACATTAAGTAGAGACTAGAGACATTCTAACAAATTATCTTATTACCTATATTTTTTCCTAACTCTTCAAGCCTTCGAGGTTACTGGGTTTTACTTTGTATATTTTTGGGTATTTATTGAGGAATTGTATTATAAAACAATAGGATCCAAGCTGACACTATATACGTAGAGTGTAAGGTATCACGGTTCTGTTTTGGTACAGAAATACCTTTCTAAGTTATGTTAAAAAATAGGCTGTGGTCTAAAGAAATCCTGCTAGAGTTCCACCATTACTACAGGTTCAAATTCCAATGTGCTTAATTCATCACTTTCCAAGTCGGGCACCTGTCAGACACGGTGCAAATCATTGTGCCCTGCTAAACAAAGAGAGATGAATCGCCCTTTAGCTGAAATCCGTGGAAGTCGACCATTAACTTTGCGGAAACCAAGATACCATCCTCACTCCTTTTCTGTACTATGTGGCCATTGAAAAAGTTCTAGCAAGGTTTTATAGATTTAGGAAGCCTGTTAACTGCAGTCTTTGGTAACGTGCTGCATACTTGTTAGCTGCTACTCCAGCTTATAAAGTGAAGAGGGAAACTTAATGGCCCATAGGATGAAAGGGAGTACCAGGGAAATATTAGGTAGAAAACAAACAAGCGAGCAGAGGAAAGAAACTGTGAAAAGTAAAAAAGCAAAGGTCAAGGAAAGGTAGACCAAAAACTTAAGCCTTTAACAAAAACTGAAAACAGAACGGTAAGAACCTCTAGATACGATTCCAGACAGGAATCAGCATCTGCTGTGTGTCCTTAATAAAACAGATGACCTCAGTATTTTCAGGAGGCTATCGTGCAAGCCTTCCAGTTGCTCTGGACATTGTGACCTAAGGGCAATCTGTGACACGCCACCCTGCTCTGGGAGCCAGGGCCTTACCATTCGGGCACCTCTATGACTGACACATCCCCTTGGTGATTTAAAACCTTCCTCCTCACAATATTAAATTTTGCAAACAATGTCATTAGTATAGCAGTACGTAAGGCTCGGTTTATACTTTACTAACTCAAATAAAAATCCTGAAGAGGGTTACAGAAAAACAGACATGAAGGCCTATTTATAAAGGAAATTGTATTAAATTTAGGTGGAGATGGGTTCTACACCTACATAAAAGTCTTTGAATAATTTCTGAGTTGATACATGATATATCATTCATACCTTCAAACCATTTTGATGTAACATTGAAGGTGCAGGTTTCTTTGTCCAATCTTTCTTTTTTTTTTTTCTACTGACAATAGTTACTTACTATGAGTTGATGTTTGAAATATTTAGCGAACAGGCCTAGAGCTCTACGCTTGCAAATTTGCCTCTAATCCCCAGCTCAGGGCAATTGTAATGTAGCATTTTATTGCAATTTTCAGCACACTATACGGTATGGCAAAGTTTCAAGCTGTGAAATCTGAGCAGAAAAGTGCACCCTTTTCCTCGTGCGTTTTTCAGAATTGACTGTAGTGGCACTTGCCAGTTTAATCCAAGACCTATCTGAAACATGACCACCACCTGATTCAAAGGTATTAAAATGTTTAGCTTTCTTTTCCAAGGTGGTTCTGCTGTGCACTATGGGAAAGAAATGGAGCCAAATCACCATTTAGTTGTGAATCACTCCTCATATTTGATGAATTAACGTCTTCTTATTGGCACAGTATCCCTAATCCCTTCCTATTCTCCTGTACTGAAGTAGAGCCAGTCTCACAAGGGGAACATTGAGATTACACAGTGAAAACAGGTACTTTGCTTTGTGGTTGTTAGCAAAGTTGATCCATTGCTGAGAATTTGGAGATACAGCAGAGCAGCACAACAGTGAATATCCAATCTATGCCTGTGTTGCCTTTGCTTGTGGATTGCAAGGGACTGTCTGACTACAATAAGAAACAAAACAAACTCTTCAGCAGCTCTTTCATTCTATGAGTAAGTGCCGAGGTGCTGCACGTAAAGCCGTGGAAGATGTCTGCATTCACACGGCTCCTACAACTGCTTTTACTGCTCCTTGCTGGAGTGAGGTGGGGATTTCAGGAGAGACTGAAACTGCAGAAGTTGCACCCGGTGAATCACTGATATTTGAGCTTTAGCTTATTATATCAAACTCCATTACTAGTTACAGCTACAAAAATCTAGCTATTAATCACACTGAGTCCCCCACATCACTGACTATCTGAGAGGAAGAGGAAGAAGTATAGCCAGCAACAGCAAGCTGAAATAACATTTTCAGGATAAAATGTGTTGGAAGGATAAGCAGAGAGCCAGCCATCCTTACAGCATAGCTTATAAACATAAAGAAATATTTAATTCTCTGACACCAAAAGGTCTGCAGATTTGTTAGAAGACAGAGTCTGCCCCCTTTCTTTCTCCTCTTCCATCCCTCATCTGTTAGTTATTAAGTTTTACAGGCATGGAAATTGAACTAAGAAATTTAAAGACGTTTCTTTGAAATTTTTCTTAGGAAAAATTGGGATTTCCCTTTATCCTACCCACTGGACAGATTAATCTACATATTAACCCCACCTGAAAACTACATGCTAACCCAGGCTTGCCCCGGCTTCTCCCTTCATTGTCCAGAGGTTCCAGCAGGGGAGATCCTCAGCGCAGCAGGACACGGAGAGATGTTGCTGCACAACCTGGGCTCCATGCAGCAGAAACACCAGGGCTCCATGCAGCAGAAACACCATGTCTCCTGCTGCCCGTGGGGATGTACCTCCACTAGATCCAGGCATACTGGTTTGTCCACGTGGCCAAAAGCAGCGATTCTGTTTNCCTGGGCTCTATGCAGCAGAAACACCAGGGACAGCCATCATGTCTCCTGCTGCCCGTGAGGATGTACCTCCACTAGATCCAGGCATACTGGTTTGTCCACGTGGCCAAAAGCAGCGATTCTGTTTTGCTCTGGGACAGATAGGGCCTGTGGGTTCATAAGAGGAGCTTAGAAGGTGATGCTGCAGTGCTGCTTCCCGTTCCCAAGCTGGATCTCTCTGAACCCTTCTCCATAAAGCACAGTGCAGCACTTGAAGAGCTGTTACTGTGCTGCCTTTTCCTGCTTCCCTTATGCATAAGCACTGAACTCTCTATAAGCACATTTCTCAAAAATCCCATATTTACTGAAGAAGACCATCCTGTTATTACACTGAACAACTGCTTTGACCTGTTCTGGGAATTTCTCAGTTTTTGTCCTGCAAGCCCTACTCAGATAATTTCAGATTCATCGTTTTATTTTTTTTAATTTATTTTTTCCTCAATCTGCATAGAAAAAAAAAAAAACAATTAACAACTTTTTGTCCAAGGAATATTGCACAATGATCTGCTTATACAGCTATCTCATTTTACAAGACCATATTATCTTCACCAGGTTTTTAATTAATAGATTTCACCTATCGTGACTAGAACAATGATAGTGAATAGCCTTCATATAACTAATCTTTATTATTATTATTACTACCACTTTAAGGACCACATAATATACAGTTCACTAATTTGTGGGGTTGCATACAGAATATCTTGTACTCTTTTCATTTAATAACAGAACTAAGAAACCTGCTCTAACTTTAAGAAGGAAAAAAAAAACAAGCTAATCATTTTACTGTCCAGGAAAGCAACAAAGAAACAAATCATGTAAGGTGGAAATAGAATTAAACAAGTAATATATAACAATTTGGGCAGGTCCCTTTCCTACTATAGTATGTTTATAAAGGATTATGACGTTTTCTTTCAAAAAATATTTTTTTTCTAGGTGCATTTAAAAATCTGAATAATTTCTTTTAAAAAAAGTTTCAAAAGCTGCAAACTTTTTTTCTATAAACTGTATGACAGACTGTGGAACTAAATTAGAACAGAATAACCTGGAGAACAGCTAATAAACTTAATTTTATGTAAACTGATAGAAGGAGTTAATTCCAGAAGGGAGCTCAGGAGTAAGATACATGCTACAAACCCTCTCTTCTAGGCCTTATTATCAAGCAGAAAAGTCCACAGCCTAATTTTTAAACGAAATGCCTGAAAAAAAGGCACACACACACACACACACACAANACCTGAAAAAAAGGCACACACACACACAATCAGATTAAAAAAAAAAAAAAGTGGAAGAATATAGATATTTTATGGAAAGAAAAGAGCGAGTAGCTTGGTACCCAGTGTGCTTCTTACACCTGTGCCCCTAAGAACAATCCTGCTTCAGGCACTTTTTGAAGCAGCCTCAGTAATAATTTACCCAGTCTCTAAAAGGCAAAAGAACAAATAACAATCCTAGAACAACATGGAGCAAAGCACATATACAGGAAGCACTTTGGTACCCAAGAGCTTGCCTGTTTTTTTCCAATTTTACTAGCTGGATAATAAAAGATATTACTTCTATCTAAAAAAGAGCCTTGCTGTTGACAAGATCTTTATCCAGAAATTGCATCTCTTATTCATCATTTTGTCCTTGTAGGCTATTTCTGATAGCTCAAAATGTGTGTAACATTTTGACTGAATGAATCATCAATTTACAAGAACATATTTTAACTGATTAACACTTTACAACACAGCATTCAAACAGAATATATAAATTGTATGTCAACAATTTTCAGACAACTTCATTTAAAGTTGGTGGAAAATATAAGCATTTGTTATCTTCACAAAATAATATCACAGTGTAAACGGTCATGATGATATCAGACCACCAGATCAGAACAGCCCTTATTACAATATGGTTGTCTTTGTTATATTGGCCTAAACTACCATTAAAATATTATTACCTGGTGGATGGTTTAAATTCCTTGTTAGTTATTGAACAAGATCCAGGACTAGTACTTGACTGTTTTTAGGCTCTTTCTGAATCTTTAAAACTTGTTGGAGAGTTAGAGATTTTTTTCAACACTTCAAACTTTCTACACAATAGCGGCTCCTATACTCAAATAAGTACCCAGTTTAATAAGTATCTAAACAGGATCCAACCATGTCTATTGGTTTCAGGAAAACTGAAGAAACTGACAAATAATCAATGACCAATCAAATGAGATAAGCCTTAAAATTATTTGATAAGGAAAATAAGGTATACTTCTTAAGTCTGAAGTAGAATTGGTCACTAGAACAGCGTTAATTATCTAGATAACTTGTAGCTCTGCATAGAACACTGCGTCATTCTTATCACTGAGCACTTCCTCTGGTTTGCATTAACCCTCTGCATTATTTTCTTTGCCATGTGATGGGCAAGCAAAGAGTTAACAACCAAAACTGCTGAAGTGCAGGAGCTCTGCCAGGACTTTGCCAACATAGCAGAAAAGCGATGGAGAGACTTTGGGTGCTCTCCCCAACAAAAAAGTAGGAAGTCTTGTGGAGACAAGGTGGTCCCGCTCTGCTAAAATTTGCAAAGAAATACCCAGCTCAATAAAGAACACTTGCAAAGCACTTGATAAGATTGAAACTTGCCTGAAGGTACTGGAAGGGTAACCTTGTGAGGATGACCATAGCACAGTCACATGCTCCTTCCCTAAGGGTATAATGGACAGAGTGGAGCAGTGATGAGTTGCAAGGAATCAGGAAAGACCCCTGACCAACTCCTCTGGCTGGACTGTGAGTATCCCTCCCCTTCCCTCACCTGGATACTGGGATAACATAACTCATTGGGAGGCTGAGAGTCCTCTGTACCTTCAGAGTGAAGAAACACTTCCATTTTCAACTCCTTCCAAGGTTGAGCAGCCCCTGTATACAGGGTGAAGTAATGCTATAGCAGTTTATTTTATTTTATTTTACTTTTTATTTTTACTTTATTTTTATATTTTTTTCCCCTGGGACAAGCAGTTTGCTCCATTTAGTTACATTAATTGCCAGTTGCTATTTACTAATTGAGAAAACCATTCCTGTAACAGTCGCAGTCACACCAGTTGTTATCAAGCAGATCTCATGCTGGTGAATAAAATCAACTAACGAAAGCCCAATGGTTGTTGCCTCTTTGGATTATTTTACTGTTCCATTTAATGAGCCATCAGGACAGCACGTTAACAAATGATATAGCATCTTCTGGATCTAGTGTGTTGGTCAGGTTAAGTTTTCAGGATTTGAAAAGTTTTGTTGTTCAGGGAAATCATTTAATCATCACATTCTGACCCTAAAGTATGTGTCTAATTCCCCTAGGCAAAGAGACTGGAATATCTTTCTAATACATTTGTCAAGATTATCTACAAGTAAAGACTAGTTTCTGAATGTTTTTACTGTGAAAATAGGAAGGTGTACTATTATTTTCTTTCTACCAAGGTCCTATTAGGGCATTAAGTCTTGTTCTGCAAAGAATTGATAAATATTTGCTGATCCTACCCCATTTACTTTGCTTATTTTCTAAATAAAAAGATCTCTAATGATAGACTATAGAGCATGCAAAAATTTTATTTGTTTCCAGTGCATTTAGTCTACACTGTGCACACATGCGTCTCTGTGCTTTCACTGACCTCCAGAAAATGTCTCATGAATAAAGATAAGCTACTTCTACTTCCTATGTACAGATATGAGCAAATAGTAAAAAGAGAGATAAGACTAAGCAAACCCAAAAGAAGATGATATTAGAAGTGGTGAGGAGGGGTAATTTTTTTCGATGTGGTTTTCAAATGTTTTCAAAACATTTTTAATGTATTTTAGACACATTAAGTAAATTCTTGAAATACCTCACTTGAAAGAAGCATTAGGTCTATCTAAAGTGTGGCAAACTAAAAAAGAAACTAATTTAAAGCAGATCATTCATTTATTTCTACTTCAAATATATCTAAATAAATCAAGAATTAAAAAGCAAAAGCCATTTTTTTATGTATGCCATTTGTAAATATATTTAATTTTATGGGTACTTTGCTGTCAGTTAGTGATGTCATGTGTAAAATGCATTTTCAGCATTCTAGTCCCTCTTCCCCTTCATATTCCCAACCTTTATGGAAACAATATGTCACAAATGCAGTTGCTGGCAGAGAAACCACGGGAATAACTCACAGATGAGTCAGTCATCAACTTTTAGTGTTTACGATGCAGCTCTGGGCATCTGTGATTTTCAGGCTGTATTTGATATTCTAGATTTATTTCTTTTGAACACAGCATAAATATGTCAGTGTGCATGCACAGTATATATATTTACCTTTGCATATGCATACATAATACACACATGCATTCCTGGTGTTTTCACTAAGTATTAGTCAATTAAACATAATCTATACACATACATTTATATGTATATATAGTAACATAGCTACATATATGTATAATAATATAAATAATATAATAAAATAAGTAATATAAACAATATAATAATATAAATATATTATTATATACATGTTAAAAACACCAGCAATCCAGGTTCCACTGTGAATATTCATTTTCACTGTGATAAAACTTTGCCAAGTTTTTGTCAAGTATTATCTCCAAATTTGGCCAAGTATTTGCCAAGTATTATCTCAATACTCGTTGCTGGTTATTGGTCTGCTCTTTGCTGGAGTTCTTCTGAACAAAATGAGCAGATGAATGAGCAGATCGAGTCAATTCAATGAGAAAATTCAACTGCCTATATTCTTACTTTCTCGACTCCAACATACATTCTGGCTCAGGATCTGGTCTGAGCTGGCACACAAGAAATTTTTGCTTATTTCCTTCTGTGACAGTAAGGTTTGACCTTTCTTTTTTCTTCCACAACAGTTGTGCCCTGTGCACCATTTGCCAAAAGGTCTAACCAGGACAAGTAGAATAGAGAGGAGAGGAGCTCCTGCACTTTTACACTGCACTTTTACAAAAATAAAACAGCCAACCAAATAAGAGAGAGCAAAACCCAAACCCATACCCTCTCTCAGCATAGCAGGCAGCTCCCAGCAGAGCTATGCTGTGCTTCCAGCCGCAGCTTCTCTGCTGGGTGCTGGGACTCTCCGGAGCAGGTGGCCGTGGTCAGGCTATGGGGCAAAGCATTCCTGCTACTAGCCCAGAAACCTGCTCTCCTAATGCTTCTAGATAAGCTGCTGCATAAAGACAATGTTCATTTAACTTCTAAAATGCTGTGCTTCCTTTTATTTGCAACTCTCTACTGAAATGGCCCATTTGCAGGGTGTGTTTAAGACATCTGTTCAGTTCCTCTTGGGTTCTGCTAATAATTTCTGCCTACTACTGTGTCCCAGATGGGGATGACGAAATGGAACCGAAATAAATACTCTTTTCTTACCTCTTCTGTCTTCATATTATTCTTATTATCCCTTTACAAGCTGGAGGAGGTGTCATCTGCTCCCACACAGGAATTACCTGTCTGATGAAATAGTTTCAGAAAATCATCAGCAGCTTAATGTGGTATCATTTTTAACTTGCTAAAGTGGCTAAGTACAAGATCATTCCCAAGCACAGGCTCCCACCGGCTCTCTCTTGAGGCCGTGAAGCGGCCGGGACACCCATTGAAATGTGCAGAGCAGATACCGCCAGGCATCAGACCCCAGCGTGGCAAAGGCTTGTGGTTTCGGGTAGACGAAGCCCATTTCAGTCCTCATCCTGGAGCTGTCGCTGCCCTGCGCCAGCAGCAAGGCGGCTCTGTCGCTGCAGCAGCAGCAAAGAGAAGGACACGCAGCCCGAACCCAGGCCTGAGCTCACCTAATCGCAGCGGTCTGGGAGCAGCAGCAGAGATCACCTATCCTGCACGCAGCCTACAGCACCGCGTGCAGGTGCGTCTTCAGCGTAAAGAGATGCTTTCTCCAGGATTGCTTTCTAAGAATGCGTTAATATCAAGTAAGGTTAAACTCTAGAATTCTGTAACGGTTCGTAAGAAATGCTAGTCATAAAAATAGCAACAGATTCCTATACCTTTTGCTGAACTTTCTTACTGCTGGCAACTGCTAGCCCTTCAGGTCTTATTGTTTCATTTACAGGAGAGAACAGGTAGTATACATGATTTTTATCACTTTTTACCTAATCCCTGTTGTTTTTTCTAATTCCAATTACAGTTCTCCTAAAGACCTGGAACTTTCTATTTTTCTTTCCTTAATTACTTAGGAAAATACTCTGATGGCCTGACTGAAGTAGAAAAGTGCTAGAAAGCAGCATTGCAGGATAGTGTTTCATTTAAAGCTTGTCTGAGGCCTGCAATAGTGGGATTTGCAGAAATAGATTCTCATAGGCATTTCAACACAGAATTAGCTAGGCTGTATGCACAAACAAGATGCTACATATAAGCAAATATATGAGTTGCCTGTTATAAATTTAGCTCACCAAAACAGACTTGCACAAAAAAAAAAAAAAAAATCTACTGTTTTGGCCTTTTACCAGATGCATTTGAGTTTTCTTTTAGAGGTAGTTACATAGTGTTTAAAACTCACTTGAAGTTAAGTTGCTAGCTCTTTTATATTTAAGATATGACTGGCTAAAAAAACAACCCTCTGTGAAACTGCCAAATTTCATTAAGCTCTATATATTATCTATGGATTTGCTCAGGTACATCTGAACTGGGAGTGGGCACACTAGAAATTCTAATTCATGGGAGGAAGTTAGATGAATTATTGCCTCTGCCAGTAAGACAGATTGAACAAAATGTCTGTGTGCTTTTGTGTTATGGCCTTTCAGCTAGGGAAATCTGCCCTGAAAAATAATAATACTCTCCAGGATATAAGGAGAGAATCAGCACTCTCTGAATCTTCAGTGGAAAAATAGGACAAGCATAAATTCTCTGTGTCTGCTTCTTGCCTTTTTACATTCATTTTGCTTTTAGAGTTAACAATTCTGTCAAAAAATTACAGAAGACAGAAACACTCCCCATTGAGTTTAGATATTTTAGATTTAATATACCATTTTTAAACTGAACAACTAATCATCTGTGTATGTAATCTCAGGACAAAAGTCATTTGCACATAAATATAAGCATTCTCAAACTTCAGTGTAGGCACCTAATATTTTGCCCGACATGGATTTTGCTTTTTCACATGCTAAAATTCTCTTAATCTCCATTGCCTATGTACTCTGTTGTTCAGCATGACATATTTCTCCTCATATTCTCTCTCTTCCATTTCTCCAGTAAAGTTAAGTTCTACAACAAATTCTTCTTGCTTTGCCCCACTGACCTATATTTTATGGACAAGGGAAGACTTGGCCTGTAATGTCAACTGACACATAAAGCAATGGGATTTCTTTTGTAGGTTTGTCTCAAAAATTTGCAGGGATATTTTCAAATTCTTACTGGCAACATAGATTCCTGATATCTCTTATATTCAATGCTTACGACTTCATGATTATTAAAACAATGATTAATATCAAGTGTTTTCCCATTAAAATCATTGATGTGGTAAAGAAACAAGAGGAATTTATGATATTTTCATATGCCTAAATATCCCTAGCATGTCCTACGTTTTGGTGAAACTGAACAGTATTTTAGCTTCATAGACCACTTTAAAATCAATAGAAGATAACGGACTAAAATCTATTTAAAATGTACTTTTCTTTCCTAATATAACTAAGTATTATTTTTATAATTATATTTTTAGTGAGAGTCACCAGAAGCTGCAAACATGACTGAAGTCACATTCTACTAGGAACTGCACAAGCAAGGAGGATGACTTGTCCTGAAAAACTTATGACTAGGCAAGTAGAAATAAATCATGGTTCATTCTTATTGTATATATTTTACTACTATCTCAAATGACCCGTAAATCACCTTCATTAACTTTCAGTTTCTGTAACCACAAAATTAACAGAGAATGAATATCATTTTTACCGGAGTGAAGATTCTCTTGTGCAGGACAGAATTTAGTTCTGCTGATAGATTTGCCGCAATATACCAATAGCCCATATTGTGCAGGGAAACCATTACTCTTCCTGCCAAGTGTAAATACGTGGTATCTGAGAACCACAAATTCTGAAAATCTGTTCATCTGTCTAATAGTGTTTTTTTTTATATACGTAATTGCTAGAATAAACATATCATATGATATTTAAGGTAACTTTTAAATTCCTAACAGCTTTAATTTTGGCAAACAGCCAAACACGTGTTTCCAGTACATTATACTTTCATCTTTGTATCTTAATTTGTTGAGTAACTTCTCTTATTTCACAGGAGGACTTGGAAATCTGCAGCAAGAGGAAGATTAGGGAAAACATGGGCCCGCTGCTGAATGGAGTATATGCCTTGGTGACAGAGGATACAGAGCAGGCAGAGTTACTAAATGCTTCAGTCTTTACTGCTAAGGCTAGTCCCCATGTACTGAGCCTAGAGACAAGGAAAAGAGCCAAGAGAGAGAAGCAGTTTCTGATGGTTGAGGAGGATTGGGTTAGGGATTATTTAGGCAAACTGGACACCCATAAATCTATGGGACTGGATGGGATGCACCCAATAGCACTGAGGGAACTGGCAGGGGTCATTGCTCAGCCATTCTCCACCATCTCCAAGAGGTCATGGAGAGCGGGAGAGGTGCCTGAGGACTGGAAGAAACCAACATCACTCCAGTCTTCAAAAAGGGCAAGAGGGAGGACCCAGGAAACTACAGGCCAGTCAGCCTCACCTCCATCCCTGGAAAGGTGTTGGACCAGCTCATCCTAGAGACCATTTCTAGGTATGTGAAGGAAAAGAAAGTGATCAGGAGTAGTCAGCATGGATTCACCAAGGGGAAGTCGTGTTCGACCAACCTGACAGCTTTCTACGATGGGATGACTGGCTCAATGTACAACAGGAGAGCCGTGGATGTTGTCTGCCTTGGCTTCAGCAAGGCTTTCAACAAAGTCTCCCATAACATCTTCATAGCCAAGCTCCGGAAGTGTGGACTGGACGAGTGGGCAGTGAGGTGGATTGAGGACTGGCTGGATGGCAGAGCCCAGAGGGTGGTGATAAATGGGGCCGAGTCTGGTTGGAGGCCTGTGGCCAGTGGTGTCCTGCAGGGGTCAGTACTGGGCCCAGTGCTCTTCAACTTGTTCATCAATGACTTGGACAAGGGCACAGAGGGCACCCTCAGCAAGTTTGCAGGTGACACCAGCACAAACTAGGGGTTGGCCTGCTGGAAAGCAGCTCTTGTGGAGAGGGGTTTGGGAGTCCTGGTTGACAACAGGTTGATCATGAGGCAGCAATGTGCCCTCGTGGCCAAGAAGGCCAATGGGATCCTGGCTGCATCAGGAGGAGCGTTGCCAGCAGGTCGAGGGAGGGGATCCTGCCCCTCTGCTCAACTCTGGTGAGGCTACACCTGGAGTACTGGGGGCAGTTCTGGGCTCCCCAGGACAAGAGGGACGTGGAGCCTCTAGAGAGGGTCCAGCGGAGAGCCATGAAGGGCTCAAACAACTATGTTATGAGGAAAGACTAAGCGAGCTGGGCATGTTTAGCCTGGAGAAGGCTGAGAGGGCATCTGATCAATATGTATAAATACCTGAGGTGAGAAGGTAAAGAGGATGGGGCTAAACTCTTTTCGGCGGTGGCCAGCAGCAGAGCAAGGGTTAATGGGTACAAATTAAAACACAGGAAGTTTAATCTTCATATAAGGAAGAACTTCTGTACTGTGAGGGTGACAGAGCCCTTGCACAGGCTGCCTGGAGAGGTTGTGGAATCTCCTTCTCTGGAGAGAAATTCACCTGGCTGCCACCCTGTGCCGCCCTGTGCCACGTGCTCTGGGTGTTCCAGCTGGAGCAGGGAGGTTGGACCAGATGATCTCTAGAGGTCCCTTCCAACCTCAGCCATTCTGTGATTCTGAAATGCCCTTGGAAATAGGGGATTTTTTCAGCAAATTTATTATACACTTCCTTGGTGAAGGGTTCATTATTCACTTGCAAATACTTATTACTGGCAAAATGCTACCAAATATACTCCTGGTTTGTATGTAATTCTTTCTCTTTTTTTTTCTTCATTCTTATTATAGTGAACACATTCATCCAGCTTTCATTTTTTTGTATTAAACATACAGAAATGAAAGACTTTGAAATAAAATTTTAAGAAGATACTACTGGAATATGATAATTTTAGCTGCATAAAATTACTGAAGTGTTCTATTTTTTACTTCATAGAGTCTAGCTTCACAGGAAAGATGCCACAGTTTCTGCATGATCTTCATGGTTAAGTTAACTATTATCTTTTTGTCTTGTAATAGAAATTATAAACCTGGAGTACTGTAAACACCAGAGTGATCAGTTCAGTTCCTGTGTCACTGAGCAGCAAACTGCGGGGGGAGGTGAGGGCAAATCAGTAGTCACACATTAGCACAGTCCATCACAGCAGCACAGGATTTTGCAGAGAGGGCTGACGCAGAGAACATACTGTGGTTCTGTTCTGAAAAAAAAAAAAAAAGGCTTCCTGCTTTTGCATGCAGAAGGATTTCATTAATGAGTCATTCCATAAACAGCAGATGGTATGAGGAGTGTAAATACATGAAGATACCCATGAAACTAAGACAGAAGGTCAGAGATCCCGGTGGAGTAATGGAAAGGCTAATAGAGCTAAAAGACAGAGAACGGTTGCCTCAGCTGGTATAAACTGGAGTAATTCTGTTATATCAGTCAAACTATTCTGATTTACGTCCTCTGGGGATCTGACCTGACTTGTTTCTACCCCCAGTGTCAGTCATCTCTCTCAATCCTCTTTTCCGTTACTCTGGCTATTATCAGTTATATTGTAGTAGCTCTGCAACATAAGGTGTGCATTATGTTCTCCAAATAAATGCTCTGTAAAACTGGAACATTTCCCTCGGGCTGGTTATGCAAGAGTAAATTGAAAGAGCTAAGAATATGGATAGTGTGGGGATCACAAGGGTCAGGAAAGTAGGGGGACAGGCCTGACAGGACTTTGTTTCCCACTGAGTAAAGTGGAGGATGTATCAACATTTCAGGGACTTTAAGATGCTTAATCTAGCTGTAAATTACCTTGCTTTTGTATAGGTGGCAGTTTAGCCACGGAGTTCACTGCAGGCTAATTTACCCTGCAGAGATCACTGCAGGCTAATTTACCCTACAGAGATTACGGAGTTGCCAGTAGATGGCTTTTTGAAGAAGTAATACATTTTAAGTAAAAAGTTAGCAAATGCTTTGCTGATGGTCATCATCAAAGATGATTGTGAAGACAGGAAAAGCAAAAAAAAAAGTGAGGGAAATTTAAGCAAGGAGCTAAGCAGAGAACTGGAAGAGACAAATAATATTCAAATGGCAGTCTATTTAAGATGCTTAAACATTTTTTCTACTAAATGTTTCTAGAAATGTTTCTAAGCATTTCCCGTGCTTGATCCTCAATACATTAGTACATTTTTCCTCAAAATTTGATCAGTTATGTTCAGCTTAGTCTTACGGTGGTGTCTTTTTGATGGTGAAGTATATCATTTACCCCTGCTCCTATCAGCTCAGAAAAGAGAAGTGTAAGCAAGGAGATAGAGGAAATACGCATTCAGAGTTATAGGGAGCATGAAGCTGTACTCAGTCACGGATAGGACCCAGGAGCTTTACAATAAGCACTATGGAAAGTTATATCCAGTCAAAAATATTGAAATAGGGGAAGGAATTGGTTAAGGACTGCATGGGGAAGATGTTGAGAGCTGTGCAGTAAAATTGAGCAACACATTATCATAATGAAATACATAATTGTTCCTGTAAAATGTGATTTTGATGTCTAATCTCATTACTTTTTACCACAAAAACAACTCGGTGGGTATCCTTGTTGTTGTCCTTTTCCTTTTGCCTCTCACTCTCTGTCAACTTATGTCCAACCACTCGCCCCTCTCGTGCTTCTTGCAGTCTGAGTGCTCTCAAGTAGCAGTCTGTGCTCTCCAGTTACCACTGGTAGTAACCCAGCTAGTAAAGTCAGTTTAGCAACCCCTGTAGATAGAAAGGACAGGAAATGTTCAAGAGAAAAATCTTCCCATCTGCAGTTTGAGGGTAACACAATTTTTTGGGGGGGCAATGTTGTGCATTTAGGAATGGGTTTCCACCCATTCCAAAGCTGTTGTACTGGAAACAACATGGCCACAGTAGCCTGGAAAGCTCCCTGGCCACAGAGTTTAGGAATGAAAGAAATGGGATAGCAATGGGCCGGGTGAAGAAATTTACCCTGCAGCTTTCATAACCCACAGAGCTGACAGCACAACATGGTGAGTCAACAATATTAAGCTGCTCTATAAAATACATCTACTGAAACAACATTTCAGTCATCTGCTTCAATTTAGTGGATTCCACTTCAGTAAATCTGGGCATTGATGGTTTATAAGATGCATACACAAGACACAAGAGGTAATTGAAAGGCCAGACTTCACTATTCCTTGGTTGTAAAAATCAGAGATGGAACAAAGATAAGGGTACTTGTATTGAGCAGTCTCATTGCAAGTTTGATTTGGCATTTTTAATGTTCATGAGCCATTACCAGCTGAATTATAATAGCTGTTGCTCTTTTTCCTTCTTTTTTGTCTGAAAATGCATAATAATGTAGCTTCCAAGAAGGACATGACAGGAGAAAAGGATCCCTCTCCAGCAAATGCTGTTGTAACGATGAGTAGAAAAGAAAGGACAAGAATATGTTTCCACACTAAGCTAACCCATTCAATGCATTATATTCACACAGAAGTAAAGGTCTCTGCAGGTAATATGGCATTTCTGTACACCAATACACCATTTTATAGTATCATAACTGAATCATGCATTGATCCTGATTCAAGAAGTTAGAGATGTTAGTTAGCTTCCACCAGGATTTACAGTGAGGACATTGTGCCTGAAAGGGTGCTTAAGAGCAGTAGATAAGGGTTGTTTTCACAATGGCTTAATGGCCCTGTGGCTGCCCCGCATTAAGGACATGTTCAAATGCAAAACTCTAGAGGACTCTAAAAATGTGTCCTCCCTTATTTGCCCCTTTACAGTTTCATTCAGGAGAGGGGCTTGAGGTAACAGTCCTCAGTTTTAAACCTTTAAGAAGTGATAGCAGACCATTTTTTAGCTGAGAGACTGTGAATGTGACCTCCCCCTTCAGGAGATAGAGCAAGGCTCTGTTTAATGACAGTTTGCTTGATACAATTACATATTATCTAACTGTGGATTTAGTCCCATGTTAGACAAATGATAGGACAATGTTAATGCAGCTGTTTTCATATGTATGTTCTGCTTGTTTCTCTACAGACATTATGTACCCAGGGTAACAAAAGATTCTGGAGACAGCTTTGCCTCTTCTTCCCATTCAGAGTGCACTTATTGATATGTTAAATAGAGATTCATAAGTAAATTCCTGCTTGGATTGCTCAATACCCACCACTCCCCTGCCTCCCTGCAACTACTCCAGTTCTAAACAATTGCGATTTGCCAACAGCTCTAGGACAGAAGAAACGGAAATAATGAAATTTCAAACTTGTAAAAAACACTAATGACTCAGACCTTCTTCAGGCTTAACTATGCGGGCACATTTATTGTAAAGAGGATCTAGAAAGATTTTAAGTGCCCTAAAATATATTATTTGCTTATGTTACGTCAGTTCTTCCCAAGTGTTCTATTTTATTCCACGAAGGATTCGGTAATCTTTTTTTTTTTCTTCATATTCATTTTCTCTTCTTTACAAAAATACTTGAATTGGCCAAGGAGCAGAAGCTTGCAAGGTGACTTAGTGAGAGCTGTTCATATAGCTTGAGCTTTGACTGTTCTCTGAATGTTCACTGTATTAAAAATTTGCATAAGGAACCTGTAGATATGAATATGTCTATAAAATTGCTCACTGAACCAGCATGAATAATGGTTTGTAACAACTTATAAATGGACGGAAATCAGTTCTGCATAAAGTCTCTGCTTTAGAAAAAGGCTTAGAGTCAGATACAAATACTGCATAAGTGTTATACATGGTAAATCTCATCCAGATAAAAATATCCCAGTTAAATCTCACTAATAACATTGACAAGCTCACTAATTCAAAACACTGAGTTTAGTTCCTTAGTTGAATTAAGATGGGAGCTGTGCTTGATTTACAGTTTCATCGATGCTAGAATAGAGAGTCAAGGGAAAGTTTATCTATTATAAGCTTCGTGGTCTCTGTCAGAACACACTTAACTGTAACAAAATATAATTTGAAGAACATAATGGAAAATTATCTCTGAATTCAGAGATATGAATGGAAACATAAATAATATCTAATAATACAACATAAGAATGAGTGCCCTTTTCAACTATTCTATATCTCCTGCAGAGAAAGATTTCCCTGAAGTCAATGTATAATTTGAATTTGACATTGAAATGCTATTTGCACATGCTGTTTACTATATAGGTAAAAAATTATGTCATGAAAATGCCTTCCAAGCTCACAGATACAGGATGTAGGCATTTTCTGAACATCAGTTGCATAAATTCTGATTTGTCCCATAGGGTTGTGCCACAGTCAAACATAACTTAGAAGAAAAACATGTCATTCTATATCTCTCAAGTTATAGCGGTTCAACAACTGAGAAAACTGAGAAATCTATCTTTGAAAAGAAAGCTTTTGAGAGTATTCAAATATATATATATATATGCGTCTGTATATATATATATAAATCTGTGTTTCCTTTTTTGTTCTTGGCATTGTTAAAAAAAAAAAAAAAGGAGATGATATATCATAGATAAAAGTTGTAACTTCTGAAATCAATCTAAACCCAGCATATTGCAATATTGTGAAAATACAGAGGCTTGAACTTGATATCTTCCTGAATTTTGGTCACAGAGAAGTGATATTTTAAAAGGGCAAAATAAAATCTTTTGATTAAATAATACTTTGTCGTTGCTGAAAATAAATGTGTACAGGCAGATATTTAGAAGATTTCTCTACTGGATCTTTCAGTGCTTCTTACCCCAATGAGATGTGTGAGTGGTATTGCACAGTTTAGTACATGCATGTACAAGTCATGTACAAGTTATTTCTAGTCAATGGTATTTCATCATTTATCATTAAGGATGATATTTCCCACAAGTATTTAATTTTAAAGTTTACCATTCCTCTATTTCAACACCTGGTGGAGGTAAAAATATGCTAGTGGGCCAAGACTGTAAAAATCATACTCTAGTTTCAGATCTAAAATTTTTTTGAAGTCATTTCTTTTTATCAGTCACATACCAAACCCAGGATTTTACCCCCTAAGAAGTTCTTTAAATGCAACAGCTGCAACACCATGTGACATTCTGTATCATTTTTTTAACAAGATCTAACAAAGTATTTTCTTCAACTATTTCAATTCAATTAAGAATTTAGCTGAGCTTTTTCATTTCTAAGGGACAGCTTTATTTTAACAGATGCATATATTTAGCAACATCACTGACTGCAAAATGAACTTTATTCTTTTGCTATTTAAAACTTAGTGCAGCCATGGTCAAATTTTGCTCTTTCAAAGCACTGAGAAATTTTTTAAAAATCTGCCAGAGAAATATGAATAATTCAACAGTACCATATTATCTTGGCTCAAGACCTATAATATTAAATAATCATGTAAGACCTATAATACTAAATAATCATGGTGAGTGATTTGATATTCTTTGCACAATGGTAGGTCTTTGTATGTGTGCAGACTTACATTGTATTATAATTGTGAAATGCACTTTTAATCAGACAAAGCATGATGTGGCTTTTTATTTTAGCCCCAACCTTTCACTTCAAATGCTGAATCTCCAGGAGAATTTTGAAATATCTCTTTCTAGACCCTAAGATAAAAATTGCAAGACACAACAGCTACTCCAACACTTATTCAGATTAGATATCTGATGGTGAGAGGTTTGCACAGCTCTCACCTGAACCTTGCTACCTACATTCTAAATTCTAACCTAATAACCTTGTTTAGCCCTTATATCTGAGGAGGCAAAGAATATGACAGCACACAAGGAAAAGAGGGGGAATGGAATTGCCCCACACTGCTGTTTACAACCTTGATTCTGCTCTGTCTCTACTTCCATGTCCTCAGTTTGGCAAAGACTATATCCAAGCTCTCTCAATAATGACATTTTGACTGGAACGAGGTATTCATTCGAGAATATTTTTAATAATATACTTCTACTTGCAGGACATTTATTTGAATGGCTCAGGTTTGAATACTTATTTCATAGGCTCACCAAACTTTGCTTTTCTAACTTCTCTAATATCAAGGATCATATTTGCTTTTGCAGGACGTACTTCTGGTGCATTAGTAAACTTATACTGTAAAAAGTAAACTCTTTTTTTTAGTTTATTACATGTCAGTGAAACAAAAGGTAGCATACGTGATTTGAAGAGATGATTAGAGAAACAATGTTTTTAAGAAGAAGTTTCAATACAGGACGTTTTCACTGGTTATGAGCTGCGCAATACAGAATGCCTGCAGGCAGACAACTTCCCTTCACAGTTCTTCAGTGTTTTACCTGTCATAAAAGAGATGCTGAGTTCACACAGGAGTGCCAAGAAGTAAAAGCTATAAAGTTTGAATGAAAATGTTGTAATGCAAAAACAGATCTGATTTTAATCACTAGTCCTGTCTCATGAAAATTGACTTTTATGTGATGGATGGATGTGAACCACTACCTTTAACAGATCCATGTCAGACCACCTCCTGCAGAGCAGCTTTCTTGATTAGTCCAGCTGATGGGGTTAGATGTCTCTGTTTCTGGTTAACAGCCTCTATTCTGGTGCCAAATTGTGCAGGTTCTAACCCCAATATCTGAAGTAAGCACTTGCATGGTAACTGAAGTGTGGAATAAAATGCTGAGAACATCTCATCTTTGGTAAATATTTTTTTTATTTACTGCATATTTTATTGTATATTTACTTAACGCAAAGTCTCTCAAAAAGCGAGATAATCATTTTTAGTGTTGGAAATTTTAAGAAAATCACTTTGCTGCAATTTTGTATTTGTGAAGCACCACCTTTAAATTGAGAAAATGACAATTATCAATGAGAGCATTCATAAGAATTTGGAGCGTGAAAAAGGGAATGGTCCTCTATCTCTCAGTGATTCTTATCCACTGCTAAATCTTTTCCTTTCAAGGTGGAATGAACACTTCTTTTGGATTTGTGCTACATTTCTGCTGCTGCTCCTTTATTCTCCAAGAATTTCTGCTTTTCTGGAACATGCAGTCAAATTCTGATTAACTGTAACAACTTCAGGGTAAAAAGAAGGCTCTGAATATAGGGAGAGGAACAGATACTTTGCCAAACTCAGAGATGCTATAGTTTTCACATTGCCGGTTTTTGGTTTTAAGCCCATGAGCACCGTTTCTCCAACTAAGTCCAAATAGTGGAACCTGTTTATAGTCTGTGGATCCTAAGGCCACTGACTTTATGCCGAACACATTTCAGTCAAAAATAGCTGAGCTGTTATGATTTTTTCTTAATTCTAGTAGTAACTCAAAACTCTGATATGCATCCAAAAACATATTTGTACTTTTTCCCCACCAAAAATGATCCTGTTTCTGAAATTGCAATATAAAAGATTGAAGGATATGTGATGTGCCCAGTGTTAAAAAGAAAAAAAAAAAAGTCATTTAGTAGTTTATTTTCAGCTTTAACTTATCTGAGAGCTTTGTTGGACTGTTGAACTGGATTAGGTGGTGACCTGGAGATTTCAGTTGCTTAGTGAGTACAGCACAACAAACTGCTGAAGTTCACTGGTTCACTGGGAAAATATTTCTTATTTGTTTAAACTGGTAGATTTAATATCAAATACTCCTAAGGCAGAATCTGCTAGAGACATACCTAGTTACTGAGAGATGTTTCTATTTACTAACACCCATCCGGGAGTTTAAAGGGAAGGTCATATATACAGTAACTATGAAACACTGCAATTTTTGTGAGACCAGAGCATGAGAAGTTACACTTAAGGAAAGAAAAGAAAAAGAAGAAAGAAGTGTGTCTAGAGCTGAACAGAAAATATTTTCTCTATCTCAAGGGCATTTTTGAAATGTTAAACATTTTTTTCCTGTCAGAGACTGGAATTAGAAGTCAGTAGCTTAATTTCTTTGAAAGCTAGAGTCAAATAAATTTTTGAGAGTTAAATAATATGTGTTCGCATTTACGTGTGTTGTGCACACATGCACTTATATCACCTTATTTCTCTCTGATTTTAGCAAGACTGTGCCACACCTGTAGGCTTCTGAAAACAGAGCCATCCATCTGCACAAGCAGAAGCAGGATGAACAGGCAGTGCTGCTGGCAGAGGAAAGAGGATACGTTAGTCTATGCAGAGATGGACTCATCTTACGAGCAACCTGGTGCAGGAACCCAAATTTGGGAGCTTTCTGTTCATCACTATGAGGGTCTTTCGCTATCCANTATGTGTTCACATCTACGTGTGGTGTGCACACATGCACTTATATATATATATCACCTTATTTCTCTCTGATTTTAGCGAGACTGTGCCACACCTGTAGGCTTCTGAAAACAGAGCCATCCATCTGCACAAGCAGAAGCAGGATGAACAGGCAGTGCTGCTGGCAGAGGAAAGGGGATACGTTAGTCTGTGGAGAGATGGACTCATCTTACGAGCAACCTGGTGCAGGAACCCAAATTTGGGAGCTTTCTGTTCATCACTATGAGAGTCTTTCGCTATCCATTAACTATAAAGAAAGCCATCATCACGGTAGGAGTGCATGCACACTGAGCACATCCAGACCAGCATGAGAATTCATCAGGAAATTCCACTTCATCCTTGTCTCATTCTCTTCCTTCCTTTCAGAAAAGGAGGGTGACAGGACAGGGTGATGAACAACACTCCCGCTGGGACAGACTCACTGTGCACGAGACACCAAAGTGCCACTTGTCTCTTTGCTTTGGGCTCCTGGAGAGTGATGAGAAGGAAGCAGGTCTGAGGCAGGAGCTACATGCGAGGGAAAGTGAAGGACCTGGAAGGAGCAGGCAGAACTAGCTAGTGGCACTCCTATAGTTAAGTAAGTTCTCCCACGGTGTTCCTCAATCAGCTCTTCCAAATGGATGCAGAGAGCATCAACTATGAAGAAGCACTGCAGCCCTGGTTGCCATCTTGCGAGGATCTAAGAGCAAGTCAGCTAGCTACGAGTGAAAGAGTTCTTCATACAAGTAGATCAAGTATGCTGCTTTTCTTCAATTTCAGAACAGCGGAATAAACAAAGATTTCTCTCAGCTAGGCAGGAGAAAACTGTGTAAGGCAATACAAATTTGCATCTGGTAAACTGCCCAAACTTATGTGTATTTGTAGTAGTACTATGTGATTCTTTTTAATACAGTGTGTGCTAGCAAGCCATTACATATTATGTCATAGCTTCCTACATATGATAGTCGCCTTAGTGAAACAAATACTTCTATTACGCTTTAAGTACACTGTTATGTAAAACCTTTTATTTAAAGTTATTGTAAGGTTAAGGTTTTATTGTAAGGTCAGCACATGGGAAGAAAGAACAATGTTATGATCAAGCTCTTTCTTGTAGATCATAGGTGAGTGGTATTTTTCTCAGTTCTCCATAGTATATTAAAATTATGGCAAAGAGTAATTAAATGCATTCTAATTGAAATAAGCTGATTTGATACAAGAAGACAATAAAAAGATTTCAAAAGGTACTTCAGATGAGCCTGCTATTGCAATTTTATCTAATATCATCTATTAGAGGTACTTAGATAATTGTCCACCAGAGGAAGAATCCAGGTATGTCAAACAAGATAAGCTCTGAATCCTAGACAAAAGTCACATAAGTAGGGAAAACTGTGGCAAGAAATGAAACAGTAAGATAAGAATAACAAGTTGTTATGAAAATGAGTAACAGCATGAAGCCAAAGGTTTCCAGAGATCCATTTTTAAAGTAGGTCCAAAAATCAAATACTGATTTTTTTCAGAATTACTCAGCAAACAGTAATGTCTATTATTCTTAGAATTACTAAGCAAGAAGTTCATTATCACCATACAATCAACAAATTGGCTGAAGAAAATGCTTTTTTTTCACAAAGACAACTGTCTGATGAAATGCAAGTCTCTACTAAACTGAAGAGCTAAACAGCAAGAGCAGCAATGAAATTCCAAGAGTTCAGTGGGTCTTGTGAAACAAAACATTTAGGCCTAAGGGAAGAAAGATCTGTCATCTTGATAACCATGCCTGTGCCTTGTGGCGTTTCCAGGAAGTGGTACTGCTTGAACAGAAACCATTTCAAAAAGTATCCATCATTTTGCTAAAAGACAAAATTTCCATATACTTTTTTTCACTTTTCACCTTTCTCTTCTGTGTTTCCATCTGTATATTTCTCTTCACATAGAATTAGTTCTCAGTGTTTCTTTTTCTCTTTTTTGTTCTTTCTATTTTTTATCTTTTTAAAATTGTTAGCACAAGGACTACAAATTATACTGCATTGTCTCATACAGGGTGAGATGAGAAATACATTAAAACTTTGACAGAACCTCTGTAAAGCTTTTGGATTTTTTTTTTCTTTTTGACAAGTGGAAGTGGAATTTAACTACATATTGCATATGTAGTTATGTATGCATATGTGCATATATGTAAATATATTTATTTATACAAATAGTTATTATATTATTTGCCAGTTTGATGATTCCTCAGAATAGGGGGAGAGGGGGGAAGAGTCTTTCAATCTGTCCAATAACAAGTGAACTAATCAGATTTGACTTCCTAAAAAACTCCCATATTTTTCCAAATTGGCCATCGGTTAATTCTGGGAATGTTTTAATTGTTAAGTTTTGTTCTGTTTTTATTAAGAGTTTTTGTCTTATGTTTTTCTGAGAAAAAGTCTTGCTCATCAGCAAAATAAGACAAGCTTGTGCTGCTGGGAGTTCAAACTCCCAGGAGATGAGATTTTTCTTTTCTCCAGTCTTAATTATTCAGGCATTTGTGCAACCATGAATGTAGTTCTGAAGCCAAACAAAAGTCTAGAACCAAAATAGCATGAGAATTGTACAATCTTTTTAAGTAGTGGTTGAGGGTTTTTCTGAGCTCCAGACTTAAAGAAGATATAGAACACACAGCCTCATTTACAGGCCAGTTTTAATGGCCTGTCTTGTAGGTGGCAACATTTGTTACTAATTAATCATTCTATTTCTGGCATCACTAAAGGACACTAGGAATTTCCTATGGAAAAAAAAAATCTTTGTCTCTGCCATCTTGTTTGTCAGATTATTGACAAGCTCAATTTTAGCTCTTTTTTTTGCAGTAAAATTTAAACAGAATGCTACTGAATGTAGAAAAGTCAGAAGAAGAAATGAGGTGGTTGCTCTTCTCTGTAATTATATCTTATCATGGAAGATAGGCTTCAATATTACCTAGTAAGATTACTTCCAGCAGTATTTAATTATTTTAGTTTGAAACAAATCTCCCAAGTTTCAAAAATGTCTTAAGACTTATTATGATGAATTTGCACAGGTGTGTATGCATGTGGGAAAAAAAAAGATTGCAGGCAAAGGGAAGTGATTCAATATAATATCATCTAGATATTTTAAGATTTGCTTTTATATTCTCCAAAATGTTACTGTTAAAATTAAACTGCAACAAAATAAGGTGAATTTACATTAATAGATTTATCCCTTCTAATCTTGCAACCAATTATCTCTTTTTCTCTATGAACAAGGGAGTCAACACAGCTAGCTTAAGCTTGGCTGCTAACTTTTAGATCAATATGGTTAGTGGTATCAGACAAAAAGATCTCACTGAAATCAGTAAAGCTTTTTGCACAAAATGAAATATGCTTTGTATTATATAACAAAAAAAAAAACAGTTAAATATGCCTCTTTCTTTAACATTGTCAGAAGCCCAGATGAGAGGACTGGCCCCCTGAGAGACTCTGCTTGAATGTGTAAGAACTCTACTGTGATTTGGGAATATCTTGCACTTTGTCTAACATGACAGGAACCTCTGATGGAATAAAATGCTGAAAAACACCCTTCACCTTCCATGGAGAAACATAACACATTTAAAACAAATTAAGTGTGGGCTGAGCACTCTGCCAAGAGACAACATCCCTAATTGGCAGCTGCTGTTACAGCAGAGAAGGTTGATTAGAGATGAGAGAATAGTAATTCTCCACAGAAAGGAACTGTCTTATATTATTAAAAATTACCTGCTTGTCACAGATGTTCACTCTGCTTTTTAACATGAGTTTGAAAGACTGGAATCCAAATCTATCATTAACCGACAGACAAAGAGTGTTTTTGGCAGAGATTTGTACACTATCAGCAGAAAATGAGTTAGAAAGCGTGGCAAATTGTAAAATTTCTAAGTAACATAGGAAAGGATTTGTAACAGCAGCTTTTCTCTTATTCTTTTTCTGGTAGAGATGATATTAATGTGGCCTAACATTGGAGGAAAAAAAGGGGAAAACCTGTTTCCCTTATGCAAGAATAAGAAGAAAAGGGATAATATGTAGAATCTGAAACAGATAAAATGAAAAAAGTCCATCTTTGATACTAAAAACTATTTGGAAGAAGTTTGCAAAAAGCATTTAGAAGAATATGCATCTTCCCTAATGGTTAAATATCATGAGTATAAGTTTTGTGTGACTTTGGGGACATTTTGCTTAAAGTTAACAGACCTACAAGAAGTAAAGTTATTCTATTTCATGAATGATGTCAGAGATTTAAAAAGAGAAGTAGTATATTTGGGAAAAAATATCATGTTAAAAAGGCAATAAACTGAGAATTAAAGGATATTAAAGGATAATATTGGGATTCTGAAGTATGAGATTCTTAAATCTATGCTAAAGCATTGCTGAAAAATTAGAGGTAAAGAAAAGAAACCCTCAAGAATTTTCATGTGGAAGTTCTTGCATGTGAACATCATCAGACAGCTGTTGGAGTCAAAATCATCGAATCATGGAATCATAGAATCATTAAAGTTGGAAGGGACATTCAGAGATCATCTAGTCCAACCCCCCTGCACATGCACAGTCAACTGAAGCACGTGGTGCAGGATTGTGTCCAAGTGGGTCTCGAAGGAAGGAGACTCCACAACCCTCTTGGCAGCCTGTTCCCAGTGCTGTTACCCTCACCATCAAGAAATTTTTCCTTAAGTTACTGTGAAAATTTGGTGTTTCAATTTGTGGCCATTTCCTCTAGTCCTATCTGGTAGCCACCAGTGAAAAGAGGCCAGCCCCATCCTCCTCACTGCCTCCCTTGAGGTACTTGTACACACTGATCAGGTCCCCTCTCAGCCTTCTCTTCTCCAGGCTGAATAGGCCCAGCTCCCTCAGCCTCTCCTCATAGGGCAGATGTTCCAGGCCCCTGATCATCCTCGTGGCCCTGCGCTGGACTCTCTCCAGCAGCTCCACATCCCTCTTGTACTGGGGAGCCAAAACTGGACACAGTGCTCCAGATGTGGCCTCACTAGGGCTGAGTAGACGCGGTTAATGCTATAATGGGCACAATTTTCTGTTCTTCATCAGCCCCTACATAAAAGCTATGTAAAGAAACAGAATGGAAGCCTCTCTTGCTGCTTCAGATTCCTGATGCTGATATTGCTGAAACTCTTTTCTGCTCCTAGTGCACTGACTGGGTTTCCCACTCCTCTGAACTTGCAGAGATTAGAACAAGATCTCTGGCAGTAAAGCAAAAGACTTTGGGCAATTGCTTAGCTTTCTCTCTACTCTCCGAAAAGCAGAAATGCCTGTGACTGACAAGTTTTAAAGGAGTATCTGGATAGTCAGCAAGCTCATCATAAAAAAATAGTGAGCAGACTAACAGACAGCATCAGGTGTTTTGTAGTGGCACTTAGTTGCATTTAGGAAGAGTTTAGCCATTTCAATGTTATTTTGACATATCAGGCATAAACACAGACAGAACACCCACAGACTTCAAATAATAATTCAGCAAGTCATCTGAAAAAAGATATTCAACCATGCAGAGCCAGGTACTTATTCTAATTACACTGATTTTACTTCAAGTAACTTTTGATTTATATCAATGCTACTAAGAATGGAAACTGGACCACTGAAGCTATTATCCTTCTTCTGTTAAAATAATAGAAAAATGTGTATTGATTTCAAAGGTGCAAATTTTTTTTAAATATAGCAAGATAATCAGAAGTGATAAATATATATTTTGACACTAACAAACCAATTGTGCAGTACAATTTTTCTATACTGAAAAATATATTGTTGATTTTAGCTTTGGAGCACCACAAAAGATAAATTTTATTCAATATTGTTTCAAAGAACTTTTTTTATAGTTAAGTATAGTGTTGATTCTTTGCAGTTATTTAAAAAAGATCACTTGCAGGATACAATATTGCAGCCATAAGAATAACAAATGGTCTACACATCTGAAACAAGTAAGCAAATCCATATAATATGAGATCTCAAGTTTCAGTGTGTTTTTTCTTAAGCATTTTTGCTATAGGTACCTACCTTATTATAGCATTAAAAAAAAACATTGTTATAAATCAGGAAATTATGAGGTTGGGTTAACTTATTTTCTAGAATCATAGAATCATAGAATCATAGAATGCCTAAGGTTGGAAGGGACCTCTAGAGGTCATCTAGTCCAACCCCCCTGCACATGCAGGACCACCTAGAGCACGTGGCACAGGGCTGCATCCAAGCGGGTCTTGGAGATCTCCAGAGAAGGAGACTCCACAACCTCTCTGGGCAGCCTGTTCCAGTGCTCTGTCACCCTCACCGTCAAGAAATTCTTCCTTAAGTTCCCGTGGAACTTTTTATGCTTCAATTTGTGGCCATTTCCTCTAGTTCTGTCAGTGACCATCAGTGAAAATAGGCCAGCCCCACCCTTCTCACTGCCTCCCTTGAGGCACTTATAGACACTGATCAGATCCCCTCTCAGCCTTCTCTTCTCCAGGCTGAACAAGCCCAGCTCCCTCAGCCTCTCCTCATAGGGCAGATGTTCCAGGCATCTAACATCACAGTCCAGAATAAACAAACATAATTTGATCCTCCAAAGGCTTCTCCAAAGGCTCACATAACAATAGCTAATGAGGGACAGAGATGAAAAACACCACGGACAAGATTGTCATAGGAATGAGTAAAGGGTAAATCAGAAGGTAACTATGGTACTGCTGTGTTGTTTCCATGTTTGGGCATTTGATTTGGATGCATAAGCAAGGACTTATGCAAAATTGTGGATACTTGGAGCAAGAGCTATTACATTTTTCCTTTTGGTCTATTTGAGCATCTAAAATATATTCACTCAACTTTCTATTCAAAACTGTAAATTTGTATACTTATCTTAATGCAGGTACACGGTCAAAGCATGTGCTTCACCGATGTAGTGTTCAGGAAAAGTGCATATTTGGAAATACCATAGTGGAAAAATCATAGACACCAGAAGAGCAGCCAAGGAAAACTACAGGAAAAACTGATACTTACTTTGTGCTCTAACTTTCTTCCAGATGATACTTCTTTTTCCACTTGAATTTAGTGTTGAAAAAAGTGAGCAAAAACTTGGTGGGATCAGCTAGACCTCTTTCAATAGATAACAACTTTGTCCAGCAAGCTGGCAGCTTTCCCGCAAGTTCTAACATTGGCTTTTTAGGGTTTCAGCCAAGCAGAAAGTGAAACAACAGTTGCTAAAGTCTCTTTATTTCTTCCACCATTCGTTTTGACTTTCGAGGCATAGAATCAAAATCGTTATGTAATGCGTAGGTTTAGTTTGTGAACCTGATCGCAAGCTAAAAAGCTTAAATGGCTTCTGGGTTTAAAAAGCTCTGACTTTTGTAAGGTTTCCTAAGTTCATTTAGTACAGAAGATAGCTGAAAAAGATGTAAAGTGGTCTTCAGAGCAGCATGAGCAGCAGGGCTGACCTTCTGCAACATTCAAGATCCAAGATTTCAGTTCTTCCTTGGAGGGAACACTTGGGAACACTCCTTTGTAAGTAATGCCTAATATTAATGATAGTAACAACCTCTTAAGGCTTAATGCCCTTATACTAAACAAGGAGAATTAAATATTGGCTTCTGACAATGTTTTTCTGTCTCTTTGTAATCTGAGTGCTATTCAAAGCAATTGAAATTTCGTTTTCTTAAACTCATAGATGTTCATTAACTTATTATTATTTTATTATAAGTCACATCATAGGTTAATGAATAGCACTGATACTTCCTTCACTTCTGCTCACATAAATAAGATATATCATGGATGAGGTAAAGGATACAAATTCAAGCATATTCCAACATATTAACATCATAATTAAAACTCCAAAATGCAGTCACTGAATCCATACGAGCAGTGAATCAGGCATATTTCTTTTTTTTTCCCTTTGAATACATATCACAAAACATCCATCCTATTATAATGAAGACTGGCAACAAATGGTACTTGGATTCATATTTGAGACCATGAATTACCAGAAAGCCCAAGTATTTTGTTAGCTGTGACTATGATTTAAGATAAAATGACATAGAAAATTGAATATAAAATTTTGAAGTGTCTGAAAGTATTTGTATTAGAATGATAATAAACACAATACTAAATTATTTTGATTAAACTTGTACAATATGATCTTATCAGAATTATTAGAAAAACAACAACAAAACAAAACAGGAAAAATAAAAGATAAAAAGCTACTAGGGAAGAAATAATGCCTGTTCCTCATGGTATGGATCTATGCTTCCTTTTCCCTGATTTCAGTCTGACTTTGGACAAAGAGTATGTGCTGTTTTCATGCAAATAATGCTGAAGTGATGCTACTTTATGATATAAAGAGGCAAAGCTAATTAAACTTCTTTAAGAGTTGGACAGTAACATTAGGATGCCAAATGTACGGTAAAGAATAGATGGAAGACTAAAGATAAATGACCTGCAGATTAGCCTCAAAGACTGTTTTCACTGTATTATACATAACTATGGAGCTCATACAGACATGGGATCAAATAGCAATAATAGTGCCAAAAGGAGGGAGAAATATCTTTCAAGTAATTCATTTCCGTTGCTCAGGTAAAGATGATGTAATTTTTGTTGACAGCACGATGTGAGCAATCTTGGCAAAGGAAATCTTGACGCTAGTTTTACCTTGTCCAGGCAGCAGACAGAAGGATCCGGTGGTGACTGACACCCACTCACGGCCTGTGCCAAGGGCGGAGGGCTGGTGCCCAGGAAGACACCACGCAACAAAGACCGAACATGTAGGGTGGTCAATCACAAAGCCACAGAGGAAATATAGTGAGAAATCCCACATCCACAGGGTTGTCCGAAGACTCTGTCATCATTAATATCTCTCAAGTCATTTGTCGTAAGCTCTGTATTTGCTGAGGCCTAAGAGAAAAGGAGCATTTAGCTCTTAGTATATATATTGACTTTCACTAATTCTACAGTTCGAGCCCTAATCTTAGGCCAAAATTAATCTGTAAAGGGTGTAAGGTTACTCTTCAGAATTTAACAATATAGCTACATTAGGAGAGTCATTGAAATTTTATATCCTCTCACAAAAAAAAAAAAAAAATCACAGTAAACGAAAACCTAGAAATTTTTGTTTCTACTCATCCTACTAGAGGTGTTTAAGGTTCCAGTAGATCCCATTTTTCTGTTCTGGAATAGAAGAAAATAAGTTACAAAGGGAAACACAGATGTTTGGCTCAGCTTCACTAGTAAATCCATATTTTACTGTACATATAATCCACCTTCTCAATTAATAGCACTAGACATAAAGGACTCTGCTTTTTACAAAATTTTAACCTACTATTTTATGAACCAGTAATGCATCTAAAGAACTTTCTTATGTTGAAACCAGAGGTTTCTGTTTTATGAAGATGTGGTATAACTTGTTCAGCTTATTTTGAATTAAAATAAATATGAAGAATATGAAGAAATACAAATAAAATATGAAGAATAAAAAAAAAAAAAGAGAAATATGAAGACATATAAAGAATGTGTGCCAGACTAGCCATTTCAAATTGATCTAATTCTTTGGTTAATCTAATTTGCTCCCTATTTTAATAGGTTACTGATTCAAAGTTTGTTGCACTGTCATCTTTTCCACAGCTTGTCTTTCTAATAAAAACAAAAAATAGAACTCTGTTTGCATTTAAATATTGCTTATCTTGAAAATACAATGCTGTGCCACAGATCTACAATTTTCATTAATAGAATAGAATTCATTTCTGCCCAACCAGTGAACAACTTACTGCAATGTGTCAGTTAGTTAATTTTAGAAAGGATATTTTAGATTGAATAATGATATAGTCAAAGAGGACTAGCATGAGAGCTGTTTCAAAATTTTCCCTTAAATTTTCCCTCAATTTTACCTGTTTTTAAAAAAAGATTTTTTGATGAAGTATTTAAGAAAATTAAAAAATCTAATGCAGAATATAACAATATAATTTTGAAATATTATGAATTATGAATTATTATGGATCCAAAAATAATCTATCCAAATTAACTGCCACAATCAGCTAATAAAAGTATTAGTATATGGCTTCTAATATACAAGCTGGTAAAACTGGATAATCTAAATGTTTGCGAAGATGGTTGCAGTGGTGGAAGAGCTGAAAACTTACTAATTTTGGAAGTCAAGTTCCACTAGAATAATTATGTAGAATTTTTCAGAAAGAATATGCAGAATTTCTCAGGAAAGCAAGGCCTCGGTGGCTTTTGTATAGCAGCCACTATCAGTTTAAGATTGCTGTGATATTGGTACTCTCTGATGGAGCGCACAGTGGGAACCTTCTTAGCTATTTCACTAACATTCTTTTAGAAAAAAAATCATTCTCCTATTGTTTTACTGAAATCAGCCATTGTACTGGTTTTAAAGAAACATGTTTTTATTTAGTACTTCAGTATTTTACCTCAGAAAGTAAAGATATTAATGTGTCCCATTCCTAAATGAAGAAAATGAAACACTGTTCCTAAATCCACATATACTTATAGCACTCCTGAATGGAACTCTATTTAGTCATTAACAGTCATGAAGGTTTTTAACAGGTTCCAACTGTGTGTTTTGCACTAAAACCCAAAGTCAATATTAAAAGTGCTCCCATATAAATACCTTTCAATTTTAGGCAATAGGTAAAAAATAAGGCAAGAATATTAGTGTGGGTGAAACAAATGAGAATACTGCTCACACAAATAGCAGCTCATTAGGTAGTGCAGCCTACAGACTGAGGAACTGCAGGTAGGCACAAAAACACTATTTTGAAAACCAATTTGATTGTAATATCTGTGCTTTTAAATGCGAACAAAACCCATATTCAATTTTATGTTGCACTAGTTTTAGTTAGATCAGTTAATGTGTGAGGTCTTCTTTGAACGGGCATTTTTTGTTAGTGGTGCTTAAATGTCTTTTCAAAAGAAAATGTATTGTGCAAAGCATTTAAAAAATATTTATTACTGTAAAATCCTAAGGTATCTACAAAATCATACCTTTTCATTCACAGTTAGTGATGAAGGATGAAATTCATCCCCCTGGAGAACCTAATAAGCCTTAAAATACGAGTGATTTAAGTCAGGGCTTCAAAAGACTAAAATCAGCCCTATATAAAGTTTAGCCACTATTTTAGCAGTCTGTTGAGAGAAAATAGCGAGCTTTTGTGAACTTGTTGAAGTTTCAAATGCCATGACTCAAATCTCATTGGTTTCACTGAAAAGAGATGGTTGGCTGCAAACATGAATCTCTGTTCCCACAACTCTACATTTGCTCTGGTTGAGAGATTTGAAACATCTCCCTCCTTACCGCTAAACCAGCATAAGAAAATTTCCTCCTGAGTTACATTTTTTCCCATTTGCATCTTGGCATATTTGGAAAATTTCTGGGCCTTATTAATTTGTTCTCTTCTTCCTATTTCTCTGAAGAAGTAAGGACACTCATGCCCTGATTTTTTTCTCACTAGCATTTCTGTGTTCCAACTCGATGCAAGATATTATGCTAGCCTCGTGCCAAGGAAATTGAAGGTTTTATAGCTACCCCCATTTGAAAGCTTTCATTGAGTTGATTCATGCAGAATTTTCCCTCAGTAACAAGAACCACAAATACAGCAGCTCGCAGCTATCATGACTGCGTGAGATGACTGATGATTACATAGTGGTCTTTAGAAGGCAAATGTAAAACTTTTTAATTTATATTTTCTTATTAAAGTATATTATATATTTGTTTTAAAAAGTAATATTATATAAAATCAATTTAATGAAAGTTAATTTTCTTTTACATCTCTTAGCGACAGTAGTACTGGATTTCTCTGTTTAAGGCTTCTGCTGCAAATTGCTGTTTCATATTTAATTATTTTAAAACTCTTAATTTATCTTTGGAACAGTACTTAGCGGTATGTTGAGTTTACAGTAAATCATCCTTATTCTCTCAATATATAGATTCCTAATGGATATATCGAGATTCTAGTTTTCAGGATTCATTTCTAGCCAGTGTCAGCAAAATATTTAGTCAAAATGTGATGTGCGAAAAGCATAAAGCATGTTTAGTTTTTACATCGATAGCAATGTATTACTGAGGAATGAAAGAAAAGGGGAAGGAAATTTACAATCCTGTGATTTTATTGCATGACAAAAACTCCCAGGACAGATGAAAAACTGGAAAATATAGGGCTGCTTTCTATATTTGATGGAAACATACATGGTGAGATTTCCCTGAGCTTCTCAGGGAATGATCTACAGTTAAAACATAAAGGTTTTTTTTCCACACATACCAAACATAAACATATTTTTTAATATTAAGTAGGATTCTACACCATTTCAGATTTTTATAATGCTTTTGTTACAAGCGAAGCAAGGACATAGTAAAATCTCATTAAACCGTAATCAGCTTCACCTAATAGTTTTCTGTATTCATAATTAATAATGTATTAATAAATGCAAAAAAAAGTAGAAAACAGACTGTGGTGAGCTATTTTGGATACAGTGGAAGTAATTTTGATCTGGGACAAGCTGAAAGAAATATTGATTATCCTGTTAATAAACTATGGGATAATCCTCCACTTTTTCAGTCTTATACATTCAAAAAATATGCTACCTCATGTATTCTACAATTTCTTCTGGCCTTTCACAAGCATAAAGAAAGTTGGAAGCATCCCACAGACACAACCTTTCATTAAAAAAAAAAGAAAAAAAGAAAAAAGTTGCTTCATTATGCTGTCACCATTTAATTGAATTTGTTATTAATATTTCCAAAGAATTTTCCCAACAAAATCTGCCTTGGGTTACATACATCAAGCATAATTGAAATCAATGGAGCTATATAAATGCAGTTAGAAAATGCTAGTTATACACAGTGCATGCAATCTCATTATGTCCTAGCGTAATCTTAGCTGGTAGGAGGGTAAATTCAAAAGAATTTGAAAATCCTCAGAGGTCTGAGTTAAGTCAGCTGTATAAAGCACACTCAGTTTAAGACTACAGTTAATAGCTCAAAAAATGGCTCAGCTCTAACTGGTTTATATGCATCCCATGAAAAAAGAAAGAAAAAGTTCAGATCTGAGTTTAATGAATATTCTCAGACAAAGAAGTCAGACTAAAAATTTAGTTCTACAGGTGGTAGCTCAATTCAATTCCTTAGTTTATCTTAATGACATTCAGAAGAATGTTAAAGTTCTCTAAAGAAAGTTTGGTTTTCTAGGCATGAGTGGATGCACTAATTGACCAGAAGAAATCCTTTTATTTTTCTTACTATAAAAAATCCATGCAACTTTAAGAATACTACCTGGAAAGCAAAGATCTGTAACTTGTAATAATATAGCTGCTGCAGAGGAAGCCACAGCACCAGGTAAATAAAACCTGATCTTGTAACTTTGGAGACAGTAATGAGCTACTTACCTGCAAAATGCAGAAGTGTGAATTGAACTTGTTCCTATGAAGTTCTAAGTAAAAATCTGCAGTTGTGTCATGTAGATACCAATAATGTAGGAAATGGCAGAGTCAGAATTTCAAAATAAATATTCTGTTCCCTAGGAAGAAAACAGAAGAACAAGTGTGTGTGTGTGTGTGTGTGTGTGTATGTGTGTGTTGTTCTGGAAATATTTACAGTACCTGTATGAGACAAGCAACCAGTGCAGGTATTAGGTGAAAAATTAATGAATGACAGTGTTAGAGGAATGAAGATTCAGATCTATCAGAAATTGAGGATAAACTTGAATTAAAAGGAAGGTGACATTTTTTTCTGAACTGCAAGGGAATCAAACTATTTCCACTTAAAACTAAAAATGCTTCCCTTTCACTCTTCAGTTTAAAAATAGATTAAAGACAACAGGAATGGCAGCATTTATAGTCCTACATATGGGTTTTCTTATGAAGATGCAAATGTTTTGTAACAAGGGCAAATGGAGCAGTCAGAGAAAAAGAAAAACAAAGCTTGGTTTCTCCTTTAAGGTTATAAGTAAAATGGTGTTAGAAAAAAAAGGCTTAGAAAAGAATGGGAATGGGAATGTCTAGCCCTCGATGAAGACACTATGACCCTGAGCATATTAAAGTCAGGTGCAGAGAAGACAGTGGTATCTAGATGCCAGAGGAAAAAAGAGAAGTAAAAGAATAAGCTGTCTACAGAGAGAACTGGTAATTAAGATGTAAAATGAGTGATCAGAAGACAAGGCAGTTAAAAAGAAGAGAAATTAATTTCTGAATCAATGTATGCTATGGGATAAATTGGGTAACTTTTATGTCAGAACCTTCATTTGCAGCAAGGATTATAGCACAAATTGACAAAATAAACAACAAAAAATGTCAGAGCTGTCTCTCAGAATTTGAGTCAACTCCATACATTAATTACTCCAGTAGGATGCAATGTCTCTCTAAAATGACTGGAAGTTTGGATTTGACAGATATGATGTTATTTATTAAAGCTCTAGGAGAGAGCCTGTGAACTCTAGGTTGACAAATGGATATAAATGCTATCTAGCTAACAAGAGTCAAAAATCCTTCTTTAAAGAAAAGTCTTGCCTTTAAAATACCCTGAGTTCTGTGAAAGATTCAATAAACATTTGGATAAAGGAGATCCTTTTGGTTTAGCTTATTTGCATCATCAAAATAATTTTGACAAGAACCTCCACAAAAGACTCTGAAGGAAACTAAATGCTCATCGGATAAGATGGAAGGTTAACTAACTAAAAAAAGAAAACAGTCAGTAGTTTTGAAAATGGCAAGGAATTATCCAGGAAATAATGCCTGAATGTGTACAGACCAATGCTTTTTTGCCATGTTCCTAAAATATGGAAAAAAGGAGGGTTTATGAAGGTCTACAAAATCACCTATAAATGGATAAGAATTATTCATCCTCTCCTAGTAGGGGAATTGGGCAGAATCAGCTGATTAACAGGGACCAGGTTCAAAACAAAAGTATTTTTTTTCATAGCCTGCTTGGCGGTATTATAAATAAATGCCTGCCATGTTTGAACTTTTTTTAGCATCCCATTATTTGGGAGAAGGAGATAATGGGCTAGGTAAATGCTTGATTAGACCATTTTGTTGAATTCTGGTCTCAGTGATTATCAGCAAAATAGATGTTCAATAGCGCAGCTTGTCTATCATAGGTAAACATTCACTTGGCCTTTCTGTGAACTAAGACACTGTAAAGTTCAAGTCACAATTTCCAGAACAGATTCCTAATTTAGCTGCCCTCACTTTGAGCTTGCCTAATTTTCTGGACTATAGAAACCCTTCATTTCTGTTGAAAGAGGCACATGTTCCAGTACCTGAGGGGTGACTGCAGGGAGGATGGGACCAGGCTCTTCTCTGTGGTGCCTGGTGACAGGGCAAGAGGTAATGGGTGCAGGCTGAACCACAGGGACTTCCACCTCCATGTGAGGAAGAACTTATTTCCTGTGAGGGTGACAGAGCCCTGGCACAGGCTGCCCAGAGAGGCTGTGGAGTCTCCTTCTCTGGAGATCTTCAAACCCGCCTGGATGCCACCCTGTGCCACGTGCTCTGGGTGTCCTGCTGGAGCACGGGGATTGGACTAGGTGATCTCCAGAGGTCCCTACCAACCTAATCTAAAGTTACAATCTGAATGTAAACAAAGAAGGCTGAGGGCAGATCTTATTTTAGCTACATCCTTAATAAGAAGTTTGTCTTTTGACTATTGATCGAGAGTTACTTTTCTAGAGCCTTGAGCTTTTGAGAAAGTTCTACAAAGATCGTTAAATCTACTAGCTCCAAGGAAATCTTGGATCATGACTATGGTTTCTGAATCAGGAAAATCTTATTTTAGATAATGTCAGGATATATTCTTATTCTTCTCTACAGTTTACTTGAAGTTCTTAATATACAGATCACCTACTACAACATAGGACTATTTTAACATTCTTTGTGTTTAAGAGCCAAAAAAAAAATCTTTAACCTATGGGTACATTTCTGCTTTAGTGTGATTTTCTTTCACAGAGTCCCTAAGCTTGGTTCCAGGAAATGTCTCAAAATTTCACAGTCACTGAGGAGCATTGCTGAATTGAACTTTATGGATCTGCAGATCTAAGTAATAAATTGCCAGTAGTTTTTATATACATAAACAGATGCTATTAGATTCACTAGCTAGTAGGATGAATGAATGTTTACAGAGTTGAGAGTATTGGAGCAGAAATAAACTCTTGAACAGAATCTACAGGACTGGTATACAAGATACCACATGACACATGATAAGCTTCAGTTTGAACAGAAGTCTATTTTACCAGAACTTGGCAAGAATTTTCTGTTATTCAAATTAAATTACAATAGCTGCAAGTGGTATGAAGGGCTGTTAAAGCTACTGAGTTGCAAGACCCACGATTTGATGAGGTATACGGTTTTCCCCTTGAGGCCAGAAATGTAATTATGAAAAAGTTCTGAACTGAAAAATAGTTTTGTCAGCTGTTTTCATGAGAAATAAAAGATCACTTAAAGGTGAAGAGGTTACAGATAAGAAAGCAAATTAAATTTAAAAAGAAAAAGAAAAAACAGATGTAGAACTACAGCTGCTGAAGACAAAATTACATATTATAATTAGAAGAGGAAACCATTTTACCTTTACTAGACATATGCTATTGAAATACTTAATTCATCTCCTGGTTAATTCAGCGGATGATGTGAAGGTTATTACTGAGGTGATAAATCAGCGAACTAATATGTATTCAGCAGGGATTCATGAAGTAAGACTGAATGAAACTCACTAGTTCAATATGAGACCAGTTAGGCCGTATGCACTGCCCTGGGTCTAGAGTAGACTTTTTTGACATATGGTACTAAATTATCATACTCTGCTAATACCTCAAGATCAGGGGAATGTGATGCTTGGAAATTGGTTTCTGGTGCAAATATTTTTAGCTACCATGTGAATTCTAAAGATTGTTTCCTGAATTTTTGGAAAAAATTCCCTTTCAGCTATCAGGTATTTATTACTCCTGGTAAATCTTTAAAATATCTGAATCAAATTAACTTTCTAAAATATTTTTATCTCTCCTTTGTATACATCTTATCTGTTTATACTATACATAAACAACATCTTTTAAGGACCTGTTCAAACATGTGCTGTGATTTAGTAGTAAATCTCTAGCCCACCTCCCATATGAGAGCTGTGCATAGTTATACTTTTAAAGAATACTCCAGGGAACATAGCAGCTAACAAACCTGTGGAATTTGGAATGCTTCTACATTTTTTCCCTGCCAAGTTGTTAACACCGAGTCAGAAAGGAAGAATACATCTGAAATGGAAACTTGCCTGTTGGCTTTTGCTTGTTCTGAACTGTTCAGTGCTGCTGCTCAATAGCTATACATAACTCATTAGAAGCAGAAAGCAGATCTTAATAGCTTTTTTGTTTAGTGATCAATAGTTCTTTAATCTCATTGATTCAAAAGGGCTAGAAAAGTCATAAAATAATGCTAAGTGTGTAAAAAGAATGCAGCTCACTGCCCACATCTACTTGCTTTTTCTCTAACACACACCTGTAGCATTTGTAGGCATTTTTAAAAATTCTAGTGTAATGCACCAAATCATGTACTTTCAGTCAAGAGTGCCCTAGGCTTTAAGTAACTGCAGAAGAAACACTGTATATTCTCTCAAAATGAGTAAAAAGCTAGGCTGAGTTTAATTTTTGGAAGCTTTTAATACACATAATTAAGCAGACATATCAATTATGCTGATGTGTTCTCTGGTGTGTTCTGTAGTCTCTCCTTGTCAGAATAAGGAACCTAGTGACTAATGTTGTAAGGCCCACCACAAAGCATATGTACCCTGAAGAATAGGCATAGCCATTAGGTTCTTTATCATTAATACATTTTTTTGGAGAAAAGAGAGTGGTTGAATTCCAGTTCTCTATTTATTTATTAGTTCAGGATCCATAGGCAGCACATATGCCAGCCCTCCTAGGCTTTGCTGCTCGCCAGATGTCAGGAACCTGTACACAGCATTTAGTCTGCCTATACTCTTTGTTTTGAGTACAGTTAGTTAAGACAAATGTTTCCGAGGTCTGAAAAACACCTGTTAATGCCAACCCTTAAATGCTGTCATTGTTGACGTTTTAGTATGTTCGATAATGAATAGCATAGTAATTTCACTTTGAGTTTTACTATGAGCATGGTAATTTCACTATGGCAGGAACAGGCTTAGAATTTCAGTGAGTTCCATAGCTAATGGCATATTTACCCAGATGGCAATGCTATTAATTATTTACTGTTTTTTTTTTTTTTTAAATTAAGCATGATACCTTAGCACCATACAAATCACAAATAAGAGGCAATATTTGCCCTTCAGAACTGAGGGCCTGAAGACAAGCAGGAAACATCGGGGGAGCTAGCAGACCTAACAGATGATGATCTGCCTCAATGTTCTCTCCTTTTTTTTTTTTTCATCTCTGGTGCTTTTTGACAGCTGATGGGCTTTTGGATTCCTAAATATTTTGTTTTTGAGTTACTTTATCTGCACTAATGCCAGATAAAAATCCCCCCTTAGTTTTCAATGAAAGGAGATAAAATGAACGGATCCAGAACCACCCTCTATAACAGTGTCTGTAGTGCTCTCAACTAGCTGCTGAAGAGTGGGAAAAACAAGTTCAGATATCACAGTGAAAATGCACAAACCATATTACGGTAGCATAGATGTCATTTCAGAGAATTATCCAATATTACACTTATCAATTTAAAAAAATATAGACAGAGTTAATTATATCCATTTGTCATTGCAGTTTGCATTGAAAAGGTGGGAAAAAATCTTACATATGCTAGCAAACTGCACCAATACAACAGAATACAGCATATTTGTTTATACTAGGAAGCCTTACAAACTGGAGCCTTAAAGATGAACAAGGAAACAGCCAGCAGGCAAAGTAAAATCCCTTTAGAGGTGGGAAAGAGTTTTTTAAGGGAAAAAAGCCTAACAAGTAAATAAAAAAGTAACAAAAGAAAAAATCAAAGTCCTATGAAAACAGGAGTATTTTTTATACCCAAGAATAATTTTTTCACTTTTATTGATATCTTCTGATGGAATTATGTTTTAAATAAGTCCAGAAAAGGTTTTGGCTTTCAGTGCCTCAGCTCATTCTGCTTTGTAACATCTATAGCAATCTATAGCAAATGGAACCAACACTAAAATTAAAACATAACTTTTAAGCTTGATAAATTACAGCACCTTACTGCCTGATGGTAAGAAAAATTGTTTATCGGGTAGGCACAGACTCTCCAGGTAAAAAATGAATTGAAAAGGTCCTACAAATGCCCAATCACAAAGCATGAGCATGCAAAAGATTCAGATTTGTAACTAAGCTCTTTTATTCACAGTCACCTGAAAATTAGCTGATGTAAGAAAGGTGCTTTACATTAAGCATAGTGATGCGCTATGCCTGGTCACACCTTGAGGAGTGCATATAATTACAGTGCATCAAAGAAGGATTAGCAGCCGGTGGATTTCTGTTGCCGTAGTTGTCAGTTTTGACTGATTTTACACTGCTGAGTAATCTAAGACAAGCCAGGGCAACATTTCTAAACACCATCTGTGATCTAGACTAAGATACCCAAGATTGCAATTGTAGTAGTTATGTTCAGGGGAAAATTTAGTACTGGAAGTTTGAGTGCCTGAAAATGAGGAAGAGCACCACTATCCAATAAGCTTGACCAAATCAAACCTAGAGACTATGTGGTGCAAGATGGCAAGGGGTGCTCTGCCCACCAAGCTGTGCGCCTGTCAAAAATATCTCCAGTAAAAAATAAAAAATAAATCTTCCTCTGTTCCCTGTTTCAAGGTGGTTCCATTATTCCTTCCTCACAGTCACTACTTTGGATTTCCTGCTATTCTGACATTGAGAGAGACAAATAAATCTGCTCTCTATAGGAATGTAGTCTGTTACAATAATATGGAAAAAAAAAAAAAAAAAGGAAGGCGATGCAAAACCAAATTCAATAAGGGGAAGATGAGAGTAAGAGGACATTTAAAGTCAATGCCCAGGAATGGAGGAAAGGAAGTGAGGTAAAATCAGATTAAAATACCCTATTGGCATTTATCATGGCTTCCCAAAAGCCAGTCTGGACCCTGTTCCTTCTGATTTCACCATACTATTTTTTAGGGGCTAGAATTTGGAGGGGAAGAGAAGGAATGGGTCTGAGAAGAATAATAGGGGAAATGGATGTTTCTTAGGACAATCTATTTTAAAGAACTGGAAATGAAATTGTGCATCCACTAGGAACTGTTTTTAATACTACTATTCAACCAGTACTGGTATAATGCAATAGATGCTGTATTTATTTTGAAGACAAAGTAAGAAAGTGAAATGAAAATGCAAGATATTTATGGGGGAGAATTTATGTCAGACTAGCATCCTTAACATTTTTTGATTAGATATCTTAGGTATTAGATTTCTTACATTTTCTTAATCTAATTATTAATCTGGATCTCAAGCATTTCATAGTGGGAAAGACTTCCAAAGGGATAATGAGGTTCAGTTGAGGCTTTGAAGAGAGGAGACAGAGTCAGCTATTTGTATTGAAAGCTAAGCTATCTCTTAACAAGAAATTAATAGACCCCTTCCTTCCTTATGGTCTCGTTCAGGAAAATTACTATTGACCAGATTCATTAGCAAACTCAGTAAAAGTAGGAAAAGTGTGTTAACTAATTTTGCTGTTGACATAAAGTTGGAAGCTATCATTAATACTAAAGAATGAGAATATTTTACAAGAAGAGGATACTAAAGAATAAAGAAATAGAACATATACAACGATATCAAAGCGAAGGACTGAGCTGGCACTAATGCATAAGCCATTCTTTATTAGTGTCCCAAACCTAGTATTGGCTTTGAGTTCACTGAAGAAAGCAGAAAGAATTTCTGCCTATTAGCTACCGAATACTTATGAGGCAGCATTGCAGCAAAAACTTTGAAAATTGCTTGTCCTCCTCAAAACGCCTCATGTGAGACCTTTTCAGTAGAGACAGGAATGAACTTGCAGATGGGTCTACTATGAGACTTTCTGTTATACAATCTACGTTTCTGTAGATAAAGAAAAGGTAGAAGAAATATTCCCAGCCTTCCTTACAAAAAAAGTTCTGCCTTTTAAGCCAAACAAATAAAAACTTGAAAGGACAGAAAAACATAGGTCATGCACTGTAAATCACAATTATTCATTGAGTATCAAAGACATTATTATATTCAGGTGACATTGGCTGTGGCAAGAAAAGAGAATAACATCATAACATCATGCCATACGTAATTCTAGATTTTGATTGAGTGTGCATGCCACTTTGCTTACAGCTCTGCAAAGACTTTTAATACACCAGAGAAAGAGGAACACAGGAGAAGAGCTATTTAAACCAAAATAACTCTGGCATAAGAATAAGTAAGTATAAACTGGCCATAAATGAAAGCAGTCTTGAAAATCAGAAGTTATCACAGGACTGATCCTATAGTAGTGTTATATGGACACTCTGAAACAAAAAGTCACTTCTATTAAAAAGGTAGAACTTCTAAAAGATTAAACTTCAGACTTGCTTGTGACATCAGAGAAGAAACTTGACATCTCCTCTAATTTTGTAGTCATGCATAAGTAGTTACAGGAGTCACTTTGACAATTTTTTTGTTTTCTTAAAAAGATATACAGAGATCTTAAGGATCACAAGGATATACAGAATGATATGTAGTCTGTTGTCTTATGAAATTTGATTCCCTGGAAGTCATGTCACATTGATCATTTACTACTTCTGGTGTTGATTTGATGGTGTTCTCCTTTCCACTCTATGGGACACTGGAGTTGTAAGCACATGTAAGTGGCATGCATGCTCCATCAAAACAACAAATCCTGAAAAGGTTAGAGCTGCACATTGTAATCCCCAGTAATTTATCCCGTGTGTGAAACACTGATGTTTTGCTATTTCGTTTTCATGCCCCCATCTGTAAAAACAATAGGAAATGGCACGGAATTAAACTCTTGGAAAAGAGTTTTAATAAATATAGAATACGGTGCAATGATAATTCTTGTTATTAAAGACTTTCTAAAAATTAGGAGGAGTCATCAGTATCGCTTTGGTCACTCGATTGAAATGCAGATTGTGTAAGCAACAGTTCTCTTGGTGATTTCATTAAAATTGATTTTACAAATGGAGTTAATTAGGTAGGCAAAAGTCTATCTCCTATCTCCTACAGGACAGTAATGATTTTCATATTAGTGACACACTCTCCATAGTAATTTTCTTGATATGCAAAAATGGAACTATAGTCACCTGAAAGGAGCAGGGTATGGGGGGAGAGGAAAGCTTCAAAAGATTGTAAAATATCAGGATACTAATATTATAATCTAATCTCTAGATTATAATCTAAAATATCTAATATTATAATCTAATCCTTGCTAGAATATTTCCAAACAGGAACAGAAACACAGGAAAACTTAACATTGCAAAATTTTCTACATAGCTCAGTGGGATTTGTTCTAATGCTTTTGTGAAAAAAAGCAATGAGACTAAGTCCCACAAAAGGTGCATATCCAGATCCACATTGGTCGGAGGAAAGCTGCAAAAGTGGAGCCACTGAGGCGGAGGTCATGTGTTAGCATGGTTTTCCCATTGCCCCTCTCTCTTTACTTATTCTTGGTTCTGAGCCAGGCTCTAGAATCTGAAGTGTAGTTTTTAATTCTATAACACTGAGTATGAAAACATTTTGATAAACATCATTTTCATGAGTATGGTTCTCACAGAACTCTACTAAGGTAAAGTTCGCTTAGAAATCCTGTTATTCATAGTGATGGTTGTGCAAGAAGAATCTTACTGCAGAGCTCCCATCCCACCTGAATTCCTACAGCTACGGTTAGGTTCTTTCTAACACGGCATTTCAGAAGATAAAACCACAGTAAAGAGCAGGTGACATACAAAAGTCCTAACAGCATTGGCACTCTCAAAGCTAGGGAAATCTTGCATCATCATTCTCCTCAACTTGTGAAGACCCAAAACCATATGGAAGATTGTAGAAGGCAAATGGGGAGTGAGCAAATGAATGCAGTACCCAGTTTTCTTTCTTTCCATGATTCCTGGACAAGTATCTATTCAAGCTTAGCACTGCCACCAGCACGAGCCTAATATATCCCAGAAGGACATGTCCTTTTTTTTTTCAAATTGGAGGGAGGTGTTGATCCTTTTTAAGAAGAAATGTAGTTGCATGCTTACACATGCAGGATTCAGCAACAACAGTGAACAACCTTAATTTCTACAATTTAGCCTGAACTAAGTGAGAGAGTGGGCTGAGAATAACATAACCCAATTGTGTGTTAACATAATGCAATTGTGTGCAACAGTATTGATTTTCAAATAACACTGAGCATACAATACACTTCCAAAAAAAAAAAATCTCCTCTGTTGCAGGATATAACAAATGCTGGATCGAGCACCAAAGAAGAGGGAAAAAGAGCATCCATTGATTAGCACAACTTATCCTGACATCATTTTATATACACAGTTCTCCCTGGCTTTGTAATAGTTCTTATCCACAGTTGCTGCATTGCCAAACTTGGCACTGAGCCCCATATCTACAGATCCCAGAACATTAAATATTTAGGTTAAAGCAAGTAAAGAAAAGGAAAGCAAGTCAAACAAATCTTGCATTCACTTGCATAAATACACTGACCACTTATCAGTACAGTAAACACATTGTGTTCAGCAGTATTGTAACATTATAGTCTCATTTTACTGATCTTTTTAACTGGTCTTTGCTCAGTGGCCAAAAGACACCTGAACAAACATTTTTGCCAGCTGGAGTATTACATGACAGACAACACAAACTTTCCAAAATAAAGCAGTTTTTCTCTTACAGATACAATATTTTTAAAAAGAGACAACATGACAATTGCAGCCCTGATCTATAACAGAGTGTTCCATGATTATAAGTCTCAGAAGAAAGTACAGTGTTGGGTAGGGGCTGTGTAATCTCTTCTGACATTGTCAGTTGTTGACATGAAGGAGAACTCTTGTAATCCAACAGCAAGTGTTTCCTAGGAATATCCTGGCAAAAATGGGAGGCAAAAATGGGAGTCTTGCACCTTTTGCTGAAGGGGCAGATGATCTAGCCACAAAGATGAATTACTTCCTAACTAGCAATCTTTCAGCATTCAGCTAGATGATAAAACCTGTAGCAATAAATTACTATGGGATCACAAATCTAGGAGACTTGAAAAAGAACTCAAGGAGCCATCACAAAAATAATATTTCAAGAAAACTTGAAGCTGGCAAGCAGTTAACATATAAGTTTTAAAAAGACTGGATATTGTCATGCTGCACCATGTTTTCAGCCGTATGCGCAGTGCACAAAGTGAAATGACTGTTCATTTGTTTAACGAAATAAAGAATTAATAAAAAGAAACCATAAATACTATTGACTTGTTTGGAGAAGAGATATTCAGAACTGGAATTATATAAAGATCTTATTAATTACAAAACATATACAAACAACTTTCATTGAAATATGGCAATATTGCATATTGTGTTATTGCTTATGCTAGGCTGATTAACGAGTCTTTGTGTCTTTCTTTGTTAAAATATATGAATAAAAAAACTCTTTCTACCTAAAATTCCCTAAAACATAAGAACAGTAGTAAAAACAAGTCTCAGGTGACCATTAACCTGGTTCTATTTTCTGATACATACAGTATTTCTTGCATTTCAAAAAGAACTACTGCATTGTAAAATGTAGTTTTTGACCCACCCAGTTTTTTATCCATGGGATTGATTACTTTTAAAGAACAATAGGAATGCACTGGGACACTATGAAAAGTTTATGCATAGAGAGTGAGAAAGAACCCTAATGCATACATAAGCACAAAAGATACCTTGATTCCAGGATATTTTTTGGATAGCACAGTGAAGCAGCATATATAAAGTTCTGTCATTTAGCTTAGATCAAGCTGACTGCAGGAGCAGAAGCAGCAGACCTGTGTCTGTGCAGTCCTGAGTCTAAGCGAATTAACCTTGCTGGAAAGTAGGGTTTAATAGCTCAGTGCTATAGACCCTAACTAATCTGACGAGAACTTTCCGAATATTTCTATAGTCCTGTTACTGTTTATATCAGTGGAACTCCTTCAATTTTTCTTAAGTGGAGATGAATTGCAGAAACATGAAGGTGAATGAAACTATACACATCCAGAAAGTGGTATTTCTACGGAGAGCGAAATAATAGAGCTTGGGATCAGGCCATGAAAGGATACTCCTAAAGAGACTGAGTGTAATTGGAAAGAGATTTCAGGAAAAATGGAAGTTTGATGACATGAAATGGTCACTAATTAATGACAGTTTCACTGAATAGCTTTTTTTCTCAAAAATTCACTACCTGCAATAGAAGGAATTTCAAGTAAAACATTTCAGGAGTATATTTGAGATTACTCTTATTACATTTCCTTTAAAAGAGAAAATGTTCATAGTTCAAAGATTTAAGCCTTGGATTCACTGAAAATGTTGCAAAAGTTCACTTCCCACTCCAACTGAATATGATTTCCAGTAGTATCAGCAAACCTGCTATCAGCTCAGCCCTACTTAGGAAACTTTGTCTCATTTTCAGGACCTACAGACAAATCACTTATTCCTTTTAGTTTGCAACGGCAAATGCAGGATACCACTTCTGAACTCCACAAGGTTGTGTAGAGTGTGGCCATTAGCTTGGCAATAGTAGTAATGTGTGAGAAAATGTGAATGAGCTGGAAGTAAAACCCAATCTAGAAATGGCATTATATGTGATAAAGAAAAAAAACATAATTATGTTTTCAATGTTCATAAACACAGTTATGCTGATCTTTTATGTCTCATTTAGATTGCCAGTTATTTGAGAAGTATTTTTATTCCTCTAAATATTGCAAATCATGAGACTTGTTCTTATGGAAAATAAGATAATACTTGAAAAGAAAATATTAGGCAGCCAAAGCAACATCCTCATATGTAGGAAAGTGCTATCAAACCATATACGAGCAATCATGCAAAAAGAACTAGTGGGACAAAACTTCAAGTACTTCTGAAAGCAGAATCACAGTACTTCTATGATTTAGCTTTCAATCTTTGCTGACATGCTCTTTGCTGACTTTGGCAGTGCTTTTGCTACACATCATGCAAATAAAGCTACAAGGCCAAGGAAGTTGTCTGAACTTGAAAGCGCACGTCACTTTGTATGAATTCACACTATGCACAATGACCTTTTTTTCCTCTCCCTTTCTGGGGGGAGAAGGAAGAACACTTTCAGGCACTGACATTAGCTCATGAGCATGGGCTGGACAAACCTACAACCTTCAGGCAAGCGGCAGGAGAAAAACGTTCGTTTTGCATGAAATATTAACTTTCTCTTTACTATTCTGTCTTAAAAGTGGATGGCAATCCTGAACAGGTATCATGCCTTACCTGTGTTTTATAGAGCAAAGCCAGCTTTCATGTGGCCGATACAGGTATTATAAGCCTCAAGACTGCCTGATCAAACTTCATAAAGAGCACAGCTAATAAACAGAGAACTTCAGTATCAAGACTGATGCTGAAACCACGGTTATTGTTCAGACTCACAAAATGCGCAGCCAACTCTGAATTTGCACAGTATTCTTGCTAACAGCCTTTAACAATACTAAATAGCCTTAATTAAATCCTGATGCTTTTAAAGTTCCCAGTGGCACAATCTAACCTTTCTACTGCCTCTTCTGCTTAATTCAGAGATAGTTTCTGTCCCTAAATTGGTTTCAGAGTGATTAAAAAGTGCAAAAAGCTTTGTACTTGAAAAGAAAAAAAATCTCATAAATTGGAGTTTTCATGCTCATTTGTTCCAACATGGGTATGTCTGCTCTGAGCAAAAGGACACAAGAGAACATAAGAACATGTAAAAGTAATATATCGTAATATGTGATTCTACTTTTTATTTGAATTACACGAATTTATAAATACGACTTTATAAAGCAGTAGCAAAAAAAAAGGCAGTTATAATTATGCACTTCAGTTTTGTATTCTATATTTGGATGAGTTTTAGTAAAACATGCGGGAGTGTGCATATTGACTCTTTTTACAGAATTAGAATATACTGCCATGATGAAATTACAGTATTAGAGATTAGCAAGTACGTTAGCTGTAGAATAACAAACAAAATTCCAAAGTCTTTCAAAAGACACAAATACATTCAGCCACAATTTCAAACCTGGCTATCTCCTTCAGTGCTACCACATGCCACAGGTGTGGAATAGGTAAAATTATGAAGTAAGGGAGTGATGACAGGTCTGTATCCATACATCATTCCAACTGAATTGCATATGTGCACCTTTTATTTATCTAGGTATATATGCTATTACTCTTGGAAATGTTTCAGCAAGTCAGAGTTTCTAATTGACTTAATGGAAACATTTTGAAAAAAAAATTTGCTTTGAGAACATTTTCCTTACGCGTTTGACATTTGTCTCTTTTCCTTCTTAGGAGGAGCAGTTACATGAAAAACAGAAGAGAAAGAGGTTCATTTGCTTCCAAAACCTTTTTCCTATCTGAAGTCAGAATCAATTCCATATTAACTAATTGAACTTCAATGGATTTTAACAAGATTTTATAATTACAAAAACAGCCTGCTTGATGCAGAGAAGGTGAATCTGGCTTCAGGCCAGCTTAGCACTTTCCTGCTCATAGGTTAAATCCCTGAACAAGCTAAAATAGCCTCAGGCTTCCTGTATCTTGCACCAGATGGCAGAACCCCTTCGAGGCAATTGCGTTGGCAGGGATGACTGGAGCATGGTATGCTCCAAGTACAGTCCTTCCTGCCCCAGTACATTTCCAATAAGCACTTCCTTAGCCAGGTTGCTGCAATGACAGCTTTACACTGCTCAGAGATTGCTCCCCTGTGGGATAAATATCCAGTCAGTCTGATCCTGCTTCGGACAGCTAAAGCTATATAAAGACAAGTTGGCTTAGACTAGCAATTGACCCTATAGCTGTAGCTAATGAATATGCAGTAGTCTAGTTCCGTTTGACATCAAGTATTTCCTGCTTTTTAAATGATTTTTTTTTTTTTATCCATCCCTGTAACTAAAGGATGGAGATTTTATAGCTAAGCTTCAGATATAAATATTATCTGTATGAAAAAGTGATCTCTTGTACCTTTCTTAAATTGCTTTGCCTTTAGTTGCTATTCATATCCTCTTGTCTCGTTACTATAGTTATGGTAGAAAGTGCTCCCCTCCTGCAAAACTCCAGGTTAACATTCAATACACTACTTCAGCAGCCTGTATTCATGGGCCTTATGGATCTAAGCTCTCAACCTGTCTTCATAGCTCATAACCTTTAATCCTGATATCATTCTCAGTGCCCTGTTCAATACTATAGTGCTGTATTCTGAGAAGTGGCTGAGGTTCAAAGCAAGTTGTGGGAGTTGCAGCCGTACTGTTAACGAGACCTGTTGTACGTGACAGAAGCAGAGATAGGGAATGGCGGACGGAAGATCTCGCGGTATCACGGAATGGGCAAGGGTTTAACCATATTAGGTCAAAAAGTGATATCTGGAGCCTAATTGGTACATACGAAAAATTCCACCTGGACAGAAGTTATAAGAGCCAGCAGTGAATTTCAATAAACGTCATTTGGCCTATCATCTCATAGGTGTCAGTGCTTCTTGACCCTGAGGTGGATGGCCTCAGTATTCCCTCTATAACCACGGACAACCACCACGGGTTGATAACGAACCCGACACAAGTTTGTGAAAATTTGCAAGTTTCTCATTCACTTGGAAGAAACATGCTTCATTCAGAGGTTCTCCAGAATTCCTCCTACTCATAAGTAAGGCATTAGATAGCATCTTTAGGCAGTACGGTTGAAAAATCACGACAAACTAATCCTTCTGTTCCTTTTATTAAATTCTACAGAACTTAAGAAATGCTTAATAGGGTGTTCACTACAGTGTATTGCGCTCTGATTCTGGATCAGAAGACTGTACTGCAACTGCTATTTCTAGTCAATGCAGTTGTTGATCACTAACCCCCAGCCACAACTTCCTGGAAATTTGGGGGGAACTTTTGAGGAAAAGCAGACATGGAGACCTGAGAGAAACAGGTCAGGCACAGAATTAGTTGTAGTGAGACTGTATATTTTTCCCAATAACAAACATGAACTATTCAAACTGTTTCATATGGCACTTTTATTATTTAATCTTGTCCCATTTTCCTTTTCCTTTAATACTTCTTTTCTTTTTCTAATGTATCCTACTGCAGTGTTATGGAGGATTCTCACTGCCTTGCACATTTTATATGACATTTTTAAATGTGTATTTCTTCTGAGATATTTTAATCTGACAGAAAAACAGATAATCTCAAAGAGGTGTTACATAGGTTAATTCTATTTCATTTATGTCATTTATAAATTCTTTGTATGTATTTCTAAGTTTTGGGAACAATTATTGTGTGATATTCTAAGCATGTGAAGATCGTATTGATCAGTGGTTACCTTCTCTTTTGAAAGAGAAACCTAAAATGCGGCTCTGAAATATGCACTTGTGTAAATAAGTGAACTGCTTTTCAGAAGTGTGGAAGATGCATCCTTCATTTCTCTCCGGCTTGAGCGCACACATCATGCTGCATATGAAACGTAATCACCAAATGAATGAGAACCCTTGCCTGGAGAGCTTGCAGATCCAGTTTTGGCAGATATACTANATTTCTCTCTGGTTTGAGCGCACACTAGTTTACATCATGCTGCATATGAAGCATAATCACCAAATGAATGAGAACCCTTGCCTGGAGAGCTTGCAGATCTATTTTTGGCAGATATACTATAGGAAGGCAAACAGAATATGGAATATTCCTGATATCCAAAAGGCCTAAGGAAATGTAAAGCACCTGCTGAAAGTTCAAGCTTTACCTAAAAAAAAGAGACTCTTCCAAGTACACACAAAGACATGGTTAAGCACACGAATGCCCTTGTACCTTATTTTCCCTGTTTATAATTGAGGAGAAAGGCAAATGGAAGGAATAGAAGGGAATGAGGACAGGAGAATAATTCTCACTTTCTTGCCTTGGTTTTCAAGCTGAGACTCCTCCCCAGCATCCATTTGCAGTGAAGCTTATCGCAACAAGAACGACTAGGCTGGACATCCTGTAAACAACCTAAGAACGTTCAAGTATCTTCTTCATATTTGATGAACTGCTTTCTTGTCCATATGTGAAATTCGTGTCAATTCAGTCATCTAATTGGCTGAATTGGGTTACATTTTCTTGTGAGAGGCAAAGATCTCAAACTACTTCTATAAACCTAGCTTTCCATTCTGCTTCTCCTGAGCTGGGAAATTTCCAAACCTTTCAGAGGACATTCTACTTGACTCTCTTAGAAAACCAAAAGTGTAGAGTTGAGGAGTTCTTCTGAGGTATAGAGAGATTCTAGAATTTGACAACAAAAAATATTTTAAAATTATGAGTGTAGTTGAGGTGGAAAAAATGAGAAAAATTTTGTAATCTTTCTTAAAAATGAAGTTTATCTTATTTCCTCTGAAAATTGTTCCATAGCCATTGATTAAAAAATACCTTCTCCCTGACTTTCAAGTATTCTGTCCTGAGTATTAATATTATATATATATACGCACATATATAAATACTCTATCCTTGTATATAGAACACCAAAAATAGAAAGAGGATACATAGACTTAAATCAGAATGAATCTGACATGCATGGGACCATGTAGGTTGCCAGACTGGCAATAACAAGGAAATTTGATGACAGGCCTTCTATATGCATGGTGGTCTGAGTCCTGGAGAAAGCAAGGTGGCACAGCTGGTAGAACAGAGCCTGTGCATCATCTTCATGAGTGTCTTCTGAAAAATGAATAATTTGTCCAGCCTGAAGGTATCAGACTGCTGACTGTGAATGAGCTCCATAAGAAAGTGATAGAGATATATGCTGGAAAGTGAGGTTTCTTCTCTATATGACCTTAGCAAGAGTATATGTTTTAGTCCCATAGGTAGAATACTTTGGCATTGATCCGAGGTTCTGTTTTCCAATATTTTTTCAGTCCTGTAGTATATGCTATACAAGAAACTATTTCTTCTTGGAAATATTATCCTATTTCAAGAAAATGTACCAAACTTGTTTATACTGCACCATTTCCTGGCCTCATTGATTTGTTCTATACAGTGGAAAAATCAAATCTTAACCTACATTAACATTACGGGTCTCCACTTCATCATGAAACACTTATTATCTTCTTTTTTAAAGATTTGCTGTGCTATATTTTGAGCAGTGACATACAGTAGTGAAGACAGTGTTATCTCAGCTTTAATTTTGGCTAAATACCAGAAGACTTCACATATCCTTCATATATTTACCCAGAAAAACAAGTTTGATATTTAATCTATCCATTTTTGAAAATAATAACGCCCCTAATCGTTCTGAATGTATACATTGCTTACTACTGTCTTTCCCTTGGTTTCATGACAAAAATTGTAAAACGAAGAAAAAAAGTAACCTTGCAGACAAATCCACAATTTCCACGAGGACTGTCCAACTATTAAGAAAAGCTGAATAAACAAAGTAACATGGCCAAAATTATGTTCTCTAGGTGTTTACAAGTAGGTAAAGTAAACCTTCCACACATTTTTTGGAAAAGCACTCTATATGAATGACACACGTATTACAACCATACTTTTTATTTGTCATTCTCTCTAAAAGTGAAGATCTATGGGATCTTATGTACCATTCTCAGTTTATTAGTCTATCACTTTATGGTATGTTAGCAGCTTGGCAAACTGAAATGCAGTAATGTTGTAAATTGTATTGACAGCCTTTTCATTCCTAAGCTTCATTTTTATTGTTCCTGTAGCTTGTATAAATTGGCACACAAGATCCTATTAGATTAGACAGCCAGATTGTTTGACATACAAGAAAATATTAAATGTCACTGTATTTTGATGAAGGTCAATCAATACCAGTTTGCCAGAAAATTCCTAGTATGTGCTTCTCAGATTTTAGACCTTAAAGTACTTTTCATGAAAAAAAAAGTGAAAAACAGATTAAAAAGAGCTTCAAAGCAAGATATATTTGTTACTATTCTGACACTGATAAGAAGTCTTCAGTGTGATTAATTCTTCTTATACTGGATTACACATACTTCTCAGCCATTAACTACCATCAACACTTCTGGAAACAAATGCATTCTTGTTATCAAAGCTGTAATTCATAATACTACTGGGACACATGTTTTTGTGACATAACTCTCTGCTGCTAGTAGTGAGCAGAAGACCTGTTTGGAAAATGCTGCTCTACAACATATGCTATTTTAGGATGCACGAGCACTACTGAATTTTGTAGTCTCAGATACTAAGGCAAATCTAAGTCCATTAAATATTTAAAGTCAAAATATAGCCTTAGCAAGCATAGATTAAAAACCTTGCATTTTTTATTCATAACACTATCTTGATCCTTGTTTTCTAGTACTGCAATTCTTTCCTGTTAAGGTGAAATTCTTAAAAACACTGGAAAACTAAACATGGATCCCCTATTGTGCAAAGAATAGTAGGTTTTGGAAGTGAGGGTTATCAAAAGGCTTGCTTTTTTTAATTTAAAGAACAAACTTGTGTTCTTTGTGTGACAGCTGTATCAACAACCTTGGCATCTATTAATTTCATTTCCAATCCCAAAAATTGGCAATTACAAAAAAGTGCCATTTCAAGACAAGAAGTCATAATGTAGACCGTGTATAGGACAACTCATACAAAGATAATTACAAATTTATATTTCTGCAAACAATAATTAATTGTTTATTGGCAAGCACCATATGTAATCAATTTGCATTCATACACTTTACTGTAAACCACTCATTTACACTCTTTATTCTGGCTCATAAAGAACCCATTCTTCAAAAAAGTATTTGAAAAAATACTTAGATATTAGATACTTTTGCTAGGTCAAGGGTGGTTTAGTGTGGCCTAGTGTGGACTGCTGATCAACAGGCCTGGGACACAATATGCCATAATCTGATAACCTGACTTCTTGAATTTGTATTCGTACTTCTCTTTGCAGATAGGACTTTCTTTTTTTTTTAATTTCTATTCAGTTTTTCAACAGTTAAGACCCTATTATGGTTCCCTGGATCACCTTAACCTTTTCCTTCTTTCTCATATCTATATTACAGCTTTCTTTTTGTAATTCTGCTTTCTTTCAACACAAAGCCCTTCTCTGTGTAAGACAGATACATTCAGAACACAAAACATGCACCACTACGCACACCACATACTCTTTGCACTCAGACTCACTAAGTTGACTTACTGACTTTTCTCACTTTCAGACACTGCCGTTGTCCTTCTGTACAATTTGCACAATGTCTTTCAGTGTGTGAAATTTTCTAAAACAGTTTTTCCAACTCTGTTCCTGCTGAAGTGGGCAAAGATGAAGTGGGTAAATGCTGCAAAATTGTAATAGTATCTCTCCATCAAATGACTTTTCATTTGGAAAAAGGAAAGAATTTATAGGAAAGAATTATATCCAAAGGTTTTTTGTTTTGTTTTGCTTTGTTTTGGCATGACACACTTAAATATCATTATTATGGTGTAAATTATGAGGTAATGTAAATTACGACCACACAACAAATTTTTACTACTTAGACATGTCACAATATAGTCAAACAGAAACCATGTATCATGTTTTAAACGTATCCTAATTCCACCTAAAAACACCTTTTGCACTGTGCTTTTCAAAAAGTACATTAGCACCCTTCTATGATGAGTCTCAAGCAATTATGTCCATTAGGATCAATCTCATTGTCTCATTAGTGGCAAGCTTAGAAATTCCAAGATTCCTGTCTTCCTTGGGTTCTTGCAGGTCTATCAAATTGCTTCACAACTATGCATATCCTCCTTTACTCCAAAGATATTTTTCAACAGTAAAACGAGGTGTAAAATATAAGTTAAAGAGACCAAATGACCAAGCAAGCAGGAAGTAGATCCTATGAAGCAAAAAATGGAACAACAGTAAAATGCAGTTGTGCACGCCAACTTTTACATTAATTTTCGTCAAATAAGATTTGTCAATCCGCATTTTTTTTTTTTTTAATTTAACTGGTTGACTGTATGTAAAAGTATTTCCCATACCAATTACACCAACTGTTTCACTAATATGAAAAGTCCCATTACCGGTATTTACTATGTATTTTAATATAGAACGGAGGCAGTGAGAAAGCACTGTCAGTTAGAAAAGATTTTTGCCTTTCTCCAATTCCTGCCAACTAACCTGAAGTGGAGGGTAGAAAATTTTTATGTTCCATCTTTACTTCATCCTCCAAGCTATTTGTTCTATGAGTTACCTACTTAATCTAAATAAGCACATAGGAAAAATGTAGGTAAAAAATCCCCTACATTTTGGCAGTTGACAATAGGTAATTGTTAAAGTCAATTCTGACCTTCAAATATCTCAATATTCACAACATCCCTCCATTTTGTGGCAATAAACAATATCGATATTAAAAAATCATATGAATTATACAAAGATTCCAGTTCTAGTATGTGCATATTAAGAGTAACTGATTTAATAATCAACGACAAAAGTGACATTTGCTGCTTTACTTAACTTCATGTTTTTATAATGTGCTCTTTAGTCTCATCCATTTTTTAATGTTAAAGTGTTCTATACATACTAAATAATTAATGTACACTAATTTTCCACAAGTTTAATTTCAATCTTTATTCTTTAGTTTTGTGTCTGATAATAGAACACCACATGAAGAAAAAAAAAAGTCTCTTCTTCCAGCCTTTGAGAAGATGCATAAATAATAGAGGGCAATGGTATACTGCAACTGTATGATATTTTTCACTATGTAATCGTGGATTAGTATTTCAGCTTCTATTCTAAAATTTATTTTCCTTTAGGGTTAAACTAGACTTATTAATGTAGTGATTTTGCAGCTGTGTGGTTTAATTACAAAATATGTTGGTTCTGACTGAATAAATTACATGATTGAATCCAACTTTGGATACAGAACAGTGCAAGTTGTATTAAAAAGTCATTATATTTGGAAGTCAGAGCAAGACTCTAACTAAAAGGTAACTGGATGAAATTAGCTTTGAGACTACAACATTTTAAGCAGAATTTGGTAACTGAATATTAACATGTGCGTTTTATTAGAAACCTGTCCTCTTTTTTCATTTCTTAGATAATCTAGATGTCAATGAAATAAGACACATGAAAGACTCCCACACCAGTTTGCACCATTGCACTTTGGCTCTGCTCAACCAGAGCAAAGATTTCTTCTGTGTCTAAGTCATTGGTGAATCAAAGCTGAAGCGATCATGTGGGCTACAGTAAGCTCTTTGTTCCTCTAACTTTTTTTCATCAATGATATTTTGTTTCCTACAGTTTTGTGCAACAGAAAATAATGTAGCTATCTTCTACAGAGTTTCAAGTGCTACTAGTCTAAATGGTTATCACTATCTACAGGGGGATCCCAAGTACAGTCAATGAAGTTGAGGGAATTTGGGGTTACTTCTTCTGTAAACAAGTATTTAATGCTTCTAGACTACTGAAGGAGTCTGCACAAGTCTATGCGATATTTCACCTGAGGGTTTATAAAGTTTTAAAGATTAAAAATGTTTATACTATCATCACAGGACCTGCTGTCATCAGATACCTCTCAGTTCTACCACAAGCCTTTCATGAATATGCTACAGTATAAGTCTTGTTTTGTATCACTCTGCGTGAAACCCTTTGTTTTGATTTTCAGTGCTTTTCGTGTTGATAAAGTGTTATGAGTGTATGAAATACTTCCCAAGTGACTAACATTCCCAATGCTAGTGAAGCTGCAAGTAAGCATATCCCTTTTGTTGAATGCAGAAAAGGAGGTATCAGTAACATTGGTATAAACTCTGCATTTTTAACAAAAATAATTGAATAGCAATGCCTCAACCTAACAGTAACTGCAAATAAATTGTTGGGTGCTTGGGACTCAGAGCTATGCACAGAAGATTAAATTTATTCATGCTGTTGTTTTCCTGTCTTTTTTATTCATTATATATTACCAAAATGACATGCAATGTCTCCATCATATTTCTGGTATCTGTCTGCCGTGTTCAAGACAAATCCTTCATTCAGCCTTTACTTAGATAAGAACATCCACTGAAAGAAAAATGAGTGTTTATCCGATCAGAAACTGCTGCATTTGCTCTTACAAGACACACCACAGCTGTCCTTAGAGACATAGCTCGTTACCTGACAGATCATTCTAGGGGATTCTACAGATGTGTGAGCAGACATGGAAAATATCATTCAATGTGCGTAGTAGTCTGCCATAGGTATTGGCACGAGCAGCCCCTGGGACACATCATGTCAGTACATCACATAGTCTACTTGTACCATGTTCCATTACCACCGCTGGATCAGTGTTTTTTCAAGCATCTATTGTGCACACTTGCAATATTTGTGCTTGTGCTTCTATGAATACATATGTCCTGGATGTCTCTTAAAATGCATCATATTCATTTTAGCCGTAAGAATTTACCATGCACATAAACACCTCTATGTATGTATATGTGAGTTTTGTGTACCTACATATGGATTTGCCTAAACAAATCCCCCCAAGGAATTCTTCACACACCTTGGCAAAACAGGTCATAGAATAATTATATGTTGCAATGCATTTTGAGTAATGTTTCAGGTGATGTAACAGCTGGTAAAATCAATACCAGTGTAATGACTAAAACGGATGTACTCTCATTTACAAAAGACTTAGTTACTTTACATTTGATTATTCTCAAGATGTAAAAGTGCCTTTAAAAAACTATGTCAACATATAAAAGAAAAAATGTGCCCCAGAAGACCACTTCTGTAATCAACTAAAATTGAGAAAGAGGTGAGAATTCTAGCTTAGAAAGGCAAGAAGTTTAAAAAACTAAAAGCTGAACCACCACCAATATCTTCATAAGGCAACTAAAACTTGTGATTCTCTACCCGCCTGTTTTTCTTTGCATTACACGTTACTGCCACCACCTTCATTCAGCCTGTGATCAGAAGAGATCATAGTGCATAATGGAGATCTCGCTGCATGGAATGAACTATATCAACTGATTTGTTTCATGATTTGATTAGGTTCTGATGTTCACATTTTAAACAAAATATTTCAAAAAAAAAATACTATATTCAAAAGCTATGCAGTCTCTGAATTCAGAGATGCTTCCAGTTGACCCTTGCAGAAAGTCACTAGAGAATCCTAGGTTGTTGCTGTCTATGTGATAAAATTGATCCCATTCAAAGAAACAACCCCCATCTCAAAGCACCAGGTGAACTACCTGGTGTGGTTATCAAACTCAGTTATTGTAATTAGTAAATTGCCACTTTTTAACTCCAAACTCTGCTAGTCTGCAAAATTCTCATGGCTCTGTTTTTCTGCCAGATCACAGAGAAATTAACTACCAGAACAGGGATTCCAATGTTCTTTCCTCACTTCTTATATTCTTATATTCTTCTGTCCACATAAACAGAGAAAGAGAAGGCATCTGTCTTTAGACCAAGTTTCCCTCACCACAGGAACCCTGGATATTCTTCTTCAGGAGAAAAGCTTCCTTTCAATATAAGCCTGGATAAATAATCAGGAATCCCAGAAGAGAGCAAGTCTGTAGTTCTCTCTTCTTCAACCTCAGTTATTTTACCAAGGTGCACTTGAATGGAAATAGAGTGTAAATGTTCACTGATTCAGGTCTGCATTATTTTGGTAGTGTGTGTAAACTTCAATTCCCAGCCAAGCATCAACTACACTCAACGGGTTATTGAAATTCAAAGCACAATAACAAAATAACCGAGTGATGTTTATCTCAGCCTGTGCCTTGGTAGTTTACTGGTTTATTATTATTTATAGCTTTCATTGCAGTTTTACCCAAAGGCTCCTCTACAGGATCAAACCCTGTTCTGTCTGGTTCTGTGAGAAGAATACAATATATACTTACAAAAAAAAGTACAAAATATACAGATCTACAAAAAAAAAAGGAGATCTATCAAGCTGATGGCAGCATTCATTTTGCTAGTTCCATATTGCTGTGTTGTAAAATAGACTGTTCCCAGCTTTTCCCTTTTTCCTAACCATACTTATTCTCCTTCAGCACAATCACTCCCCAGATATATTTAGCAATCCCTATTTGCTTCCAGATCACTTATTACTGCCAGCCTGGATGAATTTATTGCTGTGGTCCCACTGGTTTTACCTTTCAAATATTACAACACATGTTTGGTCTTATATATACCGAGCAACAACATTCCATATTATATTCTGGATTTGATGAAGTTTTTAATCAGCTCGCTTAAAAGAGGTCTACAGCGAGCTGAACTGCTCTTTATTTTCCATATATACTTTTTACAAAGCATGAATTACAGATGCTAAAGCAAATTTAATATGACATCATAAACAATACTGATAGAAATGCAAAGTCATGGATCAAGGTAGAAAGGTTGGTAGGAAAAACTTAATTATTTGCTTGCTAATTCTGACATTTTAAACTCTTAGTATCTAAAACAAAAAGTGTGTCAAATTCAAGATGAGTACCCAAATCCATGATAATCTTATGCTAGAGAGAACAATCCTATTCAAGATCAGTTTTTCAAGGGCCATGTCCAATCAAATGGAGCTTCTCTAATCTTAAATCTCACATTAACAGAACTATATTATTTTTTGACTTTTTAAATACGCTGAAGAACATACAAGCTTATTTTAAAGGTGAATCAATCTGTGCTGATAGCATAAGAACAGTTTTAGAATCCTTATAAATAGGTCAGAAGGTTAGAATCACCCAGCTGAACTTGCTGAACAGGAGCTGAATCTAAGCAACACCAAAAGCCTATCAATTAACAAAATGTCAAAACAAGACAGTCAAAAGAGAAGCACAAGGAAAAGCATTATTATCTTTGTTAAGAACTGCATGCAGTCCTGTCTTTTATTCCTCCCTTTGTAAAACATAACTGCAAAAAGACTAGAAATTTAAGAAAACACAGAAATTTCAGAAGTTTCCTCAGAAATTGTTCTAGACATTCTTGGTGATTTGGTTAACTCTTGTATAGAGCTATTTGGTTCTTATTTTGTATCTGGTTAGCGTGATGCAATAAACAATATCAAGGACAAAATTAACTGATACACAACAAAGTGCTGATCACTATAACCCAGGAATAGGCAGCATTTAGGAACATTGGGTTCACCGTAGTGTCTGCAAAGAAGACAGTTTATCAGTGTATCCATGTTAGATACATGTGCTGAAGTTGTTCCACCTCTTTCTCATTCTAGGCTCAGAGGAGAAACTCCTACCCCAGAGTGCAAAAGTTCTTTACCAAATTTGTTGATATAAAAAAAAAAAAAAGCCTTCACCTCTAGAAGTCTCTTTGTAAGTAACAAATGTCCATTTCTCAAGCAATGGTTATTTTAGTAAATCAAAATGTTCCATTGTAGAATTCAATTTTGTACTCAACTTCCTCCTCTGTCATGACTAGCAACCAATGTTTACGTGAAGAAAAATTATTTAAAACTTTTCTTTTCTACTTCCAAAATCAGTCAAACTAGAACTCAATCCTAGCACTAGGCATAGGTATATGAAATAAGACAGAGTGGAATCACAGTTAAAAAAAAAACAAAAGAAAGAAAAAAGAAAGAAAAAAGAAGGATTTGCCAGTTGACATTGACTGCTGCTTATGACATTTTAAAAGTACTTTATGAAAATCTGTTCAGGAAGCTCAATTGGTTGTCAGAAACCAAGCTGTGGTTTACAGTTAAACTTGATTCATGTTTTTCTCTGATCATAGGAATGAAATTTCCTATTTCAGTGATTATTCCTAATACTAATTTACCTATGCATTTAATAATTTATGCACTTAGAGAACATTTGGAAATAAAGTGCAAACATTACAATTACATGCAACAATGAAATAATTTCAATTTTGTTTCAAACTCAGTCTGCCAGACAGATGACCCTGGAAACAGCTTTGTAGTCTAAGAATCAAATGCTCCAAGGATATAGAAAGAGAAGCAAACAAATGACCAGTGTCAAAAGGGACTCAGAAACATTTCATGCAGCAACAACCACAAGGTTAAGGACGAGCTCAGAAGTACAGGCAAGTAATACTGATGTTCCCAAGGATTCCCATGAAAAACTCCACAATGATTTCCAGCAACAGCATGAACAAAAACTAGAAATTACTTTAACTCGTATTTGAGTGTTATTTGCTGAAATGGGCAGACTCTGCAGTCAGCAAGAGTTCTACCATAGCCTTCCAAAACATGAAATTTCCAATACTTTTTTTTCTAGATTCTCTTTTTGACCTCTACCTATTAGAGAACAAAAAATCCCAACACCTCAAATATCACTAGCAAAACCAGAACAGTGATAAGCAATCATAAATTCACGGGAAATCAAATCATACTTATTGATGACTCGAACATGGTTTTGTTAAGGACCTGAAGTCTCACTGTGCTTCCTTCAGGGCAGGGGGCTTTGAGAATGATTATGTTTCCAGGAAATGCCATGTTTTCCTGCGATGTCACAGGCACACAGGGTTAGGCCGCATTCTCAGCAGTGAGGTGGGATGAAAGCAGAAGTTCTGGACTAGGCAACACATTAGCCAAAACAGTCTCCAAGGTCATCAAACAAATGTCATGTAAGACCTGCCTTATATACAGATGCCAGTCACAACCTGTATCTCCCTACTGGGAGCCAAACTACCAGAAGAAAGAAATAAAAGTAAAGATGGAGAGAAAGAGAGCAAAAATAATTCCAGGAGTATCAGGCAGGTAAGCAAACATCCGTCTTCAAAGCACCTGGATAAATTCTTCCTGCAGCTACATGTGCAGAGCTCCTCAGCAGTTTCTGGCACAGAGAGTTGAAAGGCAGCATCCGTTCTTCCCAGCCTCACTATTTCCAACCCACTCCAGATCTTGCTGCTGAATGTAAATTGTGAAAAACAAGTTTAAGAGAGGTATAGAAATATCCAAGTCATTACTAATCCAATGAGTTTTACAAACCAGTGCCGCTTCTGCCAGCTGCTGAATATTAAATGAGGCAAGACCCAGACATGACTGAGATTCTGAAGCTTTGCCCTTCTAATCAGTGCCTGGAGGAAGAGAATTTCCGGACACTGAAGTAGTCAACCAGGGCCTGACAAGCCATTCATTAAAACAGAACGGTCTATTAGTGTCTCCCCTTGTTTCAAGGTTACCATATAAATCAAATTACAAAACTCAAGACCTTTAGGAAGATGAGTCGAGCAGTCTGATCTAGAAAAACTGCAGGCTGTGAGAATTGAAGAATTGCTAGGAAACAAACAAACAAATAAACAAAAAACACCCACAAATTCCGAAACAAAATGGTAATGGCCACGGAGTGACATGGCTGAAGCCCAGGAAGTTTCAACAGTGATGTTTTAATAAATTATTACTAAAAATCCCCAAAAGAAAACCTATTCTGAGATGATATCACTCATTTCTCTGAAAGGAAAAAATGTTCTTGAGAAATCAGTGGCAGAAAAATACTAATAAGTGATGACAAACATAAATTCATCATTGAGTTTGAAAAGAGACTACATTCCACCAACATAAATTAATTCTCAAGGCTCCCACACAGAATTTGATGCTTCTTTCGCAAGAAATATATTTGTTTCGGCCCTTGTAACTAAAATGTGTTTCAGACGTGTAGTGCAACAGTAGAAGATACTTATGCTGCCATCTGGGGCCAAAAGCTATGTTAAAGTTATGTTAAATATGGGCAATTACTTTTATTCAAAATGAAAAAGAATTGCAAGCAAGTCTTCTACAGTACAATAAAGTCCTTGTTCCTACAGACTACATGGAGTATGGATTGCTGCAAAGTGAGAATACTGGGCTTCAAAAAGAGTATTTTCTTGAAACACCTGACAACTACCTATTATCCTACTACTTAGCTAAAAATCCATTGATGACAGCCTTAAAATGGGTATTATTTCAGTGCCATAGAGGCATCTAATTACAGCTATTACTAACAAGACGGCTAAACTAAGCCCACTAACTTAAATAGCAACACACATAAAAACAGTTGTTGCTGGAACTGTTATTTTACACAGCTGGACAAAATCTTGAAGTGAACATCAAGGGCTTCAGACTGCTAAAATAACATTCAGTAGTTTTTCTGTAAACTGCACTTTTTTACTGCCTGACATCTTCCAGGCAGCTGCCTTAGCTTTGAGCTTCTATACAGATAGTCACCTTCTGTTCTCCTGACTCGGGCTATATGATTTCACCTGTGGTTATGTCACCGACATCTTTCATCGCAGATCCAAGGTGAGGTAATACATGTTCCATCGCAACGCTGAAACAATGAAAACTGGCTGAATATCAAAAAATCATTTATTGAGCTAGCTTGTTTATGCATCAACACTTGTGGGTGATCTTTGGAGTTTGCTCAGGCTCCACATATCTTTTGGACGTGAAATATTATTCTGAAAATTAGGCTACAGATGTCTTATTCATGAGGATTCAGGTGTTTTTCTCCTTCCTTCTAGCCGGCCAGTTATATACTGAGTATTCTCATATGCATATAAAGTATCGAGGACTAAGTTAGCCAAACTTGAAACTTTTAACACTATGGATTCAGTGTAGGTAAAAGTGAAAAGCGCTCTTTGCAGGTTATCCGAGACAGCAAGTCAGGACTATGGACTGAAATGAAACCTGCACTATGCTAAGAGGAAACATCTTTTGTATTTTTGGGACCACTGAGGACCATATATCATGAATATCTATAGTGAGTAGTGAGTATCTATATAAATAGGTGGAGTGTTGGCCTGTCAGATAGTGTAAGCAATAACTGATACCATAACATCTCATTAAGATGAGTCAACTAGGTCTAGCAGCACGTGCAGTAGCAGTGCTGCTACTGCAGCAGTGGTGCATAGTAAAGAAGCTCTAATCAGGCCCCAAACTCTTACACAGACAGCACGTACAACTGCACTCCTGCAGTCTTTCCCTCTAAGCACATTTAACATTAATGCAAACAAGCCACAGACCATAATATGTTTCCAGAAGTGATAGGATGGGATCTAAACATTTATCCAAAATACACAAACAGAAGTGTACTGCTTACTACACATTAATGAATTTATATATTTGCAGATGAGCTAAATATTTTTGTCTTTCCATAAAACCATAAAAAATACATAAAGTTAGCTGAATTTGACTTGTATGAGAAAACTGTTTACTCAAGAGTCCAGGCAACTTAGCAGAGCCAAAAATCTGAATCCAATTTAGAAAGCAAATAGTAGACCAAACATATAATTAGCTGAGGAAGCATTCTAGCTGCTCAACCAAGGCAAAAATGTCCTCCTAAAGCCTAAAACCTGAAACAAAACCATATTAAAATAGGAGTTCTATACAGAAAACATCCATTACATGGATTATACCAAATAAATCATTATGCAGTCCTCAGAGGGTCCAATCTGCATAGCTAAATTAAAGCAGGGATTTGAAAATGTTGAAAACTTGTTTTGACTAGCTCAGACAGATTCAATCAGATGCAAACAGCTTCTCATACCATTTGCAAAGAAAACTTATAGTAGCCAATTATATTTCAAAGTGCTATAAAACATATTTGATGAGACTGATATATCAGTATTTCCAGACTATTTTTAGGGCTCTGCAAAGTGCTTTCTGAGCAGTTTTACTATGTGGACACAAAAAGTACTCTTTTAATTTAAGTATAGAGTACTTAAAAGAGTACTTAAAAGAGTACTTAATTTAAGTATAGAACACTTAAGTGTTCTATATTTAAAAATAAACAAAATTTTCCTCTCAATCTGTAAACATACAAAATTTTAATTGTGGCTTCATATCTTCACAAAAGTCAGGTCCTTTCAGATAAAGAGATTTTATTGCAATTCTGTTATATTACACATAGATTAAATATTATAGTGATTAAGCTATAGAACAAATTTCAGATACCATCTGTCTCTTTCTGAGAGAATTTCTCTTGTGTCTGAGAAACTTCCCAGTGAAAACTTTCGGATGATATATTCCAGAAAAGTTATTGCTTTAGTTCCTTGTACCTACTATATCTGTTCTAAGAAACAAAGGAGTATCACTGCATCTGCTTATGCCTGCTTTAGAAATCTTGCTTTTCTCCAGAGTAACCCCCTTCAGAACAGGCATCCAAAGCCATAATTTAGTTCTAAAGATGCTCAATCTGCTCTTGCACAAGAGTGCAATGTGGTGCTAATGTTTAGCATAAGTAAATAAAGAAAACTTTTGGAAGTGCTAAATTGCGGTTGGGCTCAGCAGGTGTCAGAGATTAGAAGCTCTTCCACTAGACACGTATGGAACTGGTGTGCGAATGAAGAGATCTCGCAACCACCAGCATGGAACCTCTTCTTAACATACCTTGCAGCGTGACAGCTGTGATGCATGAATATTGGGAATGAAAAAGGCGATTCAGCCTGCTGAGGTTCATTCTTTCCTGGTACATTATTTTCCCAAGACACATACAATCATTACTTGAATGACCCCAGTGTTTTTTGCATTCACAACTTTGCCCTGTGGGGACTTCACACATTTATTATTCGCAAAAGAAAGAAGTATTTCTTATCGCCTTGCCTGAATTTATTTTTCTTTCAGTTCCTTTTGTAGTAGAAACTCAGTCATCTGTTGCAAGTTCAACACAGTAACACAGGTGCAGAGTGGCACTGCATTTTCATTCTTATTAACACTGTTTTTTTAGATAATATTCTATGTTGGTTCTTTAATTTGTTCTCGAAGGAGCTGTCAATCAGTCAGTTTATCTTTGTACTATCTTGATCCAGCTAGAAGAAGCATACAATAAAAAAAGAAAAAAAGAAGAACCCTTTAAAACTGCTGGAATTTCAAAGCATGACTCGTCCATCACCTTTTAAAATCTTCTACTATTTGAATTCCAAGTCCTACGAATAAAATGTTTGCCCTTATAGCAGTCAGCCCTGGCTCCTTTTTCCTTAACCAGGAAATAAAATTCATTTGCGTTCAGAATTAAGCGATCGTCTTGTTTATCCAATTTGATTATATACTCTTCAGATGCAACGTGGTAATAACTAAGGTGCTTTCTGGTTTGAGGCTTGGCAGCACTTTCTGTTAATCAGTTTCAGAAGATGAAAGATCTCTTGAAAATACTATGATGAATCTTCAAATTGGTTTTGCACGTGGCGCAGTTTTAATAACACCTTATTTTGGTTTTCGTATAAGAATCAAAAAGATGCTTTTAAAGAATGAAACTGCAAAGTAGAAAAAAAAAGAGCAAGTGATAGACTTATCTACCAAGATGTGAAGCGTTAACCTCCTTATCTTAACAAGTTTCTAGTGAAAAAGGAATATTACTTTGGAACAACATTTAACTTTACTACTTCCTTAACACCTCCGTTCTTTTCTCACTGTTAATTAGACCATGCCACATTTGTGTTTTTAGATCTATTACTGCATGATCTGGACTTCAGATATAGACCCAGCTACCAGAGTCCTATTATTTTTAACAAAAAAAAGGAAAACAAAAATAAATCAATGATTTTTGTAACAAATTGAAGAAGTATCTGACATGCACTTTCTTTACCAATACTCAGCAGTATGATTTTTGCTAACATTTAACATTATATTGCTTACTAAAAAAGCAAAAACAATATACTTACTTTAAATCACAATAAACTATTAGCCTAGGTCATTAATCTGTAACATAGGGGCATAATATGCAATATTACAATAACTATTATATTATTTTTTGGACAAAATACTATGTTTGCACCTCTGGTTAGCATTTGTTTTGCTCAGTTCAATAAGGAATGTATAATATTCTCAGACGTTCACGTGTTTTTTCTTACTCACAGTGGAAAACAGAAAACCCTCCCATGAAGAGTGCAGGTACCACATAACCACATAATCCCGCCAACTTTCAGACAATATTCATGTGTTATACAGATGAAGTAAGGTAGAACAGAAAGGAAACTAATTCTCATTTCACTTTTAAATTCTGAATGTAATCGATGGCCCCGTGTTCCTCAAGCCAAAATACCTTTACTCTGCCTCCAATATAAATAGGACTTATTTCCTGAGCCCAACAGATTTTGAACAAAAAACATAAAGACATGGAAGCCTGAGACACCTGTGACATATAAATAGAACCTTAATACAGTCTGGAAAAAAATATAGAAATATGATACAGGCCTCATCTGGATTTAATGGATTTAGTTTAAACTCTTAAGAAAAAACTTCACAGAACACCTTTCTGTAGAGATCCTATATACTGTTTTCTCTCTTTGAATTGATTTTTTCTTGCATGAAGTTTTATTCAGTCTTTCTGTCCGGGAATTTTTGTCCTCAAGAATTCCAGGAATCTATACAATCATCCATGATTTTCAAAAATCCGACAGATTTGATGGAGCTACTCTGAAGTATTGAGCAGCCACCAAATCCACTGAACAGCACATGTGCAGTCAATCTGCTATTTCCTGAAAGCACCAAATTTGCTGTGGATGTTTGGTACAGGTGTTTTGCACAGCTGCAAGAAAACACCGAGTTACTTTGCAAAGCACAGAATATTTGCGAAGTGCACAGGCCACGGTCTTCACTAGTCTTGTCACAGACTTTTCTGTCCAAAAAATCTTGGAGAAAAATATAACTTTCTTTCACAGACTACACTGAATTTTCCACTTACCTATTATATAATTATATATAGATAATAAATTAATGATTATAAATACATTAGATACTGCTATAATAAAAATATGCTATTTATTTTAGCTAAAATAAAAATTTCTAAAATCTTTGTGCTCTTATAAGACTCAGGTTAGCAGACAAAATTCACAGAACTTTGTATTTTCATAAATATTTTCATATACTTTCAATTCAAAGAGCTCAGATACCACACTTTGGTTTAATTAATGAATCAATGTCATGATATACCCAGGCAGTTCAAAGACTGTATCAGCCATATTAGATCAAGTCAACTGGCTAGTAAGAAAATCAGAAACCTGATTGGTTTTCAGAATCAGAAATCAGAAATCTGAATAGTCAGAGTATGTAATACTAAAGAAATCTTCTTTGACTCCAACAAAATTTGAGTAAATTTTTGAAAATCCTTTGGCTGCTTGCATATGGTTGGGTGTTTCTTAAATTTTAAAACATGACAGAGTTCAAAGATATGCATACAATACTGAGGCATTAACAGAATGGTATGGTTAACAAAAAACTAAACATTCTGTGATCTTCAAAACAAAACTTCAATAATGGTCGGTATTTTTTTTAAGCTAATGAAAACATTTCCTTTACCCCTGCATGTAACACTGAGGACTGTGTGATTTTGTCCTTGACATTTTAGATTCAGGGATAAAGAAATACATTTCTTTATCAGGGACTTATTATCATACATAGGAAAAACATAAATATGCTTTGTTCTTGCTACTACCATGTGGACAAAGATGAATGCATTTTTGGCTAGCTTTGCTGCTGTTGCCAAGGAGAGATGAATATTACCTTTTCTTTTATTTTGCTTAACAAAATCCTTCCCCAAGATGAAGCCAAGGCCAAGGGCAGACAAATATTTCATATGGAAAAGAAAGATAAGTAAATATTCACCATAGGGATGTTTGCTGTTGCTTGGAAATGCTGGAGGGAATCATGTGAATAAAACAAGTATGCTTACATCTTTTTGATTCTGCGTTTAACAGAGTATTCTCATTAGGAGCACTGCAGTCGTCTTCTACTATCTAGAAACATCCTGTAAAGCATTTTTGCTCTGTACTGAGTTCATGCAACTGCCCTTTACTCACAAAGAGTGCTTAAAAGACTGGGTGCATTATGCTGGATACAAGAACTTCATTATACTATTGGGAAAAAAGGAAAACAGTTAATATTGTGTTCAAAGGAATATTATATCTTTCCTGCAGAGCTTAGCAGTCCAAAAGTTCATATTTTAGGAGTCTGATCCTGCAACCTTTATTCATCCGAGCTACTTGAATGAAACTATTTGTGTGAGCTGAATTGCTTGCAACTGGTCTTGAAGATAATGTCCATTTCACCTTCTCAGGACGAACTGATATGAAGATAGATTTCAAAACCATTTGTCACATATATAGGAAAGTTCAAATATCTGCATCTGAATTTTCTAGTTTTGCAGCATTTTGACCTGGGATTTTGTTCTAATTCCTAATTCAAGAGAGGGACTTACAAGGACTTAAAATGCACTTAAATTTTTGTTCCACTTGCACTGAAAATCTGTCCAAGTATAAATATATACATACTTAGAGATGTACATTTATAGATATATATTTGTTTCTGTGGGGACACGAAATGAATCTGGTGTTCCCCTGTCACAGGTCCACTTATGTTTACCAGAATGGACTCCAGCATAGCTGTGACGTGAGTTCTTCCTTTCATGCTGACACGAAATCATTTAGCTTGAACAACCTTTACCAGATTATGCCTTTGGCATAAACCACCTCTTCTAAAGCACCACCGCTCCGATTGCTTCATTTGATTCTAGGTCTTTCTTGTTTGTTTGCTTGTCTCAGAAAAGCGAGGTAGAATTTCCCAACCACACTTAGTGAGGGGTGACTGCACTTTTAAGTCAAAACGTCCAGCTTTCCAAAAACTCAGGACAGTATTCCTACTTAAGATTTCTTTCTTTTTTCTTTCTTTTTTTTTAGTCTTTAAACAGTGAAACTTACCTGAACATATAGTTACTATGACTGGAAACTAGCTGATTGAAAACAGGTTAGAGACCTTCTATACGGCTTCCATAACAGTAGTGCTAAAAATAACACCTTAGTAACAAATAATCTTCTTCCTTAAAAACATGTAAGTAGGAAGCAAGGAAAACAAAGCTGTCACAAAGCCCTACTGTCAAATATATTTTCAATTTATTTTTTTTTCTCATGTAGTTATTTGAATTCTTTGCTTAATGTTAAAGACTTTGCTTTGAAAATAGTGAGTGTTGTTTATTTAAATAAATATATTAATAAGTCCAGAATGCATTTGATGGTATTTATAGCTACATTATGACAATCAGTGATGGTAGCTTAACTTTCATTTATGCAAAGTTTATGCACATAAGGCTTTAATAGTTCTAGAAGAAAGAAACTAAAAATAAGTGGAATATCAGCAGTAATCAAATCATTACTATATTTGGGTGGTACCATTTCACCTATGGTCACATTTCTGAAAGATGCTCTAATGGATGCAACTTTTTTAAAGAAAACAACAAAATGATGAATATCAAAGACAAAATAGCTAATTGTACATGAATGTTAAGCACAGAAAATCCACATAAAATAGTTACACGATGACTCCTTTTACTATTGCTGATGGGTGAATACCCTGTAACTAAATTCTCCTTAATCTCATTGAAGTTCTGTAAAAACAGAAGACTGCTCATATGGTACTGGAAGATAGATGAATACTCTGCACACTCTCAACAGATGAAAACTGATATCCTAACAACACCAGTAGGTGTTTGAAAATTTACATGGGCAGAAATAGTGAAAATATTCTTCAATGTTCTCTAACAGTTTCAACTATTCTTGATTAGCTGTGTGTGAAACATGCAGCACAGGGATTAGAAAACTAGCAATAGATAATAATGTTCTGTTTTGCCTCAAATAGTTTCTACCAGACAAATATCTTACTTTTACCATCAATACAGTTATATAAAGCATGTAAAAAGGCATCTTATTGCTCAAAACACATCAGAAAGTAAAAACCAATATAATTTCACTGTTGCTTCCTCAGATACTTTGTCTTTTGGGAAAAGCTGCTGAATCTCTGCTAAGATTTTTTTTCCAATGATGCTGTGTCAGAAGCATAGAATTTGATTAAACTGGTTCTCAAAGACAAATTTATCCAAAATACTTCCAAAAGTTTTGACACTTTTTTTTTTTAACCTTTCTTGGTATCATTTCTATTATTTTGATTTTTTAATAATAATCTTATTTAAACATAGAATTTCAGTGTACTCAAAAAAAATAATAGTGATTTTTCGTATTCATTAAATTTCAACGAAGTGACAAAACATCAGATTTGTTCTAAAATTTGAAAAAATTCATTTTAGCAAGGAAAGGAAATGGCTTCCTTAGTTCCCATTGATTTTAGTGGTATCAGTTCACCCATTTCTTGTACATCTGCTTAGTTCCTTACGGAATGAGGAAACTGTGGTTTTTCATTTCCTTTTGCAAAAGTCAAGCTACTCCTGAGAAATTAATATACTATTTGCTTACTAGTGCACTAAATGTTTAATATATATTTGACAAATTTCAATAGGCAATGCTTGTACTTGGCAAAAAGAAACACTAAATTATGCAGTAAGGCCCCAGGCAGAGTGCTGCTAAACTTTTGCACTGAACAGTGGAGAATTCCAGATTTTCCTCCTCTGAACAAAGGTATAAACTCTAAGTATTTCCATTGATGTCAATAGAAAAGGGTAAAGAACATGGGCAAAAGATTTAGATTTAAAATTTAATGAGGATTTTATTCAAGTGAATGCTATAGCATTAACTTAAAAATATATATATATTTTAGTGTTTCCACATAGTTCAGTGGACTTTTCTGTCGTTACCTGAATAGGAAGCATAGTTGCATTTGCCACTGAGGGCTTTCAGGTGTCAATATAGCATGTAATACTATCTTAGATACCTTAGAATATCAAACCATGCTCATTAGCCTGGCCTGCACATATGGTGCAGGACCTGCAAAAAATGTAGATGTTCTGAAACGGTGTCTGGACATGATGCAGGATACCTGTTGGCGACTCAGATGGCAGTAGATGCCCAAGGTGGCCAACTGATTCAAGTCTTAAAGAATGAGAAACATCTCTCATTGAAGACAAAATTTGAGTTGAGTTCTATGTCATCATAAATAAAAGGAATAGCTAAGAATAGCCATAGGATGGCCTAATAGCCATAACCTAATGGCCTACTATTTATTTCCAAATAGCAGGAGTAGGAGTGGGGAGAAAAATGATGCTGCTATCCATCCTGCAAGCATTTACTGACAAAGGTGTTTTTGGCAGAGCTACTGACAAATTAGGTAGACCTTCTAGTTACAGAGATTACATGGTTACCACAAGTGTGCTGGAACAAAAACATATATAGAAATGGGACAGCTGAGGAAAAATTGGATCCTTTTCATGATACTCATAGTTTTAAATTGTTCCTTACTGTAGAAACATATGAATCAATATGCATAGTAGAGTAATATTAGCATAGATTCACTCTGCAACCAAAAAAAAAAAGATGTACTGGGTGTACCTATGTGTGTTTTACACAGGATTATCAATGTGATTTAAACAAATCTTCTCCTTTGATCATTTTTGAGAAGCATTTTCAGAATGCTGGATTTGCTAGGGGCAGATAGGGAGGATGGAACTAAAGTAGAAGTTTGACTCTGGAAATCACTTAATGCCCTCCAAGTGCAAACAGGACCAGCCTAGACCTAGTTTGAGGCAAAAAAGGTACCAGTACAGGTGGGGTGTAGGTATCAAGCCTCTCAGTACCAGTTGTTTTGCTCTAAAGATTCACTTGTGCTTGTCTGCGCCACTCACTAAGGTGGACATTGGACATGGCTCCTAGTGGGTGTGAGAAAATGAGCTTACAGCAACACAGAATGGAAATAAAGTGTACAATAAAAATGTGTGTGATTAGTTAATTCATTTATATTGCCTATAGTTTACGTCGAAATAAAGGTGATGAATGTGTACATACCTGCCTAACTGAACATATCTAATAGGTATCTAATCTTACATATCTAGTATGTAATATATGTTTAATTTTATATATATATGAGTGTACTTATTTAAGAACTTCTAAAAAGGCCTTAAGTAGTTTAGTGAAACTGATATTAAGATCTAACATTCCAATTACTCAAAGGTAAAGAGTAAGTAAGCACTGTCTTCCCACTGTCATCAAGCCATTTTTTAAGTGTAGTTATTCACAAAATGTTGGATCTTGAGCTTTCCAATAAGCTGTCATTGAATAGTCTCCCTCGGATCACAGTCCACGCTAACACAGAGCAGGAGATTTCAGTGAGGAGAGAAATACTTTGAGTTGATAGTTTAAAAATAAAAGAAAATTATAATGATTTAAAGACGGCTCCAAAGCCTGAATTATACTGGATTAGCTAGTAGAGTTCATATAAAATGATTAAAAATGCATGATAAATGTCTTTCAATTCACTATAAGGACAACGATATCTCATCTATGTAATAAACGTTTTATATAATGTAAATATCTTTACAATTAGAGGTACCAAACTGAATGTATTTGAAATATGAAAAAGATTTTCATCTTCCTTAGCTCTACTCATATGCTTTTGATTCTTCACGACTATGAAGGGAAATAGTGGAATTAAGTTCTAAATGAGTAAGAACTTAGTTTAAATTTCTATCTGATTTTCTGAGAAATGGGAAATATGAATCATGCATTACTGATGCAAGGAGAGGGTACAATCTCCTCCCTCCCAAATATTTTAGAAATAGAACCACACACATTAAACTAAAAGTCTAACTCAGTGTCTACAAAGGTTAAGATTCTATATTCTATTCTTTTATTATATTTTTTTTCCTGAATACCTTCCAGCATTAAAATTAAAAATTCTGCTGGCGGGTAGAATTTTCACCTCTCCAAAATCTCTGTGGGATTTATGGGATATTACGCAGATTTGTAGTTTACTCTGGAGCCATAGATTCCTGCAGCGGCAATGCCTACTCCACTCTGCATAGACCCAAAAGCACAAGATCCAAAAGGGAGTATCCCACAGAAATGGAATGGAAAAAAGGGATCTTAGGGGCAAGCCATTCAAAGTCACCAAGGGGAATCATCTACATTTAGCTGCCTGTTTTCCTTAACCTTGACATATCTACATTTCAATGTCATTTCACACGTTGGTTATGAAGGGGGTTTTCTCTGTCTGACTTGTACAAGAGAGTTGTCTAGCAGTCTGTAGCACTGGTTAAAGGCTGAAGGGCTTCTCCACCTCTGCACTGTGCGAAGGGATGACCGGTCTTGCCCCAGGCTTCCCATGGGACTGCTACTGAGCCGTCTGCAGCAGCCCAACCTGCCAGAAGGTGAAATGGTGAATTCCGCTCGCTGTCACATAGCACTGGGGCCTTCGTTAGAAAAACCAGAGCGGCTGTTTAGAGCTTTAATCACTCCTCTGTAGGCTGTGCACTCCTCACTAGCACTCAAGCACAGAGCATGGAAGCGCTCAGGAACAGCGACACTTTCAGAAGATCTGGTGCACACTTGCCATTCACCTCCTAGGAAACAAGGGTCATATCAAACATCTTTCTGCAAACATGCAGGCAACCTTCGCTTCCACAACCCCTTGCCTTTCTCTGAGAGCCTCTTTATGTTGCCAAAATGTGAAGTTGATAGCTAACTGAAGGTCTTATTACAGGCATGCATTTTGAGTCTGGAAATGGAATATTTAGACAGACTGGAGAATATGTAACCTCTCTAGATAATGCAAGGAAAAAGTTTTTTACCTTCAAGAACCTTGGTGCATGGTCAGTTATAAAACAAATGTTGATACATGCAAAGAAACCTAATTATTGGTGAATAATTTCCACTTTCTTTGCTATCAGTGCAATTTTCAATTGGAAATAACCAAGAAGTGAGGTGGTTGTTCTTGCCATATTGCTTTGGCTTTCTTCATTGATGTAGTGTCAGTTTTGAAGTTTTGCCAGAGCAAAACTTTGGCCTGGAAAATCTGGCTCCTCCAACTCCACTGCCTACCTGGACTGGGATTTATGTAGCTTTTGGCAAGCACAAATGAGGCTTCTCACCCAAATACTTGAGTATATATGTAAGCCAATCGCATAACACATATACGCACATTTGCCAAACACTGTTGATTGTACTGGCTCATTGTACAAAATGATTTGTAAAATTCTGCTTCATATCCTTTTCATTATTTCCATGCTGTCTGTATGAAAACTTCTTAACACATTTTTAACATATTATACATGACCTTTACTCTTATCTATCTCTCTAAGGATATAATAATAAAGATATGATAAAGATTTCATACCCTTTACTTGCAAAGATCTACATTACTGGAAATCACCACCACCTGCTAAGCCCTATAAAAATTTTGGTCAACTTCCTTTTCTCCACTTCAAATAAGAACATCTTTCTTAGCAAGAGATCAGATGCTATTGTTTTTTAGTTTTTTTTAACTTCATTTTATGGATGAAAGCCGAGCTAATTGTTGTCTTCATATTCAAAAAGAGGAAGGGCAACAATAGAAGAATCCCAGATGAGGAATCAGATTCCTCATGAATATCCACGAAAACAGGACAAATCTTTGAGGGAATAAAGGTAGAGATAACATGAAGAAAACTTAGGTGGTGTCTACATGAATAATTAGGAGAAGTGATTGGCTCCTGAGACTGAACATCTTCTACAAAAATTTTTCAGCATTTCATTCTCTGTATTCTCTCTGTAAGATCAAGTGTAGTCTGTGTTTGGGAGCAGGTACCTGCATAGTTTCTGCACAGTAATGACCATCAACCACCAACCATCAAGGCAAGGAAAGATTTAAGGATTATCGTCCTAGATTTAGGATTCAGATTATGTCACATAGTCCGAGTCTAACTCAGAAGTCCAACTACACAAGCTTCTGTGCAGCTGGAGATGACAAACTAGAGCACAGCCTTGAGAGTCAATTACCCTGTGTGAAAGTGAGACAAAATAAATATCTGCACTTCACCTATAATCCTAGGAGAAAATGAACGAAAAAAGAAGAAAGAATAGAAAGAGAGAATAGAAAAGTGTGGAAAATGAAAGAACTGGATTCAAATGCATTAAATTTGTGCAAAGCCACTTGCCATTAACCACAGTAAAAATTAGAAAGGACATCAGTGTCCATATGACTCCATTTATCTAATAACCAATGTTTTTTGTATTTGTAATCCTGAACTCACATTTTATATCCATGTTAATGAGATGATCAGACTGTTTTACCACTGCGTCATGAACCTTACCCAAGAGAACTCATTTTCTCAGACCATTTGATGCAGTATCAGTCTCCTGTTTATTCATGACTAGATAATTTGAATTCTTGCTTGTGTCTCACCTGTTAGTTTAAAATTATACAGTTGAATAAATCAAAGAGCTTTGACATTCCAGTATTGTTTTTAGACTGAGGAAGCTGCTTATGATTGTCACTAAACCAAAACAGTTGTCTTAAAATCTTAATATTCATCCATTTTAACACAACTAAATCTTTTTTTTTTTTTACTGAACACCTAGCCTCACACATACTGGAGCTGTTAAACTTCTCCATACATTTCACTTCTTAATCTGGGGGTTCTAGCATGTGTCCACAAACCAATATCTTTCTTGTTATCATCAAGTAAAATGAGGTTCATTTTGACCTTTTAAAATGATTAAAATTAAGCCAACAGCAGCAGCAGCTTAAATTACTTATTTTCCTGAGGTTTGTGTTTCACACACACAAGGCTTGCTACTGTTGCACCTCAGACAGATGGTCTCCATCTCAAATTTTAAAACATATTATACTATATTGCATATGCCGACCCTAGCTAAATCTACGCCAGCACTTCCATAATAAAGCTTGCTTTCCAGGAGTTCCAGCTACATATTAAGCTGCAAAAATGTTCACTATGCTAAAACTGGATATACAGAGCTTCACTGTGAAATTAAATAAAAAAAATAAAATCCAGTTCACCATTAAAATGCAATAGCTTGAGATTCCTTCTTGTAAATCTGAAAGCAATTTAATGTTTTCCAAAATAATTATGTAAATGATTAGCCTGTTTCTGCTTCCATAAAAGGTGGGTTTTTCACCACAGGAATTAGTTTTCATGTATGCTAGAGGGATGAATGCATATACCTGTTTACAGAGAATTCACAAATGACACACTCGCATCCTGCCTACACAGCTCAGTGCTACTGATTTTTGCTGCTCCTCAGAATCCCAGCCCTGGATGTGTGTATCATATCAATATGTGCTTTGAGTTTCTTGGCAGGGGGCAGAACTTGCAATGAACTCTGTGTAAAAACAGTTGTGGAAACCCTGTTGCTTTTACAACATTCTGTGTGATTCACGGAGTTCTTTTTTACTTGCTTTCCAGGTAGAAATAATGCTAAATAATAAATTACATTCTTGTAGGTCTTCATATTTCTCCACGCATCTGTGTGTACCGGCCCATTCTCAGTGAGCCCATGTTATGCACCTCACCTTCCTAAATTCCAAATTCCTACACAAGTGATGCACTGTGTACCTTTTGTTTCATGTGGATTTTTCTGTCTGACAAAGATAGCTATACTTGCTTATTCTGGCCTAAAGGGCTGAGCTTTAAGAAGGGGAGGAGAACCAATTGCATTGCTGCAGCCAACAAGCAGGCAGGAAAACACGAGGCATTCCATCCAAAACTCCATCCCAGCCAGTGACTGTTTGGAAGTTGCAGGGTAGGGTCAGGAAAAAGAAGGGCCCAGATCCAACACGTTCTTGTTCTCATGAGGGCATCTCCCAGCGTGCACGAAGGATGCAGAGAGAAACTGCCTGCTTAGCTGGTGGTGCCACCCCTCTGCTTGACATTTGCATTGGGGAAAAAATGTTTCTGTTGTTGGTTCATTCTGTTTAGAAGCCATAACAGCCAGTAAATACATTTCAGAGTGGTTTTGCATGGCGAAGAATTGTGCTGTATATCTGTTATAGAGAACTTATGGTGGGGGACTATGTTCCACAAGTACCTCTTGTCAGGAGAAATGTATGTGAAAAATCAAGGACAAGAAAATTTAGGGCAGCACAATAAGGTAACTGAAATGTTCCTTTGGATTCCTGTTTTGGAGCAACTGAGCAGCTACCAAGATATCTACATCTACCAAATTATTTATTATAACAATATATATAGAAAAGTCCAGTTATGCACATAAGCTCATAAGTGCTGGGATATAACTCTCACTGAAGTTTCCGGGGAACACAGACAGGAGAAACTTCTTTGAAGGCTTTGGGTCTTGAAGGCCTGGTCTCTTTCAGTGAGTTAAGAAAACAAAACAAGACAAAAATTCATGGACAAAATCTCCAGTTCACATAACCTTAGCTGATCCCTTAACTGTACAAGAGTTTCAGATAAGACAATAAAACATTTAAAATGATAAAGACCAGAAGATTGCATTCTCAAATCAAATTACAGAATTCTCTTATTTTGAATTCCATATGAAATTGAATGGAAAATTAAAGTAAGGATGATACCATTAGAGAAACAGGCAAAAACTCTGAATGTTTATAAATCTGTTAGTTTCATTTTCCACAGACTGAACCCAAAAAATGTTTTACTTCATAGCCCAGAAAGTAGTGAATTTGACTACAAAGTCTAGCATAAAATACATAGACAGAAAAATATAACAGTACCACAATGATGACAAAAAATGGGACGAACAGCTTAAAGTGGAGGAATTATGAATTTTATCAGTTGTATAACATAGAAGCATGAGAGTTTGAACACGTGAAAGACCAGCCCAGTGTTTCTAGGAGTGGGTGAAGGTCCAGAACCTTAAGCTTAGACATCTTATTTTTCCCGTTCTTGGTTTCGTGCAGGGAAGGCTGTGGGGTTTACCTTCTTTTAACATGCAGTAGAGAAAAGGAAAAAGGAAAAGCAAACCAAGCCAATTTCAGGAACTTAAACTCATGGCTGGTAATAACGTAAAGATTTGGGCTGGCATGCATACTGCATGGTGAGTCACTCCCCAAGGAGTATTCCAAGGAAATACTTGGCCCTTCTTTGTCCCTACATGCAAGAGAAAATCCTAGGGAAACAGGAGGAAGAAAAAAATGACTCATTAACCAGGCCCACCAGGGCATTAGATAATCTGCTTCAGAAACCATGGCAAAGTGCTACGTACTCAACTGTCAATGAATTTAGAAGGAATTTTGTAGAGGGTGAAACTGATGTAAGTGCAATTTCTTGTATCTATAGGTAGGAAAGATCCCTGACGGAGAAATAGCATAGACTTCTGCTACAACCTGAGATGATGGTGCAGCTCATGCAGTCATTGCAGTTTGTGGGTTGAAGTCCTCAGAAGAAGCTCACTGGAAGAGTCTGTAGGCCACTGAGTCATAAAGGCTAATCGTGTGGATATTTTCAAGAGTGCCCGTGGGACAAGGTTAGGAGGGATCAGAATCTCTCAATCCCCCCTTGCTGGTGTTATGCATCTGCACTGCAATGTGTATGGAAAGATTTGGATATCAGATATTCATATAAATAAAATTTGGCTTATTCAAATCCTGAAACTGGTGTCTGGAACATCCTCTACCTTTAGTTAAAGCCAAACAACTGCTCCTTATCAAATCTATGAGTAAAATAGGACTTTAAGAAAAGAGTCTTACCAATAAGAACTCTTGTGGATGTTTCATATTTTGTTCTTTTTGGTCTGTACAAAAGTATGTAAAATATCTTATCAAACATTAGTACAGCTCATTAAATCTGACTACTTTGGAGGCGGTGAGGAAATGCTTGCTTATTTCTCTTAGCAGTATTAGTTTTCTCATAGACAGAGTGAAGACTTCATCTTATTAGAATCAGTGATAAAACTCATTGATTTCAAAATTCCACTGTCTTATAGTTCAAGCTGTCATACACTATAATATGTATAAAATCACTCTCTGTAGCTATTGCCTTGTCTATTTTTCACTTTTGTTGCATAAGGTGACTGTCCTTTTATTGCACAGCCTTGACATCTAGGTTGGCTGCTCTTTCTGTGCTATGAATATAGGTATTGTGATGAAGGGCTAGACTCCTGCAGAAAAGTGGGAGTAACAAGAAGCAATCACAAAGGCTTTCCAGATTTTTAAAGATCACCAATAAGTGATGGAGAGATCACTATCAGTGATGGATGAACAACACTCATGTAATAAAGCTAAATGTTAGTCTCTAAAATCTGCCATTTCCTTTCATAAAAGTGGCAGTTTATTCTGCAATATAGAATCCTAACCGAACAATCTGTGAAAAAGCACAAGAATCTTCAAGAGGAACATTCAGGACAAAATTGTATGCAGCATAAGGAGTCTGCAAGTATGTGATAGTTTATTTTTGTTTGTTTTTCACTGGAAAATAATTTTTAGTTGTTTTTTAAGTGAAAATACGCAAGCAAATCCAATCAGTGTTCTTTATTTTTTCTTATGATTTTTTTTTCAAATGGAACTCTAAATATCCAAGAACCTGTAGAATACTTTGAATAGTGAATACTTCCAAAATTGTTCAATTCATATTTCTTTATAAGTCCTCGTACATCTGCAGTTTATTCGCTTTCCCTAAGTGTGCTCATGCAACAAAATTCCATCCACCTCTCACTAATTAGCCATCTTTGTCCTTAGGATTCTTGAAAGAGTACATTCAGCACTGCTTCAAATGCAAAGCTAATAGATTCATCATTTGTATTTACAATATTTAGCAAAATCGGGTGAAGGAAACCTCTCCTTTCCCTTTGGAGCCAAGGACCAGCGACAAGTACTGCATTACTTCATTCATAAAGGAAGAGGGAAAAAACAAAAGGAGCAGTCAAACATACTGCACAGCAAACAGCTCCGGAGAATGACAAATCCTGTTAGTCTGCATTTCAATAGGGAGGTTTCACGGAGCCTGACTTCCCCAGCGCTCCAGTCCAGCACTATTGTGCTGTGTCCCTGTAACTCCGCAAGCAACATGCGCTCGCTTTGTGCTCTTCCTCCCGGCATGCGGACTCTCCCGCAACTGCACGCTTCCTTTATGTTTCCTGCCTTCGCCTCCTTTCCAGAAAACTTGCCTTCAGTTGGTGGTTATTTTACCTTCCCACCTCTTTACCTACTGCCTGTGTCTGAAGAGCCTTTGCTGCCTGTGTGCGAAAGATAATGTTGATCTCCTGCAAAGCGGGAAGCAGCAGCAGCAGCCTTCGTTTACGGAGATACCCTGCAGGGATCTTCGAAAAAAGAGGCAAGGCAGGGAGTGAGTTCTCCTAACATTAACACTAAACCAAAAATGCTTTATAAAAGAAATAAATGCTATTAAAATAGTTCCACCTCTAACTGCTCCCTTTTAAGTATACAAGTCCATTTGGTGCTTTATTGTTTTCTAGTTGCCATGTTTCAAATCTGAAAGCTCTTTGTCTCTTATTATATGCAACATCAAGCACAATACCAGCGCTCAGAATATTTATTATCAGCACTTTGATTCCCCTCGGTACCTGCACATTATAAAGCTTATGTTCTAAATGAAAGGATAGAAAAAGAATCTCATTTTATTATGATGAAAGTCTAAAGAAAGAATTCTGGAATAAAGATTTCAGTGTAAAGAAGACAAGCCCATGAAAGAACAGGTATTACTTAAAGGTTTTCTGTTCCATTAGCCGTGAGAAGATTTCTCTGCAGAGCTTCCTGTAACAGTTAATCCTATTCATGGGCCCTATCTGCAGGTTATTTTGGAACTTCTGCAATAACAGGTGAACAGGAAATTTTCCTTTCTCCTCTGACATATGCCTGTGCAACACATATAGGAAGAAGTTAACCCTGCAAATCCACCACATCCACTCCTGACCACTTTGCTCATTTCAGTTTCTTACTGTGCAAACACCTTAGTGCTAAAAGTACATTAAAGTCACTTATAGTATGCTGCAGAATTACTAGGAAAAAAATCTCCATTTTGATCGGTTTCTTTTATGATATATATAAGTGCATACATAAGTAGACACATACATAATAATTTTTTATGGATAATGATCCTTAGAAACAAGCGCAAAAATAATTGGAAATTCTGGATTTGATCACTAATGTCAAAATTCTAGGTACACTAATATCATAATTATAAGTAATAATGAAATCAATACTCCTACCATCTATATACTTATACCAAATGCACATCCATTATACTTGCATACTATATTATATCAATATACACATTTGCAAGCACATGCACACACATACTATACTTTGAAAAAAGATGGCAACAGCTGTCCAAATCCTAAGGGGTTGATTTAAAAACATAGTAGTGAGCTGTATTTATTTACTCTGTTTGGAGAACTGCTGTGTTCGCTGGTGTTCAGGTGGACGGGAAAGACGAGTACAGAACAGGAGACAAGGCTCAGATGAGGGCTCAGTCTGCTGCCCCATCTCCGCTGACGTGTCTGCTGCCAGACTGGGCCGGTCCCGCTTTCCCCCTTCCCTGGCTTGCCCCCGAATGCACGTGCTGCCTCACTGCTCTTGCGGTTATACTGGCATGAATCGGACCTCCTGGCCAGCTGACCACTATTAATATGACGAGGCTGTCTCCCAGACATGAACAAACAGGGTAAGTTGCTGGAACAAAGATTAAATCTGCCTCGATCACCTGGAAGACTTCACAGGAGACTCTGGTTACTAAAGGCGTTGTGAATGGCCACGAGGTGGGTCTTTCTAACGAATGTAACTTGCCGTGTATGTTACGCAGAAAGGGAGACTTTGGTAAGCAACTTGTCCTATAACCCACCTAGGAAATGAAGGGAAAGATCTTCCTGTGTTTGTTTTAGGGCAAATACATTATACACGGCTTTTCTTTCATTTTTATCAGTACCTTTCATATACGAATATAACCGCTTTCTTTCCCAAGGGAAAATAAAATAAAAAAAAAACCTTTTTAAAATTAGGCCTACCTAACTACTTAACAGAGAAAAGTTTATTTGATCTGAATCTTACCCTAAGACTAACAACATTAGAGAGAGTACAACATTTTATATGTTTCCCTGTGTACAAAAATACCTAAGAAACGTAAGGGGCAAATCCAATCTTTAGGGTCACATAGTTTTGTCTGTTGCATTTGCCTAGTGATGGAATTTTGTTTTCCTCCTGTATGAGCCCACTAACTAAATAAACTCTTCTAGAATAGCTTTTTGTCTTGATGTGAAATGTCAAGCAATGGAGAAGCAGATACTTCCCTTGATAGAATGTTCCAACTACAAATTGCTTTGCACAAACATTTCTCAATAGACAGACAGAGATCCTTAGATTTTAATAAATGATATGCCCTCACATAAAAATGAAGCTGTAAAGTAATTCCAGTTGGTTTGTATATGAAGTGTCACTGCAGTCAGTTGAAGGACCAATATCTTTTATATGTACGTGTGTCAAGAAAACTGCATAAATTGAAATTGCAGGCCTGGGTTTACATGATACAGTGTTTTGCATTACAGTAAATTCAAAGGATTCCCATTCATTTCAATTGAGTTCTTTCAAATTACTATGATTTTAACTGAAAAATAAAGAAGTGGACAAAGTTCTAAGTAGCTGAAATAATGCCAGCCTGAAGAAAAACATCCTATAGAAAATGCTGCAGGCAACATAGAAAAGTGGGCAAAATACAAAGCATCACTGGAAAGAAAGGAAACAATGAAATCCAACTTGGGGTTTTCAAGCTAATAAAATTCACATTTAACAGAAGGGAGCACTTTGAAATATGTAAACTGTATAAAAACAAGGGGCAAATTTGGCTGCTCCAAATAAACATGATCTTGGAATATCATGTAGTAAACACAAACCAATATGTTCTGAACTGCAATACAGAAATCCATAGGGGCAAGTGTACACCTGCGTTACATCCTGGGAGAGAGTAAGAGTCTCTTTATGTATAGCACTTGATGAAATATTTGCAGTATGATGCACAGTTTGGGGCACCTCAACACTAGAAACTTTTCAAGAAATTGAATTATGAAAAATGATTAATGACTAGATGGCTTGATTTATGACTTACGGTGTATCTAAACAGATATGCAGTAGTTACAATGTTATGAATACTATAGATCATTCATGAATCTTATAATGTTGTGTAGAAGAATAAAGACTGATAACTGCTCGAAAGGTAAACAACTTTACTTCATTGTAACACACAAACCAATGTTGTTCTCAGGGTCAGACAGTGTTCAGACCGCATCAGAAGAGGTAGAATCAGTTTTTACACAAGTAAATATTATTTTCAATTGTAATTGCATATGAAATAGAAAAATATTAACACAAAACATCAAAAGATAAAGAGGTTATTGACAGCCAAAGATCATTTGAAATAATCTCAAAATATCATTTGGCACATCAACTATATTCTACCCTTATTTTCTTCCTCCCTCTATTTTATTTTGCTGTGCCCATTCATAATATTTTTGCAAGGATTATTTCCCCAGCCCATTGTTTTGAATGGTTCCCATCTCCATACCTTAATAGAACTTTTAACATGTGTTTTATCTTTCAAGCTCTGCATGATGCATTTCCAACTATTATTTACTATCAAAATGTTGACTACCACATCAGATCCACTTACAGCATTAGTCTACCTCATCTATTGATAAAGTTTTCACTCTTGTGGTCTTACACTTGGGGACATCTTTGGTAAAGCTCTCCATAAGCATCTCATCCTTCTTCATTACTGTCCTTGGTCTTCAAAACTTCCCTCCCCAAGAAATAACTAAACCAATATCTCAGCACTTGACAGCAACTGCTGCTGTTGAGCTGAAATCATTTCCTCTAATGCACTCATCATTAATCCATTGTTCCCTTAAGCTATCCATGAATTTGTGTGCATCTGCCTAAATTCTAATATTTCATGGTTTTGGAGCAAAACATCCTTTTTGTCTATATCTACACAGCAGCGGTGCAGCACAGTTCTGGTCCTTGACCACAGGTCTGGGTGCTTTACATATATTAACAACAAATGACAATTCCTAAAACAAGAGTGAAGGTATGAGAAGCAGACAAAAAAAAATTATCTGCCAGGTTTGAGATTTGCCAGGTGTGGACAATATGATTTAATGGGTACATTCAACCTACAATTTATCTTGTTATTTGAAAACATACAAGGTATTAATTTTTTCTCTTTTTATAGCTAATCCTGGCTATCGCAAACAGTCTCATTCTACCCACAGATGTTCACAGTTAAAGTGGGTTTATTGTTGTCACACTAGTCGATATGTTTCATTTGAAGCACTAGGTGGAAACAAAAATGTGTATAAAAATGAATGATCTCACTGTTGCATACTCATTATTTTCAGTAAGAAAAAGAACGAGGCACAAAAAAAATCAAATATAATGACGCCATTACAGAAGAAGAAATAAGGTAATCAATTTCTAATATATAACTCCACTACAATGATATTAGCTATAATTCAAACAGAGTAATATGCTTTTGTTAGAAATGCAAAATGCAAATGAGACATTTTAGTTGTGCTCCAATCTCTTGTAGAAGGCACAGGAGTGATGTGAATGGGGAAATGATAAGGTTAATAAACATTTTCTTTTATTATAGCATTAATTTTGTAAAGGCATAAAATTCACTTTTGACAACTTCCTTTGTAAATTTGAAAATACCATTTCAGATAAACTTAATTTTCCTTTCAAAAGCACAAACAAGAAGGCATTTAGAGTCACACACCTGTAAAGTTTATATTTCCCTGCAATGACCATAGTCACCATTATGACTTAAATCTTAATAATATTGTTGGTTGAAGTTAATCAGTTACCTGCAAACCTGGCTCTGTTTTTTGTACTTTTTCTGATGAACTTAACCACACTTGACAGGTAAATCAGTATAATAATTAATGTTCAAATGCAAACACCCCAAAGTGTTATTTGTATCGGCAATTCAGCCTTTGCTGGAGGGTGAAAATACAACTAAAAGTTGTATTTTGCCCACTGAGAATAAAGAACACTATATGTTCCTATCAACAATTAGCTTAAAAAATAGAAGAATAGAATAGCACAATACACATAGTACATTGAAATTACATGAGAAAATCCAGGTGAGGAAGCTCATTTTCCTTTTTGAGCTTTTTGAGGGAAGTAAAATCTCCAGAATAGCGCTGCCTCAACAAAAAATTGCATCACCTCTATAAAGGGCAATGATAAAGCCAGTAACTTGGGGATACTTAAAATGTTGGGGAGTTTTTTTAAGGGGCTTGCACAGGCAAAAATGCATAAAAATAATAGAAGGGTCATTTTGCCCTTGAACGCTTGCCAATGAAAAAAGACAGCTACTATGCCCTAAAGAGTGGGCAGAGTATATTTAGGATAAACAGGGCTACCGTTCTGACATATTTTCAGAAAATGACTTGGAAAGGAAATTCTACAGTAATGTCTGATATTCCCATTCTGTTCTTAAATGAAAGCTATTTCAAAGCTTTTAATAGACTCCGAATGAACATTTATGCGTGTGAGTTCTCTCCTGAACCAAAACCCAAGCTTTTCAGACATAGACCAGTTCGATTTAGCAGGAATGCCATTATCACCTTCTGCAGCCGTAGTTATTAGAACTCATTAGGATTAGAAGTCATTAGAATTATTCCAACAGCTTTAGCTCCAAATTTCTGAAGTTCAGACTTCATTTATCAAACTACCTAACCCACTTGCAAATCATCTCACTTTGTGAAGATTAATGAAGATTCCCGAAGATAAATCACTACCTTTTGTTCTTGCACAGAAAAACTCCGCTCTGCATTACCTGCTCAAAAACTTACGCAGCAACAAGCTGCACGACTTCTTAAAATGAGAGCTCCCCTAAAATAGCCGCAGACCAGTAAAGTAACAGGTGGAACGAAGTACACTTGAAAACTGAATTTAACTGCATGTGAGCTTTTATTGGCTCAGAGTTGGCGATAACCATCTGGATGGATATCATCTGCGATACTAACAATAAGTTGCGGAAAAAAGTCTTCCTTCTGCTTTAATTTAAGCTTGGTAATCAAAGGAGCAATTCAATGTTTAATTTAGGTACTAAAGCTTTCTTTTTGGATGTTAAATAGTTTTTAAGGCATGTTTAAAACAAGCTTATATCCCCTCTGATATTTCAGATGAATTTTATTTTAAAAAAAATGATTTGAGAATGATTTTGAAAGCAATTCTTGGGAATATAGTCCTCTAGAAAATTAAGCCTTGGTTTTCTGGGCTAAACAAAAATGTAAACATTCTTTGTTTAAATTTACCTTTTTCCAAATGAGTCTGACTCGTTCTAGCCACTAGACCTTTTGAGGCCACCAAGATACTGCTATTTTGAGCCCGTTGATAGAATCTCATACATGTTGCACCTTGTGAAGACACGGACTCAGTCTGGGGTGCAGAGTGAGACAACTTTATTCTCAAACCAACTTCTTTTTATACTCTGTTAACACAATTGTTGCAAAGCTTACAATCAATCAGCGGTTGTGGTTATCTTCTTCTCCTTGCTTTGTTCCTTATCTGCTGACAAGACATTCCACATGTGGTTGTAGTCCTCCTCCTTCTGATTTGCTCTTTGCTGACTAGACATTCATCTCTGCAGTTAATCGTTTACTACCACTGTCTCTGAAGCGGGCCTCCACACATACATGAAATCTTCAACCACAATTCAGTCAGGGTTTCTGTGGATTGACCCTGATAACTATATTCTATGCTGCTCCGACCTCCACATTAAACTACCAAAAAGCTTTATTATCTCTCTTAAAAAACACCACCCACGTTCTTGCACAAAAAGCTATTAGAAGGATTTTAATCCACACTAAGCAGCCTCAGTTTAATCTATTAGTCTTTGGGGAGTTACATCAATACTTCGTCAAACATGTATTTTGGAATACAAAGCAATATTGCACATTTAATCTGTGTATCATCACTTCCACAACAGTTTGAAATTCACTCATAGAAAGCCCAGAGTGCTCGTTCAATAAACTTGAAAATAAAAACACAAACCTTATTTTTACTTTCTTTCTTAATCTCTCTCTCTTTCTTTTTTTCTTTCTTTCATTTTTTAAGCTACTTTCTCTCTGGTAGAGCAACTTTGTCTGTGGCATTTCTTCATAAAATACCTAGGACACAAGTATGAGCTTGCATGAAAGGTATTACAAGGGCTTATTTAGTATTTTATTGTCAGAAGAAGGTCTTCAGCCTGGATTGCTAGTGCAATCAATGAGATGAATGTGTCCCTTGAACTCGGCTTACCCCCATGCCTGTAATAGCCCTATTACTAAGGCGCCACATAACATGGCACCCATCCATTGGGGATGGCTGCAGGACTAAATAAGCACAAAGAAAATGAACTGCTGGCTTAGGCACTTTAGTAAGACTCTTAGATGGTAGTGATGGAGAGAAATCCTCACTAAACATGTTTGTTTGGGGCTTTTTTTTTTTTTTTGGATTATTTCACTCTCTCGTCCTCTCATTGTAGAAAGCTTTGAGGTAGCTGAAAGGACACTGCTTGTCAAGAGAAGGCTGAACAGCTACACACTTGAACTCCTATTTACCTCTAAAAGAAAAGTAAAGGCAACAACAAAAACCCTGTCTTCTTAGAAGGGTCTGTCTCTGGCTGGGAGGGAGGCTGGGAACTCACTCGCAAGGCAGCGTAAAAAACGTTTGCCATAGTCTTAACAGCTAAAGTCACAATGTAAAGGGATTTAGTGATACAATCTGCTGACTTTCATACTTCTTAAATTAGAAAAATATACAAAGATGCATGTCAAACATTCAGCCACACTTTTCACTCTGAACATGATTAAAAGGAAGTAATGTTTGTAAAGGAATGAAATATTCTTCTGCCTTATTAAAACCAAACATTTCAACAAGTTGTAGCCTACATAACACACAGAAATCTATAGAATTCCAGTAACATGCCATTTTTTTTTCCTTATTCAATAATGAGGCAGCATAGTCAAACAAGAACTTCAAAATAACCAAAAAAGGGAAAATATGTTCAAAGACAGAAGATCTATTTTTTTTTAATAACAGCTACAAATCCAGATATATTCAAACAGTAATTTATTATAACAAATCACAGCAAGGAATTTAGGAGTGGTATCTTAATCTAGATTTAGAATGCAATAGAATATAGTTCAATGATTAAAATTAGTTGCTTGTCCAAATAAAAATCACCAATGCCAAAGATTAGCCTTTCTTCCCAAGGAAATACCGAAAAAAAATACTGGTAACCACCTGATTGTTTTAAATAAGAAGAAATATTTCATCATTTTGAAACAAGTAGGTTGTTCTAAATCACTTTGATCTTCCTTGAGCATGAAATTAAAAAAGATGCCATTTAAATTCAATTTCCTAAAGAAAAAAATATTTCGATTAAATTAACCCTAAGCAGTTGACTCTATATTTAATGCACCTTAAGGCTTTTTAATGCCCTGTTGATGATAACAATATTTCTGTCTGACACAAGATATCACTGTCTTTCTGGGTGAATTACCCAGCGCAATATGCTTGACCTTATTCGGTGGCCGTATGGCATAAAACAGCCCAAGATATCAGAGATTTCCAGTTTATTGAAAGTACCAACTACTTCCTCCACTAATGACTATTATTAAGTCAACAGGCTGCAGAAGGCAGGACGATTGGTAGCTCTGCACCACGGGCAGCCCCAGGTTCCTGCAGGTTCTCTAAAGATGTGTAATTTATATCACGTATTCCTTCAGATAGCATCTAAGTCTTAGCAATCCTAACAATAAATTTGAATAGACAGCATTATTTGGCTTTATCCTTTCATAGTTTCCAAGGGAATAACAGTTCACCTTCATCTCTGTCCAGGCTCCCTCCTCCCTGTTGCACACACACACACACACACACACACACACACTCACTAAAGCTAAAACGATGCTCACTGAAGGCACAATTATACCTTGAACGCAGCTATACCAGCCAGGACAGCGTATCTTAAGTTACAGAGTAAACTGACACCTCAATAGCCGTGATTTATTGGTCTGACACTCTGGGTGCAGACCTTTCACATTATTACAACCATTTTTTTTTCTTACTGTTATTGTAAAAGCAGCTATTGACTTTGTTCTGCTTCATTTTTCCTTGTGGGGGCTGTAGCTAAACCATTTAAGTAAGGCATTCTGGAAAGCTTTTTTTCAATGTGAGTCAGCCTAGTGTCTCATATCACCTTTCCTTGCAACTCATCTGATGACACAAATGCCCTTTAAGAGTTTGAGGTGAATAAATAGTTTCATTTGGACCATAATTTCTCCTTTCTGATGACACTATCTAAAAGTCAAAATATCTGTTTATGTAAAATGACAGCTCTGTAGTTAAACATCTAGCCGGAGCTGAACATTTTAACTGCATGTATAAAGAAGATTTCCTTTAATCTGTTTCTTCTTTATATGCATACTTAAATTTAAAACAACACTGTTAAGATAAACCTCAAATAAGGCAGTGGTTTCTATTATATAAAGTCCTTGAATGTTCACAGAAAGTATTCTTAGGTGCAGTGTTTAGAGCTCAGACTCTACAAGCTTGCAAAGGAAGAATAGGAGCTGGAAGAGGAGGAGTCACTATCTGAAATAGTCTCCTCTTTGCCAAATACATTGATCACTAAATGCTATCTGCATACATCTGTAGTAATTACTGAACTGTGGGATTGCCTAGTATTCAGAGACTGGGAATGAGCTGGGGAGAATATAAAAGAATAATAATATAGAAGCTAGTATATAAAAAATAATTTAAATAATATGAAATGATATCTCCTTACAGAAAATATATGTGATGTGGGTTTTTTATTATTTTTGTTTAGTTTTGTCTGCAATGCCCTTTTAATTACCTATTCCATCATTTTTTGAGCTTTTTATCTTGTCTGTCTTTCAGCACAGAATTTAAGGGCCTATCAGTAAAGAGTATTAGTATTTTTTCCCCATTATTAGTGAATCTTACTATTTCAATGAACTGTTCTGCTAAAAAGCTAAGATTCCGTCATTAAAATTGGCTCCATTTGGAAATCTTAAAGCATATATTTAAGTGGATGTGAAATTTCCTGAGCTAAATTTGGCTTAGCTGGACCCAATTGATTTTGTAAGTATGCATACTACACAGTTCTTTAAAACTTGTGCTATAAATAAATCAATGAAACCTTTTGCAGATATTTTTGTTGAAAAGATTTCTAAACGTACACATATGGTCCTATTGTTTCATTATCCAAGCCCTGTCCTTTTCTCCCAGCTAAAATTAAGGCCAATTGCCCTTTTCTATTTTTCTCTTGAGCTTCTTTTCGTTTCTAAATTAATCAAGTTTTAGTTTGTGCATGTTGCCTTTGATTTCACCTAGAATAAATTTATTTTTAATTTGTTGTTTAATTTATTTTTTAGATCATTTGAATGAGTCTTTTCAGTTTAGACTAATATTGGCAATATGCTAAATAGCATATATCCAGCTGGAAAGGCAACGCCAAAGTAAACCATATGGTGTTAGTTAATATGAACTGATGGAAGGTGTCTTGCTTTACGCTCTGCTATGAAGTTAAACACATGCAAATTCCCTTAAGGAAAGTCACAGTTTCAATAACCATAACCAAGTTAGACTTACAAAAAAAATTTAGTCCAAATACTCTCAACTGAGAGTTTTGCAATCTGTACACGTTTACAATCTGCATACTTCATGTACAGGTTTCCATAGTTATAGTATTTGCAGAGCCCAACATCAGCTCCAAACCAGCACTGCAGACTACGCCTGCCAGCCCAATAAGAAATGCTCATCAGAGCTTTACATAAACACAAAAATATGATATGTAGTGAGAAGAGAAATTGTTGTTGATTTCTAAAGGAACTAATAGATTAAATACAGGTATATGCTTCATTGGATCAGAGCCTGTCATGCTCAGTACTGAAGAAAATCATTTGTCTTTCAAACCCTTTTGTGTTTACATGAGTTTGCATCACAGCTGAACTACATCTCTGCTCTGAGCAGTGCCACTGAAAGTTCAGACTGGTCCTACTTTAAATTCCATCTTGCCTTCTTTAAACATCAGTTTACTTCCATATTCTCTGCATTTCTCCTACTTGTAGCAGCTGTTTTTTCTCTTAGCTCCACAATACCTAGTGTCTATCTCATGTTAATTTAGAGGGATACAATTTTGCAGGCTTCACACTTTTTTTTTTAACTGCTTATATTTCTCCAGAGGAAGAAAATCAGTGAATATTCCAGCAAAAATAGACATGGTCTAAAGTAAATTATAGAAATTTACTTTAGTACCAAAAGGTGTAGTGAATGAATACTTATAAATAAGTTATATCATGAAAACTGCTGAAAAATGTTTTTTAAAATATATACTGTATATGTGAATACCGATATGTATAGATTTATATATGCCATAATTATAACTTATATAAATGTATGAAAAGAGAAAGATTTTTCCTTTCATATTTACATTAAAATGTGGTTTTGTTGCACTATATTCTTCCCATCTTGTCATTTATTTCTAACCTGCACACACAATTTATGACATTGAATTTGTAAATATGCAAGAGCTAAAGGCCTGAAGTGAAAAGTTCTTTAGGGGAGAAAATACAGAAAGATTAAATGAACTCTTGAAGAAAGAAGAATAATGGTCTCAAGGAATGAACGCAGAAACTATTAGAAGGAACAGCAGTGCTCTTCTAATTAGACAGCTCATTGGGAGCTCTCTATCAGAAACTAGGAGTTCTAGAAAGAGATTCTCCAGTATTTTGTGCTCCTATTTGAGGACGCAAGTTGGCATTTAGATTCCACATAAGCCCTGGTATGACTAAGGGCCTGGCCAGCCCTTCCACAGATGAAAAGCAATTACTGGCCAGTTGCAAGACTCCCTTACTCCATCATCAGCTCCTTGCTTACACTGGTTGGCGGACAAGCCGTGGGAAGAGATGCTGCCCGGCACCTACCTCTGCCTTAGGAGGAGGCCAGCTGTGTTCGCTCCGAGAGGAAAGCAATTGCAGTAGCAAATTACTCCCCTCCTTGGAAGAGAGCAGGCACGAGTGGAAGATTGTCTGGGAGAGACTTTCTGTACAGAGTGTTTCTGAGGCAACACAGATACACAATGCGCAATGTAACAAAGTCACCTCAAGAATTATATACAGATATATACATATAATAGGCGTGGGAAAGAAGTAGATCTTAACCATGAAAGTGGTTAGCAGTTTACTGGAATGTGAAAATTAGCAGTTTACTGGAATATGAAAGATCAAAATATGGCAGTGGTACCTGCATTGCCTGTGCTTCTCCCAGCCTGTGCTAAATGCAAAGATGTAAAAGCTGATTTAGAGCACACACATCACTAGTAAAAATCTAACTTAAACTCCTTCAGATGCCTCTTACACAGGCAGAGACCTCTGGGCCTTGTGTCCTCATGGTCAGTGCTGTAAGCTTCCCCAACAGGCAGAATTCCATCAAGTTTGATTTTTAAATTTGTCATTCTTATTGAGAGCACACTATCTATGTATCAGATACCAAACCAAGATAAAGACCTGGCTCTGGGTTCAAATTAAGTCTTTTACAAGGATTTGAAGAAACTCATTCTGCATTTCAAGAGAGAATAGTCTTGGTTTTAGAACCTATTTAACTAGTTTAATCATCTGACTTCAGTACTGGACATAAAAGCAGCATGAGAAGCAGCTCAGAGTCCAGTTATAAGTTATGTTTCAAAGCTGAAAAATATTAGTAACATTTTGTCCTAACATACATCAATTGTTTCACTTTAGCTGATGTGCATAACCCAGGCATTTTTCATGTGTGCTCAATAAGACAACATGGTTTTCCTTCAAGCATCTTCTTTAAACAATGAAGTTTGGGGGCAACAGTGAAAGCAAATGTGAAAAGTTGAAGGGGATACAGAATGATGCATTTACTCTTGGCAAGCAACTTTTGAATTAGAAAAATCTGGATTAAAAAAAGTATATTTCCTGTGTCTCTGATTGATGTTTACACAGCCATAAGCCATTTTTCTGTAAACCATATGCCTAGAGGAATTTGGGGGATTTACTGATTTTCTACCCCAGATCTGCATGTATTGAGGAACAGCAAGCTGCTTCGGCTTCTTTTATGTAGCACATCATTGCACAAAGTTACCTCACAGCATTTCACAAGCCAAACCAACAAATAAGTAGATATAAAAGAAAAGCATGACACTGAACATATATTGATGAAGGCAAAATGGAGAAGTTTTCAAAGGATCTCTGAAGCTGACAGATATCCCTTAGTCATTGCATTCTATTACCAAAATCTGATTCTGTAGAGGTGCCCTATATTTCATTTTGAAATTATGATTCATATAAAGAAAAGTGTAGAAAAACTTCTGGACAGATTCTATTTGAAGATACAGCTCAAGGTGATTTGATTAAGTACATATACAGCCTATCATTAACAAAAATAACAGAAACACTAACAAGGCTTGGCAGATGCAATCAGGTTGCACAGTTCTTTTTGGTAGCTTTTTATTTAATAAAATGCCTATAAACAGCTTTCTGGGCTCAATATTTATTATTTTTGCATGTTCTCCTTAAAGTGGGAATTGCAAATACTTGACAAATGGATTGATACATCATCTACAAGTCTCAGGGTAACTCTAAAGCTACAGCTGAAATGCTAAATTATAAGTCTTCTATTGCTAATCCTCTGAACACACATCCCCCTAAGTCAAATACAACTTCAAGTAAACAAATAAAATAGCAAGCCTTCTCTTACCAGCACAATACTTCATATTAGGTCAACTATTTATGTTTGATTTCGTCTTCTAAATGACCGTCTGGTTATTCTTATCCCACTGAATTAGCTTTCAAGCCTTTTTCATAAAAGATCTAGGAAATCTATAGCACTTCATATTGCTACTACCATAAACAACGACGAACTCTGCAGTGGCAGTGCAAAACAGCTACCAGTCTGATATAAAATATCCTCATCAGAGTAAATATATATGTATATAAAAATAAATATATCAAAACCACATTAACATACTCAATATTTTCCTCAAGGAGAAACTACCAATATTTTGGACCACAAATATCAAAATCAAAAGATTATGCTTTGAAGATTTAAAAATGAAGTTGAGTCTCTGAGTTTAGAAAGTGTGTAAACACACAGGAGCTTCAAGATTAATGAGATTAATCTTAATCAGACTGTTGACTAACTCCTGAAATTGTTGAAGTATCCTATTAAAAGATTTATCCTGTAGCATCTTGTTGATGTCCACATGATTAATCTATGGAAATGACCTTTTTTCCTTTGAAAATCCAACTCCCAGGCCTCTGTGACTCGAGCTGCCCCAGTGACTGATAGTGATATCTTGCTGCTGCCTTCCTTTTGGTTGAGAGTAGGCTGTGATGATGCACTGCTCATGTGCTGGTTTTGTAAAGCTGAAAACAGGGTGCTGGAAACCTGACTGGCAGGAGAGCTCTGAGCAAGTGAGATAGATACACCATTTTTTGATTAGACCCAGTACCTCCAAAATCCCCGAACTTTGGCTCTTTGTCCCTGTCTTGTAGTCTTTACATATCCAAGTCCTAGCTTCTCTGTCTCTTCTTATTATCCCAATCCTAGTCCTGTTGCCAAACACTTTATCCTAATTTCTATTCACTGGCTCACCTTCATGGTTTCCTTGCCCCACTGACATCAGTCTTCCAATTGCCCTAACTCTTCTAGTTCCCACAGCCTTCTCAGAAGCTCCTTTCTTCAAAGTCCTACTTTTGCAAAAAGTGATATTACTTTTTCAAATTGATATTACAAATACCACTTCAGTTTTGTAGCTCTATTCGTATATTACAACTTTTACTCTGTCTGAAATCCTCCCATTGTGTGGACAATTTCTGGGGAATGTAGCTGCAAAGACCTTGCAAATTTTTACTAAGCCCATTAAAATGGCATTCTTTCAAAGTTTATTATCTTGGCCACATCTTCTGGCTGTAGTGAAGGTGGGAATATAACACATCCCTGACACAAAAGGATATGAATCTGCCAAAATTAAGTTCCTCCTCTGGAGCTGAAGTTCCACCACAGCTTTTTACTGGGAGAAAAAAAGTCAGCATTTTTAACTTGATCCAAACAATTGTATTTTTCCTTACACTCATTCTTGGACAAATCAGTACTAGTTTGGAGGGGAAAATCAAAATTTGGCATTTAAAACTCAGTGCAGATGGTTAAAGTTTAGCAGACATTTAAGCAATTAAAACAGGGTCTAATAAAAAGATGTATCAGGAGACAATCTTAAAAATAGATAATACTAACGGTCCAATTTTATATGCATGACTACATGCATGCTCACACACACACAAACTCATTTGGTACTATATTATTTGATAACATGACTAGAGCGCTCATCCTATATACAATAATGATATCAAATTTTCCTCCCAGATAGAGAAATAAGTTACATGAATACAGTGAAGTTTTCATTGGATATGCCAAAATTGTTTGGTAATTCTGTCAGAATGCCCAAGTCCATAAACAGCACGAAACTGGAATTGCTTTATCAGCAGACTTCCAGAAGTTCTTAAGTGCCTAAAAAAATTAGACCTCCAGATAATAGTCTGCTATCTCCTTCATTTTTCACAATTATTGGCATTCTGTTAGGAGTATCTTCCTCATCAGTTACAGTATTCTAAACCCAAGGACAGTCCCTTAAATAGTTTTCAGGTTTCAAAGTGATCTCTGAAATTACAGTTGTGTAGAAATATATGAATGAGAAAAGGCCTCAGAAAATTACCTATTCAAATCCAAAGCCAAGATTCATCAAATACACCCACACTGTCTCTGATAAATTTGTTTTCCTAATGCTTCACCATTACCAATTTTTCTATTCCAATAGTTTGCCTCTTATAATTAGAAAGTCGTCTTCACATCTCCAAGGAAAGTCTTCTTCCTGACAAATGTATCAAATTTCGACTTATTCTTTTTCAGTAAAAGTAAAAAGTTACCCTTACAGTTTCTGTAGTGTAATGTCATTAGGTCTTCAGTATTTTTTCTAACTTAGAAACACCTAGCATTTTCAGCTGTGCATACTAGATAATGCTTTCTAAAACTCTTACTTTTCTGATATGGTATTTTGTGGATTCCTTTCAATATTTTTTTGTTCCTTTACGTCTTGTGAACAATACTGGGCACAGCACTCCAAGCCAAAGTCTTACCAGTGCCAAGCAGGAAGCAGGTTTTAGGCAATGATACTTAGTAATCAATTCTGTAGGTGGAAGAGAAGATGGTACCTTGTGCCAGATTGCTTAGGAGTGAATGAGATTCAAACCAGCAGTTCTAATGATCCCAGAGAGAGCACGAGGTAATTTATTTGCCCCCTTTTTTTTTTTCCTTCAGGAATTTTTAAACATTAGAAATGCAAACACAATTTTACAGTATGGCAAATGGTGTAATCGGATGGGGCATTTTTTTTTTTTAGTAAATTTATTTTTGCAATGGCTTGGACAGAAATTATTATTTCTTGCTTGTTTTTTTGTGAATTTGTTACTGAATCTTTTTATTGGATAAAGATTAAGTTAATGAAGTTAATTTTCTCACAGTTAATTTTCTCAGTTTAATTTAATTTCAGTTAATTTCCAGAAATAGTGGGAGAAACTTGCAAACAAAAAAAGTCAACATAGTCCCCAATTTATTCTGGTCGCTGTTGGCCCAGGAGACGAATGCTACACTGTGCATAGGTCAGTTCTGAGGTGTGAATCAGGAAGGAAGGAAGGTGGGAAGGAAGGAATGGACAAAGCAAAGAACAAGTGAAGGAAGAGCAAAACCAAAAATGTTATATCAGCTATGCACAGATTCTCTTTTTAAGCATACTGCAAAAGCATCCTCAAAGATACTAGCAGCTTCCTCAAGCAAGCAAAAAGATAATAGCTTTCAAGGGAAATATCCTGTCAAATAATTTTTATTAAAGTACAGAAAAGTCTTCTAGTGGAAGTGGTATCTCTCCCATCATTTGAGATGCTTTGAACAAGAGTTAATAAAAATTTTAGGGACTGGTCGACAAAGCTAATCTTGACTGCAGATCATGGACTAAACACTTAACCTTTTTTTTTTTTTTTTCTTATACCTAGACCTCAAGATTTAATGCTACTGGTAGCTATAAAGGTCATATCCATTAAACTTCTGTGGCAAGCGTAGAGAAAAATTTTATTTCCCAGTAAGCTTATTTCAAAACATACTGAAAAGTTTTATGTTTATTCAGCTTATTTAATTGTCTATTTCATAGACTTTATCCTGAAAGCATATGGATCACACTTGTATATTTAAAACTAAGTTATTTTTCAGATACTGAAAAATATGGACATAAATATGGACTAACTAACTAGTTATGTCCCATATGGACATAACTAAATGTCAGATAGATACATTTCACATTAGTCCATTTGCATATCTTACATAAACATTTTATTTATGGTACATTGTCTATACATAAACATATAATACAAATTTTTGTAATTCACTGTATCCAAAATTTGAAGATATTACCCAATAAACATATTCGACATATTATTAAATAGGACTCAGTAAGGGAGTGCGCATGAAAAACAACTGAAATGCAAACTAAACTTGTAAGTAGATTCACTAAAATGATTAGTGCAAAATTTAGCTTTCTGCTGTATGAGCAAGAGAACTTCTGCTCTGAATGATTTAATCTTCAAAGATCTTTTTGATTTTTTAGAAAACCATGTTTGGACCCTCATAACATTTATCTGTTAGCATTCACACATTATAGCTTTATGCACTCCAGATGTCTAAGATGCCTGCAGGGCAGTACAGCTTGCTGAGAACAGTTTAAATCACCTACGAAGCTCATTGTCCCCATCCTGGACTCACTTTAGAAAAACGTAAGTTTAGCTTAATCTTACCTTTCTTTCATGGTCATTTTGACGTTGGTAATTTTCTAAGAACTCATATGTTTATTCATACCTTCAAAGAACTCTACTATTTTTTACAGCACAACTGACCCCTACTAAAGTCCTATTAAATTTTTAGTATACATAACAACCATAAAATAATTCTTTACTTGCAAGCTCATATATAATGATGTATAATATATTTACCAATATCTTATTTGTAATGCAAGGCTTGCACAAAGTTGCATTTACTAGCTTATAGTTCTCTGACCTGCCCTGAAGCTGTTCTAAAAATGGATGATTTTACAGGTGAGCAAAGACTGCTTGCCTGATGTGTAATTCAGGCATGATAGGAGAGCTAGACATATAAACTGTACGTCTCACAGACTCACAGACTACTCTATCGAGTAGTAGTTCTAAGAAAGGAGTCCTGGGTAGAACAAACAGCGCTTAGAAGTCACTAAGTTCATATAGCTAAGATCTATGCTGTCTTAGCATGAGTTCTTGAAACATCTGCTTTGTCTATAAAGAAAGGCTCATTGGACTTTCCCATTGGCTAAGAGGAAAATTGGTTTGGAGGACTATCACTTTAGAAACAAATCCTCCATCAAGGGCCTAAAGATCAACAGTCTTTCATTTACCTTTTATAAAAAGAAGGAAGAATATCCAAAGGCTTGTGTACTAAAAAGAATTAGAAGAGCCAGCCAAAATATTGGGCACAGGCAATAGCTTAGGCAGTCACTTCCATGGCCGTACAAAATCAGTACTACCTCATATGGAAAAGTGATGGAACGGCTCATACTGGCCGTTGTCTTCAGGCACATGGAGAACAAGAAGGTGCTCAAAACTGGTCAGCATGGATTCACCAAGGGGAAATCATGCTTGACTAACCTGATAGCCTTCTATGATGGGATGATCAGCTGGGTAGATGCGGGGAGAGTGGTGGATGTCATCTACCTTGACTTCACCAAGGCTTTTGACACTGTCCCTCACAACATCCTCCTGGACAAGCTCCGGAAGTGTGGGATGGATGAGTGGACAGTGAGGTGGATTGGGAATTGGCTGAATGAGCTCAGAGGGTGATAATCAGCGGTGCGGAGTCTAGTTGGAGGCCTGTGTTGAGCGGAGTCCCCCAGGGGTCAGTCCTCGGTCCAGTCCTGTTCAATTTATTCATCAACGACCTGGATGAAGGCACAGAGTGCTCCATCAGCAGGTTTGCAGATGATACCATATTGGGAGGAGTATCTGATAGCCCAGAGGGCTGTGCTGCCATCCAGAGGGACCTGGACAGACTGGACAACTGGACGGTCAAAAACCTCATGAAATTCAACAAGGCCAAGTGCACGGTCCTGCACCTGGGGAGAAATAACCCCAGACACCAGCACAGGCTGGGGACTGACCTGCTGGAGAGCAGCTCTGCAGAGAGGGACCTGGGTGTCATGGTGGATGACAGGTTGACCATGAGGCAGCAGTGTGCCCTCGTGGCCAAGAAGGCCAATGGCATCCTGGGGTGCATTAAGAGGAGCGTCTCCAGCAGGTCGAGGGAGGTGATCCTGCCCCTCTACTCAGCCCTGGTGAGGCCACATCTGGAGCACTGTGTCCAGTTCTGGGCCTCACAGTACAAGAGGGATGTGGAGCTGCTGGAGAGAGTCCAGCGCAGGGCGACTAGGATGATCAGGGGCCTGGAACATCTGCCCTATGAGGAGAGGCTGAGGGAGCTGGGCCTCTTCAGCCTGGAGAAGAGAAGGCTGAGAGGGGACCTGATCAGTGTGTACAAGTACCTCAAGGGAGGCAGTGAGGAGGATGGGGCCGGCCTCTTTTCAGTAGTGCCCACTGACAGAACTAGAGGCAATGGCCAGAAACTAAAGCATCAAAGTTCCACAGGAACTTAACGAAAAATTTCTTGACAGTGAGGGTGACAGAGCAGTGGAACGGGCTGTCAAGAGAGCTTGTGGAGTCTCCTTTCTGCAGATCTTCAGGACTCGCTTGGATGCAGCCCTGTGCGTGTGCAGGGGGATTGGACTAGATGACCTCTATAGGTCCCTTCCAACCTTAGGCGTTCTGTGATTCTATGATTCTATGATATTCATATTGGTATTTCCTCATAGTTCATGTGCTTCAGCTACAAGACCCTGTTAGTAGCACTGTGGCCTGATTTCAGTTTGTCAGCTTCTCTCTCACACTGGAGAATCCAGAATTGGTCACAGTACTCTGGATATTGCCTAATGAACGTCTCATGAAATTATCAGTTCCCTCAATCCATTAGTTATGCATTTCATAATGCAACCCACCATGTAGTTAGCCTTCACTCCTATGACTTTTTAATCAACTCTTCAAATAATCCTAAAGTAAAAATAAAGAAATAAGAATTTTGAAGACTCTTTTTCCCAATATCTGATTTCCCAAGAGATTTTGGAGCTTTGTCTCTACTGTTCTATTTCCGCATAAAATCATATGGAATTGGTGCAAGAATCTTTGAAATAATAATAATAATAATAATAACAACATAATAATAATAAAGAATTTACTGAAAACTGTTTAGTAATTATTTTCATAAGAGAAAATTCCTGTTGAAGTAACTTTTCTCAGCAAATGTTCAGTCAGTCTCACTTGCCACTGAGGTTACTACCATCCAGCAAAATAATTCGGTATACACGAGTAGCACCAAAAACATTCTAAGATGGTCCTGGTAATTTTTGTGCCATAATTTGATAAAGGAGATGATTCCAGTTCTAAGAACTTTCTAAAAGACTGGTCTCCTGTCCCCTTTGCCCCATCTGTCACCATGGATAGAAAGGAGATTACAAGTTAGGCAGCTTATTAAGACTCTATTTGTCTCTCTCTAATCCTAAGGGTTTTCAAAAAGCTTGGTGGTTAGCTATAATTTGGTTTGCATTGAATTTGAAGCTGTACTGCTTCAAAGGGTTGGAAAGAGACACTTGGACTACCAGCCTTTACTTAAAAACAAAAGCAACATAGAGCAACAAAAATCATATCTGTTTTTACCTTTTTTTCAATTAATACATCTAAAAATGTGTTTGGTGCTGTTCCACTCATTTCAGCATTTACACAAGGGATAATTTTGGAAAAGTGTCTCTGCCTTAGAGGAATAAACATTCCTGAACATCATGTTTTGAGTTTCTCACTTTTCTAACATATGCTTTTAATGTGAAATAAACTTGAACATCAAGAAAAAGAATAGCTATCAGAAAGTAATGAGGAGAAAAAGAAAAAATATATTTTCACATAAGAATATCCTCAGTTAAACAGGATTTCCAAAGTTTATAGTCAACAAACTATAAACTTTGAAGTGAGTTAGTAACTTCATATCACTAAAACCCAGATCATTAAACCTAACAATGTCATGTTTTGGTTCTAAAAGAGGCTAATATAAGATTAAAAAAAATACATTCTTCAAATGCTCAGTATTGATATAGTATAATTGCTATACCATGGCTTAGAGGAAAACCATTTTAAATCGGTACAGATACTGAGCAAGAAAACTTGTAGTTTTCTCTTTTCACCGAGATGCATGGGGTGGAAAAAATATAGATTTACTGACTTTGAGGACTGAAATAAGAATTGCTTTTTTCAGTAAATTAAACAGACACCATTCAAAAGGTAGAATGAGTGGTCCATTTCTTTTCGTGACTTTTAGAACCATAAATGAATGCTCTGGAAGGAGATAATTCTGATTGGACTGCAGAAATACAGTTATTAAATAAAACATAATATTGGTTTTCATTTAACACTTCTATAGCTTCCGCTCTCCTATTTATATGAATATAAACTTAATAAAACAATGGGTTGCAGAGAGAGATTCTTAAAGAGAAGGATATTTTGAGCAAGCAGGAATAGCATACAATTATTCTCTAAGTGAGCATCATTAAGGAGAGGTGTGGAGCACAAAACTAAACAGAAAGAATATGCTAACAGTTTTCACCAACATTTTTATGGGAGGTAGAAGGTTGTGTTACTCTTTTTTTCTGACACTTTAATTCCTGACCCTTCTAGGAGAAAATGGGAATATACGCAGAGATGCCAGACGAAGGAACATACCTGAAACCCATTATTTGGTGCTGTTTATCAAAGACGATGTTACGATTTGATACAATACAGAGGAGAGACGAAATGCTGGGAAATGTGTGGAAAAAGAAAAAACCTTCAGAGTTGGCTTTTAAGACAGATTGCTGGAAAATGAGTCTATGTTCTTCTTATTGATATATCTCAAGAAAACAGTTGTAAGTCAGGTTGTAAAACTTCTGTAGAGATATACTTATGAATGTATGTGTCCAGGAAGTCACAGAAACACAATATATTTTTACTGATCTAATGAGTGGAGTTTCCTTTCTCTTCTAAGCTTACCTTTTTTTGCTCCAAATCTATACAAACTCATAGTAAATCAGTCTGTGATATACATAATTATAATAATTCATTCTTAATTATAAATAATGCTTTACACGACATTACTGCCTAATAGGTAAAAGCATAATTTCCTAAAACTCACTCTCCAAGATACTTGTATGTGAACTGTGATAGTATACAAACTTATATTTTTGGTATTCCTTCAGCCAAATGAGCAGCACTTGTTGAAACAAACAAACAAAAAACCCCCTGCTATTCATTATATAGTCTGTTGAAATGTTTTGGGTTAGTTTGTTTGTTTTTATGTTGTCAAAAACCTTTGGATTTTAGTATCTTACATAAAAGTAATATCTGTCAGAAGAAATTAAAATAAAACACTGGGAGCACCTGGTGACAGGAAGCTATTCTGTCTTCTAGCAGGTACATATTGTTCTTCAATAAAATCTTCAATAAAATACTAAGATCCTTCTGAATCAAGTGATCACAAAGGGCACAAAAGGACTCTGAACAGTTTGATGCTGCTATGACATTTAAGCCCATATTATTTAATTTGCATTACGATGGAGGGAACCAAGGAACCATGGTAACTTTAAAGTGATTTAAATTCCTTAGAAGATTTCATTTAGTTACAGTTGGTTAAATTAAGAATGATTTGTTTAGCAAACTGCAGACACAATCTTGAGCTTCATATTTGCCATTGTAATAAATTACATAGTTAAGCAACAGCTGCAAAAAGGCCACTTTTTGTTGTTGTCATTTTATTTTATAATGATAAACCTAAATGTTGACATAGATTATAGAACAACTTTCAAATAGGCTATAATTGTTAATAAATTGCTTAATGAAAAAAAAGAGTCTTTAAAATTGGTTGGTCTGCAACAGTTAGATACATTTATGCAAATAAAGATCATCAGTGACCGATCAGAAATTGTCTGTGTGTGACTATGAATAGCTTTCTGTAATTTAATGCCATGTCTTTTGTAATTCTTAGACTCACTCCTTACCACAGTGAACAGATTTAGCTGTCAGATTATAGTGTTTATATGACTAAAACTATTGTGTAGCCATATATCTTTGGAGGTTGTTTTTTCTTCCTGCGAGAATCACCAAATGACTTATGTACTAAACTTCTTAAAATTCCATCAACTTTATCATACTGAAGACTGAAATGCCGGCAAAATTAATTTTCTTCAATTTTTTTTTTCATGGGAGAAGAAAACACGTCCTTCTGTCCACATGCTTGAGGCTTTCTTCTTGGATACAGGAAAGTGACGCTGTTGTAAACTGCTAGTTTAGGCTCATGGCCTCATCCAGCTGGCACCCAGGGCTACAAACATCAAGGTGCCACTCAAAGCAATGAACTTAATAAGTACATACGAGGGATGATGCTAGCTCTAATATTGGCCATGAATACAGGGTGATATGAAAGTTTTTGTGAACTGACATTCTTTGGCCAAACTAAAAATTTTCTTTCTACAATGCACATAGCAGTGTAAATGACAGACCCAGGCCCTCAATGATGCCTGTACATTAACCCCATTAAGCAGTTGTTATCCCTTTTACAACTGGATGCTGAAATGGAGCTGACAGATTGCCTTGTATTTTCTGTAGGACTCTAAGCAGCTTTTTCTTCAGCATTCTCTGTGGAAAGACTGTGCTAAATAAGCAGTATATAAGCACATTAAAACACACTTTTCAAAATATTTGAATTTAAACTTTCATCTAAATTAATTTTATAATTGCTTACCAAACCAATTAGATAAGATTCAAAAGAAAATATGAGAATATATTTCTGCTTGTAAGCCCTAAATTAGTGATGAATTCTTACCACTGATTCTTACCACTGAAATAAAATTATCATTTCCTAACCCTCTGAATCTAATGAATGTACTGCTAAAGTACCTAGAAAAAGTTATTAACACTGATCATCGGTGGTGCTTCTTAGCACTGGGTGATACGGAGTTATTTCTAAAACTCTTTTTATTTTTATATATTAAATTGTGTCAGCTAGATCACAGTATCTTTTTAATCTATAAACTGAATTTTACATATCTTATAAAATACCTGTCAAATGTGCAATTTACTAAACAATAAAAGCATTACTAAGTTATAAAAACATATAGACATCTAGTACACAAATATGCCAGAGTCTGTCATTTAGACCAAAACTTTCATAGTTTTAGTATGTTTAGTAGTTTAGTCTTTCAAAAAAATTATTATGTGTGCTTTCTTTCATCTGCTATTTTGGCAGTATGATAGATGATATAACACTTATTAAAGCTAACACTGCTAATGTTTATATAAATGATGGTTGCCAGGAATTCAAGGGAAGGATATAACTAATTTCTGGATCAATTTAAATTTAGTTTCTACTGAAATCCATCACAGGATATTTTTAATATTTGTCCACAGAGTTTATATATTATTTTAAATGACAGGTCAAAATGTCTTCCCATGCAGAGGACTATAATCTATTCTGAGAATTTACTTGGCACTTAAGATCAAGGATCTTTCTGAATGCAACTACATGCTCTGGTGCACTAGACCCCAAGAAGCTTCCCCAGCCCGTCATCAGGGGCCCAAATTAAACCCCCCGGTTCCCTGGACATGTTACCATGTCCCTGCTGCGGTGGTGATCTCACATCCATCACGCTGGTTCTCCTCAGTGCATCAGCTGAACGCTCGGCACCCATTTGTAAGGCAAACGCACACGCCGGCTCCCTGCCTTCGAGGCTGCCCAGAGAAGATCTCAGTGACTGATTCCGAGTAGCAAAGCGGAACACCAAGTTCCTTTTGCATTTGGAATAAAAATGTCATTTCTGTGACTTGACAGCTGAAAGTTATCCAGTCAGCCAAAACTATATGCTTATTCACTGTCTTTGCTATGAGATTATCACCTCTACTATGCCTTTGGAAAGCACCGCACACATCCTTCATTTTCTCTCTTCCTGAATAAGCAAACCTCTGATAGATAGGTGAAATTTCTCCTGATCCACAGGACAGGAAGGACAGTGAAAGGAAAGTTTTTAACCCGATCAAGAAATATCTCAACTTCACCACAATACAGTGGCCAGTGGGTTTTCTAATAGATTTAAACTATGTGATTCCAAAACCATATTGTAGGAGTGTAATTAGTACTATAGCCACACAGTAGCACATCTCTTTTTAAAGACAAAAAGCTGGTGATATGTGTTTAATTAGATAACGAGGCTGCGCTGAGTGTGGATATTTTTAAGCAGATTTCTGCTTTGGGTTTCATATGCAAATATATAGATGAGTAGAGCAGAGATTAGATACATTTGTTACAGTAACTGAGAACCAAGAAAGTTTTCTGATTAATACACACTGAATAAAAGAGAGATAAAACATTCAGTAAAGGATAAGACAAGGAAACAGCTAGTGATGCAATAATTTGAGAACAAATTAATTTATATTGTAAGCAACCTGAGCTGTCTATTTCCTTCTTATCCACAAATATATATAGAATTTTGCTAAGTGAATAGATATCCTATCGTATGTCATGGTTTAGTTACTTGGGTTACCCCTGATTAATGCTATAAATGGTATAAATACTGGAGAACGATGGCCCCAACAATGTTGTCCAGTTATTTCCTGTATTCATCAGAACATAATTCGCAAGATGTAGAAAAAAGTAGATATTAATTCAGATACTAATATTTTTATGAGAATTGATTTTATCAATTTTGCATGAAGATGCAAAAGATCTCTACATCTTAGCCTTTCGATAGGTACCTGGCTCTCCCTCTCCGTACAACTGAGTCCCTGATCCAGTTATGGATCTGCAGAGATTTCAACCCACAGTTCCTGCTATTTCCCATGAAAAGCCCTGCAGTGCATTCTCATACCTTATTAAAAACCTATTGCCTGCCTTTACTTGCAATGGGAAAGTGCAAGTTTACAGCTTGCTCGTTTGAGAGTCTCACTAAAATTAACACAAGCATTAACAATGAATTGGAAGAATGGTATAAAAATTAATGACTACTTTCTATAATGTAACAAAAATGAAAGGTGCAATTTGTCCTACTGTACCTGATTTATTATAGTACAATAAGGATAAACACAAACAAAATACCAACTAAGACATAATTTTACTGTGTTTGGTCATGTTTTTGGAGGACATGGTTTTAGGTTCACAGTAGCAAAGTTACAGTTTTTTAACTAAGAAGCATTATCACTAAACTGAAATTAAGAGCATAGCTTAGTTCAGACAGGAATTCACTGACATTTGGGGCAAACAGCTTTATATAATAAGGGGAATATGCACAGTAATCTGCATAAATAAGAGAGTTGTGTCACACAGAGAATTGATTAAAGATGCTGAATTTATTCAAGAAAATATTCTTCTGATAAGCTTAAGGAAGTGTTTTTAGAATGTTAAAGACACAGTAAAGAAATTTATCAATAACACCAGCCTAAGAGAAAACTGAAAAATGCATCATAGTGATGCAAACAGAACAAACGTCTTCAATATTTATTCCATTCTATATTTGCAAACCACAATAACAGGATTAACTCTTTGCAGGATTTTTTTTCTATTTGAAAAAGATGAAAATAGTGAGAATATTTTTCAAACAGTAAAATCTTACATTCAATAATCTATAAAGAACCAAGGAAATGCTCAGAAGAGAAGTTTCCAAGGGTATATGAACTATAAACAGGAGAAAGTAAGTTGTTTAATGGTTTAGTTGACTAAATTAATGCAGAGGTATAGAAACACAATAGATTTTGCTTGCTATAAGGCTTTTATACTAAATTAAAATAGTTCAGAGTATTAACAACATTAAATGAACTAAGTGGTTGATCTCAAAAATAGCTCTTGATGAGAAATCAAAACATAAATCTGGAGTGTCTCATAAAGTTCTGAAAGGATTGATATCAATATTAGAAGTTTAATTAACGATCTGTAAGTGAATGTAAAATCATTGTGTATAAAATCACTAAAACTAGAAGGTTGGGGGCATGCTAAGCAATGATGTAAAGCGTTAACTATGCAATAATATGGATGAAGTGAAAAACTGACCCATTTAAATAAAATGCATTTGAGAGAAGTCAAATTCAAAAATTAAATTAAATTAAATTAAAGACAAATATAAAATGGACATGGAAAAGGAAGAACCACTCTTTTTGAAGGGGTGTCTGACTAACGAGATATAACAGGAAACATTTTTTCACACGGTAAATTTCTGAAATATATTAGTTTTCTACCAATCTGGCCTAGACTTGAATAATTATTTTTGGTTAGAATTATTCCTCTTTCTTATCAAAATGTAGATTTTTGTTTTGACATGCTTTATTTTAGCTCAGATTTCGATGTATTTTCTGTCAGTGAAATTTATTTTCACCATAAAAGGTTAAAATCCATTTCTTCTCCCTCAAACTCACATTTTTATTTGGGCAGAATTCTGGAAACAAATCTTTTAGTGAGTAAAACTGCAAAATCATCAGATTGGGATCACCTGATGAAAAAAAATTACAACTATTTCTACTGATTAGTCACTGAGGAAAAACTAAAGTAATTTCACCAGTTGCCTTGCAATGAAGTTTGGATTCTTTTTTGGAAGGACAGAAGTCATCAGACCAAATATTGGGTGAACTGTAATGACCCAAGATACACAGGGAGTTGGAGTGTATGATCTAATGGTCTCTCCTGGCCTTAGATTCTATAAAAATCTATTAATCTTTTATACCCAAGGCTAGTGCAAATGCAGCCACTAAACTGTGATTTATTTGCTACAGATCACCACAGGGGAAATACAAAATTTATTGGAAATGACCTTTAAGCTCTGAAGTTCTATTTGTCCGCAATGCCATGTCTTTTAACTTACAGACATGTCCTTCCTAGCTGAAAACAGGGATCTCAGGGGACAGAAGAAAGAAAAAATGACGAATACTAATTTTTATAGTTACAAATGTTTTCAACTCCCTTTGGTCAGCAAGAAAGCAGGTAAACCAGTATCATTTCAGAGACCAGCTCTTAATAGCATAGCAAGACAAATATATGTGATGCCCAGATGACTTGCGGGCAGAAGGGAATCACCGCTGGAGAGGACATGTTCTGCATAAGCAATGTGCCATCCATAACGTTCTGCACGGGTAAATTCTGTTCAAATACACTTATTTCATGTGCCTTGGAATGTGAAAAAATACCATCATCTTTTCAGTTTAATTGAACCTGAATTGCTTTTTTCAAAGTTTCTGCCAGCCAAACACATTAATATCAGTAAAATTAGATTATAATTAGCTGGGTGTGCTGCCAATAGTTTACATATTTTAAAGGAAGAAAGTAGCAAATCCGCAAGTTTCTTGCCTTATATTGCGGTGATGAAGTAAAGTACTAATGCCAGATGCTTTGTAGATTATTCCTAAAATTCTCTTTTGAGAAGAGTATCTTTATTAAATGTTATTTCATGAGTAGAGTAGACAAAATAAAGTTAGTCATAGCAGCTAACTGAAGATTTGGTGAGGGGGAGGTATTTTACTCTACCCACCCCACATAGCTATTTCACAAGTGATTTTTTTAAAACACTAACATAACAGAAATTCAGTAACTATGAAAGTAAAATATTTCTGAGTTTAATTAGCTCATTCCAAATTATTTGATATTCAGACTACTTAGTATACGGAATATTTACTTTACTTTAGATTTTCATTCACAAAACAACAAACTCTTTTTGCCTGTAATAAATAAAGCTTATAATGGAAAAGATATCATTCTTTCTTTCAGCTCAAAGGAATGGAACAGATACTCTGCACTTGGCTGTAAAAGCAAGTTGCATATTATGACGAGAAACGATGGTTCATTTGACTCAACACACACCCTTCTACAAGAAGCTCATATGGGCCCACATCTGGTTAACTGAAACAGCTGTTACAATAAAATCTTTTGCTGCACTGCTATTGAACTGCATGATAAGGTCTTACCCCAGGGTGCTCTGGATTTATGTATCTAACTTTGAGCACTCAGTCTAAAAAAGCTGGACAGGGTAACTCAGTGTTAGAGAGGGGATTAGTTCTTCCTTTACTTCACTAAATCACAGTCTCACACTATCAAGCTGCCGTTGCTTTTACACAGGCACCACTATATCTATTCAACAACTGAGGTGCTTCAGCTCCAGATTGCAATCTGTTAGGGGAAAATCAGCAATAAACCCTCAATCCTGGTGATAAGTTTGCCTCATTTCACATTCCTAAAGATAACTTTACAGGTCGAAGTAGTGAACCTTGCAGAATTTTTAAAGTGGAAGCCAAGCAACTTCTCTTCAATCTTCCATGCCTCAGGGGCCACTGCTCTGGATGAGGTGCTGGCATTGCAGGAGTACCAGTACTATCAGCCACGTGAGAAGGAGCATCTAACAAGCAGCATTCTGTATGAGACATAAAATTGTCTTGTTCCCTGTTATTTTCACCAATCAGCGAAGCAAAACATGTGAAGTCAAGATCAGACCAACACATCACAAGTACATCAAACACCTGCTTTATTTATATCTGTGTGTGTGTGTATATATACATATATATGTATATATTAACATGCATGCCATGTTCTTCTTTTTCATAATTTCTGTAATCCATCTAGGAAGATAATTTTCCAGGCAAAACGTTTCACAGATTCCATGTCTATAAGCACAGCACCTGTACTTGTTCTTACAGTACTTCTTGCTTTCAAATTCCCTTTCCACTCATGCACGTGAAAAGTGCTGATAGTTGGCTTAAGCTTGTGTTATCAGACTTGATTTAACAAACAAAAAGAAATGACTCAACAAAATAAACCTCCTAAGCAAGGTTCTTTGTTCTATGACATAGTGGTGAAGCCTTGGTTCACCTTACTGATTATCTGTTCCAAGCTCTGAACTTTCGTTCTACAAAACAGGACTGCAAGCTTTTCTTCCTCTCCTATGACACTTGTACTTCACTGTCTTTTCTGGGAGAAGTTGAGAGCTCTTTCTGTGTTTCAAAGGCTTTAAACTTTACCCCTGACTTCATCCATGATCCTTCCTGATCCTTACAGTCTTTCTGCATTTCCTTTAGTCCTTCTATTTCCACTCTAATACTAATATTGGTGTGTTTCCATCACCTGGAAGAACCAACCCGTGCAATAAGCTTTTTTTTTTTTTTTTTTTNACCATTACACCTGGAAGAACCAACCCGTGCAAGAAGCTTTTATTTTATTTTATTTTATTTATTTATTTGTTTTTCTCAATACAGATTTTGGGCTAACTGTGAAATTATTTTCAGAAAGTGAATTTATTTTCATCTGTCACTCATGACAGACTCAAGTGATGCCAGGTCTATGAACAGATGAGTTGCACATGTGGTGGACTGTGAAATAGGCCACGTCATTGCCCTAAAGCTTTTAGAAAACAGTGCCACCAAAGGTGACACTGCTGATTTGCAGGTGAGGAAGGGTATGAGTGCACATGTACCAGTCACTCCAACCTAGACTGCCTCCTGAATATCCTTGTCTGCATCAGGTTCTGGTGCATTTTACTTGCTAACTATCTTCGCTTTATGTTCTCTGACTGCAGGTCCCTGGAGTGTTTGCTTATGAGCAAAATCTCTAGCAGAGAGCATTGTATTTATTCTTTGCCTGAAGGATGTGTATTTATGAAAGCTGAACATGAAAATCAAAGTATTAAGCCCTGATTTAATCTAAAATGGGTATAAGAGATCCAAAATGATACACATACGTGCACAGATACACACACACACATATATATACACACAGAAATGTATATATATCTATAGGTGTATATCTACCTTTCAGAAGGTTAACATACCTGCGTGGAATCAAAGCCTGACATAGCACAGACACAGTGGCATCCTTTATAGTCAGAAATCAGCACATACACATCTTCAGATGAAGATCATCTACATCTTTTTTCATAAAGCATTAAGCCCAAATTAAGTCAAGGGTCTATCATAATTTGTTTGCAACATCACATTATATAAACCGAGTAATGCAGAATACTAAAACATGATTAATAATATCCAGCTAATCTTATGGAATTAAAATGAGCCATATTTCATCATGCAAGTGCCAAAAACTGCATGTAATGCTGTTTTAGCAAAATGGTTCAACACTTCTCATTCTCAATACATAGAAATAATGCCTGTTCTGACAGGCACTAACTTTGTTTTATGCCTACACACGTACCACCATGTGCTCTGCACTCACGGCATTTATTGGGATTAATATGAACTAGCAGATTACAAATAAATGGTCAGGTCCTCATTAGCTTGTCCTCTATAATCTAAGGGTATTGTTATGGTTATAAAAGTGAGGCATTAACACACAGATTTTGCCGATGAAGCGCATGGTGCTTCTCTTTGAAAAACCCTACGTAACTCTGGGTTTCAAGCCTTGATGGGATATCAGACTACAAACACTCCATCTTTTTACCCGCCCCCCAAACATAAGGAAAACATCCACAAAAGTGAGGAAGTCCTTGGAAGAGGACCCCAAGCTGGCCAAGTCTGCGAGGAGGTCAGGCCTGGGGCTCGGCCAGCCTGGAGAAGAGGCAGCTCTGGGGAGAGCCAAGAGCCGCCCCAGGGCATGAGCGGAGCCCGCTGAGGAGAGCCACGCTCAGAGCACAGAGCTGCACGGCGGCAGGACAGCTGCCGGGGGCTCTGGTTTCTGGTTTTTCGGTAGAAGGCTCCTTAGGTGCACCGAAGCCACCGTTTCATTTTTTTAACAACTGGCAGAGAAAGCTGGATAAAGTTTATTCATAATGAACATGGAAATGGGGAATGGTAGTGAGGAAAAGGATCTCTGCACAGAGGAAGAAGTTGTGGACACAGATAGAAAAGTATGACTTCCTGGGGGGGAAAAAGATATTCACAGAAACTTCTACATTACTGTTTCTCTAAAACTTGAAATTCTGGATGCCGTTGAGGCTTGCTAATCTCCAAAGACTGGTTTCTTATCATTAACTGTCAGCATCTGAGTATTTGTTGCTACTTTTCCCTCTAAATGCCAAGTTACTTTCAATCTTCTAGAAACTTTCATTTTTTTTGGTTGTGCTATGCATATCTAACTTTACTATCCATACTGTATTAAGTCTTGCGCTCTCCTTTGTGGTAGGCAGTATGCACTGAAAATTAGATCTGTACCCAGTGCACTTGGCTTTCTTGAAATACATTTCTTTCTTTGAAAGGTTTGTGCTTTCGGTATGGTTTGTGGGCTGTGTTTGTATTCACTCAAGCAAAATGTGGATCCTACTAGAAATAATAATGAAAAATAAATAGAATGTAGCAAGATGTATTGCAACATACAGGAAGACTAGTCATTGGGTTTCCCAAATATTTTGTTCTCTGCTTGTTCAGATTTCCAACATTTAGACCAAAACAGAAACAGCAATGAGACCTAGCTTCCCATGCAGCCATAAGACTTCATAAGCGTAGAAGTTTCACAGGTTACTTAAAAAATGAAGACAGGTTTAAAGCTAAGAGTGTTATGATAATTTATACAGTTAGGTCCTGCTCCAGGATACGTATCGAAAGATAGTGTTGGTTACTCTTTTCTTCACTTCAATCTATGATTTTTCCTGATTTTTGATCTTAATTCCTGATCTTATCTTATCCTGATCTTATCTTAAAAAAAAATGCATTTCGCTTTTTTTTTTCTTCCAAGCTCTAATCTCATTGAATGTACTGTTGCACTGAACACATCTTTTTTTTCTTTTTTTTTTTTTTGCTCTTCCAGATCCATCTTTCCCAGCACCTTGCTACCCCTTGCACTGCAGGGGTTGCAGTCCAGGTGTATGATGACCTCTGCTAACCCAACATTCAGAACCACGCTCCTTCTCACCAGGTTAGCTGCCTTAGCAGCTGACCCTTGCTGAACTCTTTTTCTCCCTTCACTGATGCTGTCATCTCCTAGTTTCTTTTGGACACCTCTGCTCATTATTTCACGATGCCTCTAAATTATTGTTTGTGGTTGTACTGCACAGTTCCAGGATGTGGTCTCAACTTTCACCCCGGGAGTAATGATTTTAACAGAGGATAGTCAGATTATCAATAACTAGGAGCCTTAAAAACTCCTTTATGTGAACATGCATACTATGCTAAGAAAAATAAATCCAAGGTTTAGTGAGATTATTAGTACAGACTCCTGCATAAGATACACACTAGTGTGAGTATGAAATACTAGAAAGTATCATCTGATTCATTGCTCCTGAAAATATCTGCAGGGCAGGAAATGATGACACTGAAATAAATTTAAAAAAAAAATCATCATAGTAGTATTTCTAAGCAGTAGCCACCTCCCCATGTGCACTTTGATATTGAGCTCTCTGCAGTGCTCCTCCCCAAAATTCTGCAATAATACAGAGCTCAACTCTCATTGGCATTAATTAGCGACATGAATCGTGTGCCAGAAGGGAAGATACTGTTAAATGAGAGCTCCATCTCAATTCTTTCCTTTTAAGCTCCCCTTCAGCCTTTAAAAGATATTTGTTTATCACAGATAAGAGTCAGCATATGACAATCAATCTTGCTCTGCATCTCTGGTGAAGTCTGTGAAGAAAAGTCTTTTTAATTTAGTCATGCTTTGTTATTCCTCCTCTCTACTAATGTGCTGTTCTCTTTCAAAACTGTCTTTCATTGTCTTAAATTAGGCTTTTCTAAATGATGTTTTCTTTAAATACAAACAAAATAATTGTCTGAAATGTTGCTTTTGGATGATTTATTTTTATCCAACTTGTTCCTTTTTACATTTTATACTATAGAGTGAAAATGTGCTCTTTCTTCTGTCTGAAAAATGAATATGACCTTTGGAAAGATTAAAGCCAATAGAAGTACTAATTGTCAAAGATATACTGCTAGAAAACTGCATAGTATTACCATATTTTAGGTAAAGGATATATATTCCTGAAAACAAAAATATTAAAGCACTGCAAACACCTAAAAATGGGGTGTGTTCCAAATTTACTTCCCTATTTTATAAGGTCATATTTTAAGATTATATTTAAGTTCATATTTTAAGTTGATGTTTTAAGTTAAGCTTATAATTTATGTAGTCCTGGGTTGAGTTCTGAAAAAGTAAAGCATTAATGAGGCTTAAGAAGCTTAACTCATCCTGACTGTATGATCCCAATGCAATTTTTGCATCTCACTTTTAACAACTGTATGCATTTATTTTAGGTAATGTTGCTGTTTTAGTTTAATTGTGCATGGTGTTACAGAGCAGTTATAAGTTTTCTTCGGCTATCCCTACTTAATACTCAATATGATTTCTATTCAAGATGTGTATTTTAAGTTTCACTGTATTGCTTTTGCAACTTCAACTTAGCATCGTTATAACTAGTACAAGATTATTTATTGATTATTGAGCAACAACTGCATACTATAGAAGGTGAAGCATATATTTGGGATTAAATACGGTGAACATTTTAGTATGCGCACAGAAACTTGTTGCAGTTTTAAGGGACTACTGAATTTCAGTGTCCATTGTGCCACCTAGCAGGATATATTTTCCTAACATGAAGGTGCTTAGATGGCCCAGGGATGCTGTGCGGCTCTCTTGCCAGCACGGCACCAGGACATCAGTGCATTATCACGCTTGCGCTAAGTAGCTTGTATGAGTGCTCCTTGGCAGAGCGCTAAACAAAACTGCTCATCTGTGTGCCCAGTTCCCCATTCAGCTCTCCCTTTGGGTCAGCACCAGTCCTTGTGTACAGCTCCTTACTGAAATGTTCAGAGCGGTCAGAGAGTCACGACAAACTCCTAGCACCACACAGGCTTCATTTGTCATGGAGCACAACAGTCCCATGAAGAGCATCATAGCATTGCAACTTTTAGCAAAGGATGAACGGGCCAAAGTAGGCCTAGGGTGTGCAGAGGATGGCAGGGAGAATATTGTGAACAATATTCCTTTGTTTTCTGATATTTCAAAAGGTCAAGCAGGTGGCAGACCAGTTTTATTCTTCGGGATTTCCCCAGATATTAGGTCTGGCTAGCTGCATTAGGTAAATAAGCAACACCTCAAATGAGTATAATGGGATATATTACCGCTGCATTCCCAATTCCTTTCGAAGCTCTCTGGACCTTTCAAGTAGAGTATCTCTCAACAATGCATTAAAATTAGCTCTCCATTACTCACCAAGAATCTCAGCCTTGGCCTCCCTTACTAAGGCACCTTCATCTGCATCATTGTTGCAATAGTCAGTTGCATACTCATCTGCGACCAAACTAAATAAAATGTTTTTAATCTAAAACAGTCCTGGCCTGTTTTCCCTTCTCTCATTTGCTAAATAAATAAATAAACAAATTTATTAATTTAAAAAGTGTGGAAAATTCTGAAGTGCATTTACTTGTATCATTTTTTGAAAGAACATAAATATTAGACAAAGAATTAGAAAGCACCTGGAAAGCATGTTTTTAACAGAAATCCTGATCACATCCTTTGAAATTACAGTTGAAAATTATCCAAAGACTATTAAAAAAGAATACTATTTAAAATGTATTTGACTGCTTCAGAGATAAAGTATTTTGTTCAAAACTTGAGAGTAAAACTTGCAACAAATTTACTAACCTTATACAATCATATGACTAATTTATATGTTGAATGAATCCACTTTCCTGAGGCTTTAATTTGACCACATTATATTTGAGAAAAGTTAAGGCGAAGAGGGTAATGTTATAAAGTTGTGTAAAGAACATATCTATAAAATAGCAATATATGTTTTGCCATAGTGATTTTTGAAAATCTACTAGTATTTTTCTTGCATATTAATATATTCATATATATTTATATTTAATCAAGAATATTTGAATATTGGAGAGCTGGGACCTGTCTTTTTATAACTGATTGTTTGGTAACATTATCTCCCTCTGTTTGAGTTGTCTTCTTTTCAGCATTGAAACTGTATTGGTTTTTTCAAGCGTGCTTATTTTGCATTTTGGGTGAACATTCCCTCCTCCCTTCCATTCTAATCATTCCTTCCTAGCCACAGAGTCAGCTTTTCTGAGAACTAGCTCGGGATTATATTTCTTCATTGACTGGGTACCAAATACAAATCTTCATCACATGGGTTGGGGGAAGAAAAAATCAATCTGTGAACCACGTCTGTGTGACTGGCAATTGGAATCACTCACCCTATAGGCAGCATATCTTCCCCAGAGGGAACATCCATACTTTCACCAGGAAGTATTGGCCTCTCTATTCAGTTATTTAAATAATCTCCTCTCCCCACACATACACTCGTAAAGGTATTTTTGGAGGCAAAGTTATTTAAAATCTATTTTAAAAGCATAGAGGAAAGAAAAAGTACCGTTTACCATATTTAAAGTAATTATGCCACTTAAAAAGCTACTGAAAAAGTACTACATCCAGTCCAATACTGCATATTTTGTTATTTGAAAATGCATTTATATGTACATGTAGATATATAAGTTCATGTTCCATGTAGCTGACAGGGAGACTCACCAGCCACTGCCCCGTTACATCAGCCAGGGGATACCTGTACCCCCTCAGAACTTGCCGAGGGTTCAGAGCTGTTCTCCTTCCTTTTTAGCACCAGTAAATCCCGTTCTGTCTAGAGTACTGATACAGGGATCCACGACTGCGCAGCTCCTACAAGGATCCCTACACCAGGACATTTCACCTGCAGTGGTTTATGGAATAATAAAACAGCTCCTAAACCCCTCCTGCAGGAAAAATTTGCTGACTTCATCCTCACAGCTGAACTAGAGAAGGAGAAGTTTTAACAGTTTCACTTTATTGTGAAGTCTTTGAAACTTGAAAAGAAAGATAGGTTCCTTCTTACCCTAAAACATTACTAGTGATTATTCATACTTCGTTCCCAACTTTGTGCAAGTATTCTTTTAATACTTAAAAGAAAAAAAGTCAGTATTACAGTCTTACAAAAAACGCCCCAATAGTACCATTACTTTAAGACTATCAGACCAGTTAAATAAACATGTTCCTGACTCGGTGCAAAATCCTTATGCCAAACTAGACTAAAAGAGGTTAATTTCTCCCAATCCTTAGCTTTTAACTTTTCCATGGATTTTAACAGCAACAAAAAGAAATGAGAATAAAATAGCTTTCTTTTTTTTTTCTCCTGTGTAAGCAGCTTTTGCAAGCAATTTAGAAAAAAGTTATTAACAAGAGAACGGAGTATCCCTATGAGAGCATTTTTAAGTAAATTGCAGTTCACATGGAAAAACAAATAATCGAGAACAATTCTGGTAAGCTCATCTATTAGTTAAGGGCTAGCAGTTCTAACAACCACATACAGAATAAATTTGGCAACATAGCGCTGCCGATCCCTGCTAAGTAGGTAATTAATTGACAATAATGGTGCATCTGTCATCACATAGCTTCATTAACTTAGCCCTTTTGCTTTAACGTCTAACCAAGAGGACATACTTACAGAATCACAGAGTCTCCGAATCCCAGAATGGTTGAGGTTGGAAAGGACCTCTAGGGGGCACCTAGTCCAACCCTCTGCTCCAGCAGGGACACCCAGAGCACGTGGCACAGGGTGGCATCCAGGCAGGTTTGGAAGATCTCCAGAGAAGGAGACGCCACAGCCTCTCTGGGCAGCCTGTGCCAGGGCTCTGTCATCCGCATAGGAAAGAAGTTCTTCCTTACACAGAGATGGAACTTCCTGTGTTTTAATTTGTACCCATAAATGCTGTATTTTAGCAAAATATATTTTACCAAAAACAATTTTAACCAAATTTAACCAAAAATGCTGTCAGTCCAAATGTCAGTCCAAAATAATTAGATATTTCATAACTGATATATCCAGTTCATAGGACAGTAGGATCAACATAGGCAAGAACATTCTTTTTTTACCTATGAATGTCATTTCAGCTTTTGATCTTATACAAACAGAAATATTTTTAGCATATCTACAATTATAAGCCCAAATCCTCAGAAGTGCTAGTCAGAAAATTGTGCAAGCACTGAAGAGCAGATGTCCATGCTAACAAGGAGCTAATATGAAATCCATAGCCAAGAGACTATATCTAGCAGCCAAAGCTGTCAGCAATATTTTTTTTTAAAATCAGCAGGGTTGTTTCAGAATCATGCACCATCTAAATATTTAGTAACAGCCTTGATAAATGTCAATCAAAAATGCATGGTAGAATACACACCAATTGGCCAAGGTTTCTATGACTTTACTGCCTTCTTAGTGAAAGGATATCAAAACCAATGTTTAAATATATTATGACTAGTTATAAAATTATCAGTGTAATCTTGAAGGCTAGTTCTCTGATAAACCTTAACACTTCAAAGCCATAAAACTGTTAGGAAGTCTTGAACCAGTCCCACATGTAAAATGCTTCATACCTGTGTTTTTTATTTACACTCATTAATCACACGCAGCTTAATTTCTCTCAGACATGTGCACTCAGCATCTCCAAAGTTAGCTTAATACAAAATTTTATTAAAAACTGAAGCAATTCGTACAGGCAGCAAGTAAAGCGGGGACCACAGAGGAAGATTTCCAGGCTGCATGTCAGATATCTTTTTTTCCCTTTAATTTGAAAACTATTTTGGTGCAGTATTTCAAGCAGCAAAATCAATATCCACATTCCATTGAAATAGCTAACCAGTAAGAGATATGTGTTGTTTATATATATTTTTGTGCGAGGTCACTAGGCTAATTACACCAGTAAAAAATATAAATTGTCTAGAGACTACTGAAGTGTACAAATAAACAAAGTATTCTGCAAAGTGTATTTAACGTCCAAGCAATTTATTCTCCTTCATTCAGTGCTATTGCTGAAAGAGTAGTGGGGATTTTCGTAGCAATTTTCTGTGCTCTCTGCTTGAGAAAGTCTGCAGACTCAGTCATTTATATTTGAAGTTGATTAGGATGAAGTCAGAGAGTTCACATTTTTTAATGGTTTCTAAGAGTGCTAAACTCATGGACAGGAAGAAGAAAAACAAATATTCCTTACAAATATTTTGTCTTAAAAGTACTTACTTAAAAAGTACAACCGTGTGTGTGGTCAGACAGAAAACACATTTTCAAGTGCCCTAACACACATCTTTAGATATGCAATTATTGTAGCTAATAAATGCCATCCTTGATAGAAGTTGTTCTGATCAAAACCTCACTTAAAAAAAAAAATCTACCTGGGAATTTGGATTGAATTTCTACAGAAGCTTATGATTTCTGTTTTAAAAGATTAGTAACCTGTGAAGAAACAATAATACTGATGTTATCTGTATGATGAGACACTAAGTTTAAAAAACAAAGAAGTATTGTTGCTTTTCAGGTTTTCCTATTGTCATCGTGCATTCCAACAAGAACATCCTCTGAAATTATAGCCTGACACAGACTGTGTTACTTTACTGGTAGCAGCAATGATACTTAATATATGCTGGCACACACACTAATAATAGTCTCAGTTTGCTCTAGTAATTATCTGAACTAAACTCGGTGCATTTTGTCCAGAACTATGATACACAGCAAAACTTGAAACTGAATTAATTTGCTTTATACAAAGGCTCCAGTTAAGTCCACACCCTCATTCACCAGTGCCACACTAGGTTTAATCTTTGAAAAGATCAGGCATGCAAAACAAAATATCAACTAAGAGAACAGAACCCTATGGCTCTTCATGCAAGGGACATGTAAATTTCTGCACTAAGAGACTCTAAAATAAAAAAGTCTGTATCAAGCATAGGGAAACTCATGAGAAATCTTTAAATTTAGCTTATCCCCCTCTGCAGTTAATGTCTTCAAGAGTGTGTGTACTCATACTGTATGTGAGGGAAACATGTTCAGTACTAACAAATGCAAAGACACATTGTCCAAGGAAATATAATTTAAGTACTTTAACTCTGAGAATTTCCTCCTCAACAATTTCTAAAAATATTTTGTGGGATGGTATTGAAAACCATTATTTAATCTTTTGCTATGATTCTTCTGCTACAAGAGACATTAGTCTTACAGCTACTTGCAATTTTTATTCTGATATATATTGTGGCTGTCATTTTAGAGGCTGTGTTTTGATAAGAGTGGACTCCAATTTGAATTATTATTTCACCTATCTTAGCAGTAGTTACCTTAGCAGAAAGACATAAATGAAAATATCATTCCAAAAACCACCAGTCCTACTACTGGCAAGGTAGTGTTCCATACATATTGCTTTCTACTCGTTTATGCACGAAAGAAGGGACAAAATAATTTCACTAATAAATTACATTCTGCAGAAGACAGAATCAGTCTTGAAATACACTAAAAGACTCCTTTTTTGTTGTTGTTGTTCTATAATTATCTTTTACCTGTGCAAATTTAGCACAGTATATTTTCATTTTATGCATTTGACACACTTTCAGTAATTCAATACATGTCATGTCTGATGTCTATACAGTGTTGTGCAATCAGCCCTGAGGACGGTAAAACTGGCTAGCCTATAGGATTGTTGTGAGACTATAGAATTCAGTAGAGAAGGCAACCTCTGGTTCTTCTGACTATGTGAATACCATGAGATTAAATACTTTATTTTCCATACAATCATCAAAATGTAACAGTACTAAAATCATTGAATAAATCTGAACATATTCCATCCATGTATTGAAAGTGATCACTTTTCACAACAACTGACACTTCAGAACTGGTAAATTTTCACTTCAGTAGTTTAAATTTCTATTGCATTTATGACTTAAACAAGGACTCTTGTTAGTTACTGTGATGCATGCAGATATTCAGGAGTCACATATACATATTCCCAGTTTCTCAAAAAAAATTATTGTTACATGGCTACTAATAGCACAGATGCCTCTCTCTTTTATGGTCTGAGACATATTTGTGTAATTTATACCAAGTAAGCATCTTGTTTCTTCAAAGGAAATCGATGAAACTTTTTGTGTAAGATATGTCTTCAAAGCTCTATATTTGAATATAGAAATTATAGAAACCCAGAGTAGGGTTAGGGTTGTTATGGCCTACTTTAGGAGTGTGCTGAGGCACCTAACCATAACATAGAGAAAGCTAAAGCACTTCATCCTGAAATTCATAACCTTGACCCATGTGTCTCTTCCCGCTTTGCTTCCTGTGCAGCCCACTCTCACACTAGGTCTCTCCCTCTTTTATACAGAAGTGATCCAAAAAAGTGATCCTAAAAGTGCCTGTGTTCCTCCTTGAGAGGAACAATGCGCTTATGAAAGCCCTGTCTTGGCTCAGAAAAGAGGTATGTTTCTGCCAACGTCCTCTCAGAAGCTTAATCTTNGAAATTGGTAACCTTGACCCATGTGTCTCTTCCCGCTTTGCTTCCTGTGCAGCCCACTCTCACACTAGGTCTTTCCCTCTTTTATACAGAAGGGATCCAAATCATTGGAGTCCCATTTCTTTGCAGGCCTAAAAGTGCCTGTGTTCCTCCTTGAGAGGAACAATGCGCTTATGAAAGCCCTGTCTTGGCTCAGAAAAGAGGTATGTTTCTGCCAACGTCCTCTCAGAAGCTTAATCTTAATCTAAATGTTTCTTAAAACATTTTACAGTTGTAAAACTAGGCTGACCATGCAGTACAACAGTAGTTGGTTAAAATAAATAATAATAATGATTAAAAAAATAAATAAAAATAATGATTAAAAAAAAAGCACTTACTTTTTAAATTGCACAGGAGTGAAAGCGCTTTCCCAGGAAGTGAAAAGCCTGAATTCAGTGTCCTTCTTAATCTGAACGTCTAGCAGATTGTCATGATGAACGGGTGACAGAATATTTCAGTAGATTCTTTCACTTCTATCTTGGAAAGTGGGTGCTTTTATCTGAATGAAGATACTTACATCAGTCTTAAAACCAAAATGTGTAAAAGAAAAATTAGACTTTGCTTTGAAAAATGATAACCAAAAAAGGAAAGAAGGGAAGGAAAGGCAAAGGCAAAGGCAAGGCAAAGGCAAGGCAAGGCAAGGCAAGGCAAGGCAAGGCAAGGACATTTTGACTGTATCATCACATGTCTTTCTACTGGGAGTCAGCCCATTCTTTAAATCTATCTGTGTAAAAGCTTAGATTTTACTGCTCAAGAAAATTCAGTTTATGCTGCCTTCCTTTCCCCCCCCCACTTTTTAAGGAATATTTAGTGATTTCACTAGTCAAAAACCAATTTCTTTATTTTTTTATATAAAGCATTCCAAAGATGTTCTCATTACCAATATTATAAATGCATGCAAATAACAGAAACATAGTCATAATGTTTATTATTATAGCACAGAACAGAAAAGATGCCTTATTTTCTTCAATATTATGTAATTCTTTTATATTTTTCGCTTTTTCTTGCTCTAAAAATGTCTATATCTGACTCAATTCTATTTAGAAACAAAGCAAATTTCGTGAAAGCATGAACTCCTGCCATGAATTTAATTTCATAGCCAACACTTCCAAAGAGTTGTTTACATTTTGTCTTTTTTTTAAAGGACTTATTTGTGGGTGGAGAAAATGAAAGAGAAAGAATCCAGGTGGATCTACATGACATCATGCATCATAGTGGAACAATTGTTCAATATGGGACTAACATGAAATATTACACTTTCAGAACTCAAATTCCTAACTTGAAAATGCTCAAACCAAACTTTCTGACAACAGCCATACAAATATGTAAAAGAAAACACAATGAGCAGAGACCATTTAAGCAGACTCAGTACCTTTGCCCATAGTAATTTAGTATTTACTCAGTAAAAATATTGAGAACCTACTGACTTCTCAGTGAGAATCCCAGCAGATTCTCAGCTGATTTGAAAATTTGAAAATTAAATCTTACTGTTTGCTCACAGTTCTTTTGTCATCTGATCACTAACCTTTACACTTTCACAGCCAACCATCCCCCAAAGGATTCTGCACTAACTGAAGGTAAAGCAGGACAGCTCAACAAAATATTTTTCATGTATGAACTCTATGCTGAAGAAATACATATACTGATTTTCTGTACTACATTTCCAGACACAATATACACTTCCTTTACTTTTCTCATGTGCTCGCTACAACCAAAATGCAAACAGACCTCTTCACTGAAGTTATTAAAATAAAGTATTACAGAATATTGTAAAAGTTATTAAAATCACATTATTTTGAGATAATTTCTGCCTTGCCAGATTCATTGCCAGAGTCTCAATGCCAGACTGCTTTAAAGGAATTGTACCTTGGATATCAGTGGAGACAGCAGCCAGAAGTGTACATTTTCGCACTGCAAAAACACCATTGGCTCCCATTTCTCAGAAAAGGGGAAAGCATTTGTTAAGAGCAGAAGAAATTTATCATTTCCTCTCCCTTGCTGTTTTTGTTTTGTTTAAAACGAATGGAGATGTTGCTTGATTCTTCTAGATGCCTAGCAAGAAATCTAATACTAAACTGGCAAGTACTTGATCTTTTTAATAAACAAGTCCATTCTATTCAGTTTTGGTACTCATCATAGAAGTTAAAAAGTAGTATTAATCTTAACACTAATACCTCCAGAATGGCAAAAAAATACTCAGGAGTAATATAAATCTCAATAAAATCTCAAAACTGTATGTAAAAGTTCAATACTAAAACAAGTTTACAGCTCAGACAAAGTGCTTGACCCTTCTAATTTATATCCTGCCTCTTTCTTGGACTTCATCCTGTTCTTACAATATTTTGCCATTGAAAGAACTCATAAGTCACCGAGAAGTAACTGTCAAAACATACCTATTCCTCCACAGCTACAAACACACAAAATATCAAAGAAATATTTTGTCTATGCGAGGCTGCCACTTTATTAAAATGTTACTGTTCAAGTTTTAAACTGAGAATGTGAAAAAGAAAATATCCGCTGAAGTGCTAGCGGCACAGAGAGTGGCAGATTTCCCAGGATATTTAATAATACCCATATAAGATCCAGGCTAAGAATGCATACACAGATCTATGATTTAAATGTTTATTACTGTAAGAATATTAAGGGTAATAAAGCTCTAAAATTAAAATACAAATTTTTTCCATTTCAAACTCCAAGAAAACTAAACTTTTGCAAATATGAAAATTTAAAGCAGTCAGATTATCCTAGAATTTGCTCTACAGGGAAATCAGATCCCTGCTTTCTTTTTGGATGGAAATATTCATGGCAAGATATTAATTGCACATTTTGTTTCCAACAAACATAGCTCTGATGCACTTGATTAGGGACCCAGCAGACCATGGGAATACTTGAAGTGATTCTTTCTTGCAGTCCTTTGTCTCTTATGCTCTAAGTCATCTTCACCTACGTTATCCTTCTTCACTGATACCAATGTGCAAAGACACACAAATGGAATATCAAAGGAAATGGAAAACATTCCCTCCTAATACCCATTGTGCTGGAAATCTGCCATTGCTACTTTCTGAAATGATTATGTGTCCCTTTTTATTTTCCACAGTTGCCAGATTGTAAGAGAAGCTTCTTGAAAAATCTTATTCCAAAACCTAATATGAGGCAGAATTTAATTTACAAATAAAACCTTGGAACAGAATACCCCAAGGAAGACTAAATAGAAGTACTGCTACATTTGCAATTTTCTTACAGAATTTTGCCAATTATTCAGGTAAGCTCAAGTCATTTAATAGAGATAAGATATTGGGTAACTCCAGATCTAAATACAGGTAGAATGCTCCAAAGATCTGTATTGAGATAGATCTCCACCCTGTATAAAACGGCTTCTGCAGACAACCCATAACTTGGGATGGCTGCATAACCACTTTGCTTCAGTGGGAAGTCGCAGAAGCGCTGATTTTGCAGCGGTTTCTTGGAGGAGAATCTTCCTGCTTCTGTGCACAGAATCTTCTGTGCACACCCACGTTTGGAAAGCAGCAATGAAGGTGGGAAAGAAGCTTTTCAGCATAGTCATAAAAACATCAGAAACACTTAGACCTGGTATTTCCATTCTGGTTTCAAGTTCTATATAAGAGAACAACTAATCAAGAGGGAGTGGTGCTTATTTTAACCCCTCTCTTTTCTCTCTCATTGATATATTTTGGCTTCTCAGACTTTCTGACATATCTGTGAAGTAAAAACATTTTCCAATTCCTGGAACAGTTCATATACACATAGGAAATGAAAATTTCTTGGATTTAAGACCATCTAAAAATTCTGAATACGAGCACAATCCAAATCTAGATTCTAATCTAGATCCTTCAGCTGGCAACAAGAAGCAGGATGTTTTGAGATACTTTCTAAATAAATCTCTGAAAAATCCTGAGGTCATCTGGCTACATCTAAATGCTATTGATCAGATGCATTCTAAGGAAAAATTAAGGATTTTAAAGTTAGTGAACCTAAGGTAATTTTATAGTAAGTAACTTGAAACAGGGGAGAATTCTGCAAAGATAGGTATCCATAAAGGAAGTATAACAAATGAATTAACATTTTATATTGTTACAGCAAAATGGGAGAATTCTTTGTCTTCATGCAAACATTCAAAATGAATTAGTGGGTTCTGATTCTTCTAGAGAAGTGTTTTTATTCCAGCAAAAAAACTGTGAACTCAAAGCTGAGAAAACAGAATACAATGAAGCAACTTGGTCCTAGCCAGAAGTGGAGGAATATGGGCACAGAGCTAGCTGCTGCAGCCCATATCTCAGCTGAATGAGCAGAGTGTGTGAGAGCTAAAATTCTCCAAAGTTGGTAGCTGACAGTTAAGAAAAGGCCCAAGATGCCTGGACGGAGCTTGTAAGCACATAAAATGGAGCACTTTTATTAAGGTAACAGAAGAAACTAAAAAACATGCTGCACTTCCAGCCTACATGAAGGGCCAAGGGCAACATATCTACCCACCACAGACAAACAGTCCGTAAGCAGAAACCAAGAACCAAAGGATGCTGTTAAGCCTTCCCCCTCCTAAGAAAATACAGCTGAAAGTTACTGCTTTATTATAAAGGTCAGCTTGACACAGGTGAGCTGGGATACCCTGTTATTTACAGAACAGGTTAGATCAAATGCACCTCAGTGGCGCACTGTACACTGGAGATAGAAGCAATTTAGTCAGAGAAACCCAAAGCCGTCTCTGTTCCTCACTAGACTTGTCTGATCTGGCAAAAAACGCAACTAAATTAGAGATTTTTCTAGACACTCTTAAGAGAGTGGAAGCATTGTGGAAGGAGACTAGGGAATCTAGGGTTTTCCACAAGCAATAAGCTTTTTTTTTTTTTAACTAAAAGAAAAATTACTTTCGGCTTGGCACAATTGTGGTTAGCATTCCATTTTTGTTTGTTTTTTTTTCAAAACCTCATTTAACAGGGTTTGAGTGAAGGACTTAACTGAATACTGGACAATTTAATGCAATCCTGAATGGAGAACCAAATACTAAAGTCAGATTTGAAAAACTTATTTCAATTAACTGAAATCCATTTCATATGTCACTTCCATCAAAGCCAGTAGTGGATTCAGATGATGATATAGCCTTATAAAAGCACTTATCCATCCATTAGCAGTGATGAGCATCAAGAATACTGTCAACAGTAAGGGTGGTAATTATGATATACAAACTGTGATAAAGCTGTTGCATCATGAAGATTAACAACCAGTTCCTCAGCTACCCAAAAAGGAAACTGGGCAGGAGTTTACAGTTCTAGGATCAAGCATATCATACCTGTAGAGTCAAGAAAATCTCTTAACTGGGTGTTTGTTTAATTTATCTTCTTGCAAACCAACAAGTACTAGATGCATTTTGTCGGTAAGGCAGAGAAATTTACTTTTTAGACATGCAAAACTCTTTCAAAACTGACATTACGTTTATTTTAATCAAAGGCATAAATTTGTCAGACTAGCACAGGAATTAGGAATATAGCGAAATTAGGAATATTAAGGAATGTAGCGATCTGAATTCTGGAATATTTAACTTGGATTGAGCAGAAGTGAAAGCAAGCCAGTTCTGAAAGAAATAAACTGTAGTTAGATCTGGTACATGTACGAGATTATAAATCATTGAGACGATTTATAGTGAAATGAGTTTGAAATGAATTAGCTATTCCATGTCATAGGTCCAAAGGGAACGTACCTGCTCTAAGCAATAGTATCAAAACATATTCAGGACATAAAGATTTTGTCAGAAATTGTATCTGGGTTCCAGGGGTATTAGTATTGACTTTGTGGGGTGTTATCTCCTAAAGAATCTGGAAAACATATTTAAGACTCCTAGCATTTCTTACAATGAAGAACCAAGTTTTCTTAAGTAGACTAAAGTGCTACAGTCCAGTTATGGAGGAGTGATGCCAGTTCTCCTACCTAGGGAAACATAAGAAAATGAGGAACATGCAGCATATGAATTATTTTTGAATAGGCAATAGGGATACAGAACTGAAAGGAGTTACCTGGATGACTAAATCAACTTGCCTAATATGGCAGGGAAATATTCATTTAATAAGTGCACAAAGCACCATGCACAAGTATCAACATCATATTCACTATCCTGAAACATCTAAACTTTCTATTTGTGCCCTTAATGAGTATATAAGTATATATGGCCATAAGGAAATTATCCCTCATACCATCAATGTTCTTTACGGTTCTCCCTAATGCTTTCTTCCTCCCTATATTTACAGATATCAATTATCTTAGTTTTCACTGAATTTTCATACTGCTAAGCTAAATGTGAGAGAGTTTCTCAATGCCTCCATCCTTTCAATCAGTCTTTTGCTCTATATATTCCAAACAGAATTAATTTTTGCTGCGCGCAGGCCACAGGCATAACTTATGCATACACCATGCAACTAGTTTAATTCAGGGATTTAAATCCCTATGTCTACAGCCTAGAAATTAATTTGTCCTTACATTTTTTTTCTTTCTTCCTTCATGTGCAAAACAGTGCAGCACTTCAGAAAATGTTCATAGCCAGAGAGTTGATTTTGTTCCAACTGCACACAGTTGGAATGTGGTATTCCAATATCTTGGACTGATGGGACCTCAAACACATTCTCTCTAAGATGGATAATTTGTTTCCATGTCTGTAAATTGCTTTGAGGTTCCTGTAGGAACACCATATGAAGCTGGCACTAAGGCATATGAATCAATACAGTATCTACGTGGATTATAAACAAATGACAGCCAGAAGTACCCAAATTTAGCCTTGATATGAACAGGTACAGTTCTGCAAAAGATATATTTTTTTTTCTCAAATAATTCAGCAAAGACTTCAGGCTTGCACATTTTATGTAATATCAGTCTTTGCAGGAGTCACAATACTTGGGGAAAATAGTAATTGTTTGGAAAAATGAGTATCTGTTTTCTCATCCAGAAGATAATTTCATCTAAGTCAGAAGCTGAACTGGGTCATTACTTGATCCTCAGAAAATATAATAAGCGTGCCTCAGTCGCAATTTTCTGAAAGCAAAATCTTTTAAAATACAAAGCTAATGGGCATTAGCTACATCACTTTCTAATCCATCCTATGCATACAAGGACTAAAATGTTCCTGTAAACACTTGTTCTGTCTAAAATTTTGTAATTATTTTATTCCTTTGGGTTATATTCACTGTGTTGAAATACTGTTGGATAAGTACTTTAATAAAAAACAAGCTAGTAAGTTAGGTGAAGGTACAAACCAGAAATCTACATCAAGATGTGAAGGATTTATGTTGAGGTTCCAGCAGTCTGAATGTTTCAGTGATGCTTTTCCACATTCTCTTCAATTTATGGTTAGCAGAAATATATACAGGACACTACATAAAAATACCAGGACTTTTCCTTAAAACTTAATCTTTGATATTTCCCCAAATCAGCTACTGATGATTCCACCAAAAAGAACTTGATAAATGCAGTGGAAACTGCAGTGGAAAAATTTACCCTTTCTTTAGGAATTCCTCCAGTGCAGATCCTTCTATGCTTAATTAGAGTAAAAACAATACAGATAGAGCATTATATGTTTTATTTCATATGTACACAAGAAACACCAGGCCAAGTCTACTAAACTTTGCAAAAAAATTATTTAAAACTACAGTCATTCACTTTGAAGTGAATGACCACTAACCTTAGTAGAATTCTTCCACTCTCACATTCTAATTTCCTTTCTTATCTGATAAAACCATTTTAAGTTTTGTTTTTATAAGAACATAAGAAATAACATAACTTCGAAACTGATAAAAAAGTAATACTTTATAAATTTTCTGTCATCCAATTATGTGGTGAAAAGGAGGATTGTTAATGGCAGCTTTGAAAAGACTTTGTGATCTTACCTGAAATCATCAGACCCTAAAGTATCCCAAATAAAAGTCCCAAAAAAGCTGTTTTAATCTGATCTTTCTTCTGCCAGTGTTATCAAAGACACTCATGCCCATAGATAAGCTACAGATATTGCTTCATATTTTTGTTAAGATTTGCAGCATGACACTCTTCTAGACATGTGCTTTGGGCTTCAAACCATGGAAACCTGGATGAGGGGTAGAGAATAGCATGTGCAAGTTACTTGTCCTATAATCTGAATTTAGCCAGGTCTCAGAGATCAGCTATCAAAGTCCTAACACATCTCATGGCTCATATTTTGCTATTACTTGTACATAGACAATTTTTTTCATTGAGCATCTGCAATAACCAGACTTTGTGTAACAGCAGTACAAACACCCTGCTCTTATAGACAATTCGCCCATTCACGGGAGTATATAGTCTTCTACAAGGTGAACACACCACACATTGCACTTCTAAGCTCCTATTTTCATAAAGAGTATGTGCTTTTCCACATTTACTCTAATCCTGCTTTTCCACTTAGTTAAACTTTATTATTTTGTTCAAGTTTGTGGGGAAAAAAACACACACACACACACACACACAAAAGCAGAAAACAGAAGGCTGGAAAAAAATATATAAAACTGGTTAGTCTTCCTTTGGACTTTAGTACTAGTCTATCTTGCGCTACAGAACTTTTCATGATTAATTATCAGTTCCGTATGAGACTTGTGCATATTCTGGGGAACTCATTTCTTTGAATAGTACTAGAATAGTGCTAGTTTTGTAGGTCTAGTATGTCTAGTTTTCACTCAGAATTTGCATATTTAATTTCTGCTATATCATCAGTAAAAAAATAAAATTGCTTTGGAAAAAAAGTTGCGTATTTAAGCATGTTTTGAGGTAGATGGTCAAAAAATTCTGTTTGGGGAGCATTTAAAAAAAAAAGCATAGTGTTTTTAAAGTAGACAAAGACACTTGCAACTTGCTTTCAGATTGGCAGCAGGATTGTTAAATCCTTTTCACTTTTTTAAATTAGTCTAGAAACGAGTAGAGTAAGTACAATAAGAAATCTTTCTTACTCATCTCGGGCTGAACTGGTATATGCAGAGCATCAGAGTCTTCCTATTCTGCTGATACAGATAGCCAAGGTTCATATTACAAGCAGTTTGCTACTTCAGCAGCTCTAAAGGGCCTGTGGTCAGCTGCAGGGCATTCTCCTACAAGAGTAGCACTGATTAGATTTTAAGGAGGGGAAAAAAAAAAAAAAAAAAAAAAACCTTCCCTGTCTTAAGGCAGGGCAGCATGCCTCCATCTCTGTTTTGATGAATGAGCTATAGCATACAGACTGAGAAAAGGTGCGCATCTCTTACAACTGCATTTAAAGAGTTTTATAAATTATTTATAAAATAGTCAAATGTACTGCTCTAATAATCAGGCCTGTTACCTAATGTGGAAACAAGTTGCTCTTTCATCATACCCTTTTCTGGCAGCAAGCACTAGCATTTAGCATTAAACAGCAAACTGAGAACAGAATGATATTCGGTTGGTTAAAGGTTTTCTTGTAAGAGTGCAGCATTTCTGAAAGCTTGCTCTCAGATGCGAGACGGTTTCTGTCAGGTTCAGAGACTCAAACGTGGAAGGGGCTGTATGTTACAGATCAGAATTATCCATACTAAAGTACAACGTAATACCTTTTCAGTCAGGAGATGCTTTCAGTTTTAGCCCTGACACGGTTCGGTTCCACTCAAGTGCACTATGAAAAGCTGTTCTTATCCATCATATCTTAGGCCAAACTTTAGATCTACTGTGTAAGACACTATATAGCTGAAGCCGTTAGAAAAATTATATTGCTCAGACTATGAATGAGTGCATTAGTAGACTTTTGTTGGAAAGGGCAGATGCTTTTAATAGGAAAACACATGAAAAAGGGCAAGAATGGAAATGTCTTTGAGAATGGGAAGAAGAAATTGAAAGGAGTCAAGATTGAAGCATACAAACACACAAATTTCTTAATGGACTATGGGAAAGAAGACCCTTCCTGGGGGGAAATCACCTACTTGTGATTAGTTTAGTGAGTCTGATTTCTTCCATTAAGATACATACTGTTAAGAAAGGGTTATGCTGAAGGCTCACAGAAAGATAAATAGCTTAATCCTCAGAGCAGAGGATTCAGGATTCCAGTTCTAGATTTGATCTCAACTCTTCCTGTGAATCTCAAGAAATAATTTATAGTAAGATTATTACAGTACAGAGTANCTTCCTGGGTCTATCCAGTTCTAACCTGTAGCTCTTTACTGTCTAAGATGACTTTGTTATTTAAATGACAACAGTTGTACGCTGTTTTGTCACTCATTTTTTTAGTTGCATTCTAGTTGCAAGGTTGGAAAACCTTGCTCCAGTAGAGATAACCCGCTGTCATATGAGTCATTGTTGTAGCTTGGGAATAACACTTGGGATACTTTACTGTATTACATACTGTACTCTGACTTAACCAACAACCACGCACAGCGCAGACAAAGTTCAGCAAACAGAGCAGTTGGTAAGATCCAGCGAAGCCGGCTGCCTACTTCAACAAAACGGGTGCTGTTGATTGGAGAGCACTTTCATGCTGAAGTTGAGCTGACACAAGCAGAAGTTGAAGCAGTTTGTTTAGTGTTTTATTCAGTGTGATAAAATGTTACTATTTCTCATATATCTATACAAATATGGATATTAAAAACTTTTCTCTATGTAACAGAATGAAACATTCAGCCTTGTTTTGTCAAATTTCAAATATTAGCAGTAGTATGACAGCAAAAAAAAGTGAATGATATTTATATTCTATGATATTATCTAAAAACACAAACCTACTTGTGATTAGTTTAGTGAGTCTGATTCTTCCATTAAGATACATACTGTTAAGAAAGTGTTATGCTGAAGGCTCACAGAAAGATAAATAGCTTAATCCTCGGAGCAGAGGATTCAGGATTCCAGTTCTAGATTTGATCTCAACTCTTCCTGTGAATCTCAAGAAATAATTTATAGTAAGATTATTACAGTACAGAGTACTGTAGGAAATAAATCCTGCTTAAACTCAAAAGAATTTTTATGGGTTTTGAGAGTTCTTATTATGTAGCCACTTCTCTTACACATATGGCAAATACTAACAAAATTTGTAAGTAAGACTTGAATATCAACATTAATGCTTCACTGTGTGTTACACTATCTTCTGTTGCTTCTCTCTTTCAGACCACATGCATTTATGCATATAGTCCATCCAATGCTATTGACAATTATTAGAGAGCTTTCAATCTAAATAGTCCCAAATTGTTTTATTGAGTTTTACTCATGCTTGGTGCATGCTTCCTGCCCATGGCCCACCAACATTCCTTTCCTCTTTTATCAGCATCAGTCAAAATGCCCCTGGCTTAAAGATTTATGGATTGTGGAATGAACCTGGTTCTAAATTACCACAGAATGTTAATCACTCCAACTTCCTGATGTGGTCCTATCTGGGAATGTGAACCATGTTGTTACGTGCTCAGAGTTCATCCATTGCAAGTACCATTGCTAAACATCTATACAGATCTTTTTCTGTTTAATGATATGGAGTCTTAGGTTGCTCTCTTTTGAGATTCAATTGAAGACTTAATATTAAATCATGACTATTCCATTTGGTTCATCAATTACACTTTTAAAAATTCAGAAAACACCCAAGGTCATTACTGAATAAAAGGGAATGTTGAATCACAGAGCTGCAAGTGCAGCTTGCTTTTTTCTTGTAATACCTTAGGCTAACATAGCCATTATGGCCCTCTGATGTAAAGGGAAAGGAAACACATACATTAACAAACTATTGCTATAAACGCATCCCAAAAGCACTGGAGATTGTCTATCCAGCCAGTCTGTCTTGAAGCTAAGGCAGCTTCAACAAAGCAGAGGCTGCCTTTTGCCCACTTGCGTCTTTTCATGAAAAAAACCCAACCATCTTAAAACATCAATACACACTTAAGAAAATATCATGTTAGGTTTAGCAGAAGCATGATCTAGCAACTATTGTCTTTAATAGGAAAGATACCTGCATGCACCTCGTAAAGCTCCTCTTAACACTAGAGAAACACAATGCACTTCAGAGCAGCTGCAGCTGTGGCTTATAAAGTGCAGAAACATCAGGATAGGACTTAAGGGACCAATCACAGGGAATCAACAGCAAATAAACATACAGTTCTGTGGGGATTCTGGGGTTGCCATTTGGTAAGACAAAGGATTCAGTAAAGGAGGCCGGGGAAAAATGATCCCTTAGATGCAAATAAGTATTCAAAGCTACTCTGGACTCACAGGATGTTGTTAAACAGAAAAAGATCAATATGCTGGGTCAGTTAAATTTATATTACATTTTGCCTACCAGAAAGGCAAAGTTCTCATAATTACCTTATAATATTTTTTCAATAAACTTTCTCTATATGTGATACCAGCAAAGTCACACGCTCTAAACTTTTAACCAAACGTTAACTTTCTAGTAAACCACTGTGTTTCTGCCAACTCAGTCCTGACTTTTCTACTTTGCAATGCTGTTTAAAGCTCTCAGAAAGAACAATGGCCAGTCATACAGTGGGTTGCCGTAATAGCCCTTGCCTGTTTTGCCTGAATTCAGGCTGTGTGGTCTCTTCTAGCACGGCCCTATGTACTCGTAACACTAATGTTTTTTTAAACAAGTAAAATAAAGTAATACACGTTATTTAAAGAAGGGTCAAGGCTTTAATGCCTTTTCCACTGATTTACATAAGTAATTGATAGCTTGATAATAGCTCACACAGTTCCTAAAAATAGTTGCTGTGAAACTATTCTGTATCGTGCAAGAGAAGGGACTACTCAATACAAATAAATCTCTTCCTCCCCCAAACATACGTGTGTTAGTGTTTGGTTTTTAGTTCCTGCTCTGTGATTGTTATTACAGTGTAGTTACATAGTTGAAAACCACTGTCACAGGGCAGAGAGTTAAGTTTGTATTGGCTATAAACCTACTTCTCACATATAGCATTGTATTTCATACCTACGGCAGGAAAACACAAGAGTACAAGTGAAGAGTGGTAATACTCTACAGCAATTATAAACTCATTTTACACTGGTGTTAATTAAAAGCAATTGGAAGATCATGGTAAAGACTCCCTACAGAATTATACAAAATGCCCAGCTCTTGCAGCACCGCAGTACCTGAAACTGCTCAAAGTTTGCTGAGGATCTACTGGAGTGAACACCAGCATGGAATAACCACTCTGCTCACATCCACACACAGCCTGGTGCCCTCGATGTCCCACAGCGCTGCAGTCATTCTGCCCCTCAGACCAGCACACCTGCACTTCTCCATTCTGCAGCCATGCTGTGAGACCAGGGATAGGCACCTCGTCAGATATTAGTGAGAAAAAGGTCACCTATAGGATCTAAGTCACTAAGACTCTGGAGGACTGGACGTATAAGAAGAAAGTCAGGCTGGACACAGTAGCCAGATGCGCTTGTCTGTGTACAGCTTTAGCTAGCCAGCACGTGGCGCATGGCAGTGTTCGTGAAGGTATTCGTGGGAAGCAATCATGAAGAGGAGTCCAGATGAATAACCCGAGCGAAATACTGTTACTATAATGATTAATACAACATTATTATTATTTGCAGGTAAAAGACTGCCCCCAATTTCCTTAAATGAAATTCATATAAAAAAAGATTAGAACTGCATTTATAGGTTAAAAAAAAAAAGAACAAATTATCGCTGACACTCTTAGACACATTGTTACCATGTGAATTTTCAAATGGAAAATTGTAAATATTTTTCTCTAGAAAATGTCTGCTATAGTAAAAGAATGTGTCAGCTCTCAAGTTAATCTACAAAATGCTAACGTGACTGTAAAGAGGGTTTATTTTATTTTTTAACTGTTTGTTACTGATTGTTTTTCTTACTTCTTTTTTTCACATATGAGTCCTAAAGGGGTCAGCAGATGTTCTTTTAGCAAATAACTACGCTCAAGCTCAGTGACTATGTTACAGTCCTTCAACTCCTCTCCCAGCTTTTTGTAGATCCTTGCAGCGTCTCCAAGTCCAGAAGACATCTGTGCATAGTTTAAGAATTCTGAAGCTATTTAAAAAAACAGGCAAGATATATTTTATGTTATTATTTTTTACAAAATAACTGTGAAGGTGGAAATACTGAAGATTAAATTGTATTTGAACTAAGTACTATGATTCGTTTATTTAGCATATGAATTACTTTTTCTGCCTTTTGGATATATTGTAATCTCCATGATGGCAGTATTTTCTATATTTTAAATTTTCCACATTTGTGAAATATTTTACTATATGTACTTAAGAACTGATACTCTTCTGCTTATTTAAAACTACAGAGCATATTAACATGAAATTTTCTGGCAGTTTCAAAATAGGTGAAGTTAAAATATTTTTCTTCCACTGCAGTTAAAAATAAAAGTGTGATGATGTGAAATCAGATCAAAATCAGACCCCAAGCCCCTCAGGAACTTGAATCACTATGCAGAACTTTCTGGATACTACTTGACTTTGGGTATAAGGCAAAAGAAAGCTACGCAGAGTCCCAGAGAGGAAGCCGGACGAGGCAGGGAGCAGTTCTGGCTTTTGAAACAGCTTTTGCAGAGTTACTGCCTGGAAAGCACAGGATCTGTGGGGATGGAATCTGCCTCCGGACTCTTGCATTGCTGAGGTTATCTGAGACACTTTAAGTAAGATTGCATCAAAGAATGACCAGACTCTCTGCCTTACTTAAGATCAGATGGAAACAGAACTCAGCAATCCTGGCAAAATAATGAACAACAATTTTCAGAGTATGTCAGTCATTTTCAGCACCCTTCTGTTTTCTATGTTTTTTTTTTCTGTAGCTGTTTGTATGTGCTAAAGATATACACACATTGTAAATACAGATTTATCAATTTTTTACAATTATGGGTCTGCACATTTCGCAAATAAATAGTTAAATACTAGCTTCACTGCCAGAACGCTCATTCAATAGCTCAGTGTAGCAAACCAGCAGTTAGGTTTGATTATACAGAATAATTACATGGCATGAGCGCTCAAATTAGAAATACATAATGTAAAATGTGATGATTATTTCTAACATGGGACTAAATTGAATAAAAAAAGCTCTACTGATCTCAAACAGATCTTAGTGTTGCGTGTTCTGGGTTGGTCTGATCTTCCTTCCAACTACCAAAGCTTGACAAACCGAACAGTTTGCTCATCTCTTTGCAAAAATCAACCAAGTTACTTTTTACAACACCAGATGTTTCTTCTTTTTATCACAATATGTGGCTTACACCAAGCAGAAGCAGATGCCAGCACAGTTGACAGCTGAATTACCTAAAAGCTATTTTAACACTACAACATATTAATGCTGATATTTGGTGACAAACTACAATCCAATACTAACTTTGCTGATGTAGGTTGTTAGATTAGATATACTTTAACTTTAAGTCAAAGCAAAACCCAGAAAAAATTATTAGGTTATGAAACAAACTGACACGGTCTGGGTTGGGGAGTTGGGAAATGCGTTCATGTCAAGTTTGGCACTGTCATTAATGGAGCTATTAAAAATAAAAGGATAAAAATTTGAGTATCAGTTAAGTTGAGCATCACATATATTAAATGTGATTAGTGCACTGATTAAATAAAATAGCATGCAAACAATAAACAATAGTTGCATCACAGTCTCTTTGGCTTTTTCCATTTATAAAGAGCTTTCCAGAGAAGTTCCTTTTTGAGACTAGGTCTATGCCAAAGGAAACCATAATAGCTTTACTTGTAAAATAAGAAGGCAAATGCGAAAATTATAAAGAAATAAATGCTGCAGGTATCTCTACCATAAAATAGTTTAGAGATGGAAACCCCAAATCTTTCATGACTCTATCATGGATAGCCACAACAATTTAAAGCAATCAATGATAGAAATCATAACCAAGACGAACAATGTTCAGTACTCAGGAGCCATGAATGGTCTTTAAATATACAAATCAGATAGATACACTAAATAATCTTACACTAAGTTTTATGTCCAGTTTCTCCCTTTTTACTATAAAAAGGTCATGTTTGTCTTCATGCTTACCTAAGCTAAAAAACAAGCAGAAAAAGCTGAAGTCCCTAAAAGTCAGGCTTTTTCTTAAGTTAGAGTGGAATGCTCCTAGACATTAAAGGAATTACGGGCAAGGATTGCACTTTGTTCTTTAACAATGAGTTAGAATTTTCTTCATCTGAGCTGAAGCATTTCCAGCTGTTTACTCTAAGTTACTTCAAGTGCTGAACTGAGCAATTGCTGGGTCTTTCATTACGTGCTGGAGAACCTGTATGCATTTTAGCTATGCAGTGTTAGCTGCAGGGGTGAATATGATTAACTGATATTTACTAAACAAGAGGAAGGCTACGAAGGGTCCTTCCTTCAATTTATACTGTATTAATAGCCTATTCTTTTTATAAATCTGACATATAGAAGAAAAACATTTTTTTTTTTGTTATTGCTCTAAGGCCTTAACGAGTTGGTCTTAGTAACAGCATCAGCTTATTTTAGCTTAGTTAATACCTTACATATCACGTCTCAGATTGTCCTTAATTTCTAATAGAAAAATTCTCAGAGAATCTTAAAATTGACTTCTTTCTTCTTGTAGTCAGTGTACTTCCTAAGGCATTGTGAGTGCTATGAGTTTTTAATAGGTGTAATTTAAAGCTACTTCAAAGTATTTTAAAAATAAGATTATTTAGACCTATTTAAAATGTTATTAAAACTTCAGAAGTTGTCTTTTTTCTCAACTTCTTTTATCCTTTTATTGGATTTTCCTTTTTGTAAAAATTGCTCAGAATGCCAGATTATCTTTTAATCTTGCAGTTAATATGAGAATTCTGTGCTCAGAGAATACTTTTTTCCACATTATGTTAACTGCTTGAAGCATCATATTGCTGCACCAGGTTGAACAGAAACAGTAGTCGAAATGTTCTTTGATTAAAAATGCAAAAACTATTAAAGAAAAAAATAAGATCAGTAAATAGTTTAAATAATTTATGTGTTTTATATCAAGAATTTTACTGAAAAAAACAGACAAAACATGATCTACATACAACTTAATGTATTCTAAAGGGCATTTAAACCAGTATTTTTCTAAAAATATAAGAGCTCATAAAAGAAAATGCATATAATTAAGAGTATTTTTTGAGTAAGCTTATTATATGCTCTAATAAAATGCATTTTACTTTGCATCTAAAACACAAATACATATTTTATAATTAGAAATTCTTCCTTAGAAGAAGTCTTTTGATTTTTTTTTACTCTCTTTCAATTTGATACTAAGCACAGAAGGGGAGTGAACAATCTGTGGAGATCTCTATGCTGAACATATATCTTGGCTAAAGAATCTTTCCACTTACTTTTATAAGAAATATTCCTATTGATTCTGTGACTGCTGTCCAAATAGTTTCTAGATTTACAACCTATTACTTACAGTCTATTTCTAATTTGCAGTTATAAACCTTTGTAGCTATTTGATATAGCAACAAATCAGCCCAAATCCCAATTAAATTATTAGAGTATAGAGGAAAAGAGTACATGAAGACTGAGGCTATGAAGCTGCATTCCCCAAACTGTTTGTGTTTTATAGAAGAGTTGTTCCCAGTCTTGGCCTTTCACAATTTTACCTCCTATTATTCCTAAAAATTCCTAAAAGTATCTGTCTCCACTATTAGCTAATAAAAACACTTAATGGCAAACTAATCAACATAGAAGGCTGTATTCTTCACAGATAAGGCATAATTGTTTACAGATCTGAATGTGCAGTGACCTCCTAATATCTATTACTATTAAGGTCTATATTAAAAAAAAAAAAAGCATTTGCACTGTTATCAACATTTACTTTACACTCAAATTTGACTCGATAACTGAAGGGTTTGGGTCATGGCTACACTTTCTTCCCACTTTCCCCCTGCCCTGAGTCATCTAAATCTTCATCTCTCCTTTACAACGGATGAGTTATTGCAAAGCAGGCAGAAATATGACTTAAATGAGCAGAGAAAAATTTACACTGGAAAAAGTACATCTCAAGGCTTTGAAAGTAGCTTTTCTTAGCATTTGAGTTTAGAAGATCTATCTCCCTTTGCCAATTGCCTATGCAGGAAACTGTGCCCTGCCTTATTTGCCCTGAATTTCAGGGGATCCCAAAGAAATGATAAGCACTTTTGCACACAGACTTCTTCTCAGCTAAACAAAATTTTAGTTGTTTTTTTTTTTCACATATTTGGACATGCAGTACAGTGTGCATGTACAGTGGAAGCACAGAGCCGAGAAAAAACAGCATGTACACGCATATGCAGACACTAAGTACATCTGAAAACACTACTTGAATTCAAGTAAGAATCATTTGGCAAATGTATTTTAGATCTTGTTTTTTTAATTGTCTGATTAAATGCTAATTGTTCAGGACAAAGATATATATAAATTACAGGAAACAAGATAAAATGTGAAGGAGGAAGGCAGGTGCTCTGTATATAAGGCTGGTCTTAAGGCAATTTTTTCTGAATCCTTTAGGTCCCCATTTGTCTGAAAGACTGATGACTAGTGGAGGCACTTTCATGGAGAAGAGCAAAAATACCTAAAGGCACTGCAACAGAGAGATAGGAAAGACAAAAAGTAAATAAAATGCTGTTCTCCTAACTTGGTCAAAATGTTGAACTTGGATTAGGAAACACAGTCTGGGCCTCACCTGAACAGACCGCTCACTGAGCCCTCTAGAAGGAAGGCTTTGAAAACTCAGCTATTATAGAGATGTAGTAGGTCTTATGCAAGTGAAAACTCTCCATATTTAATTTATATTTAATTCATTGATGCCTTCCTAATCCATCTTTCTATACTAGCAAGAGTATAAACTCAATCATCTAAGACTATTCTGCCCCATCTCTGATTTCTTCATGCTCACGTGTTCTTCATGCTCACAAACTCTAAAGGCATTCAACATGAATCAGGGCTATAGAAATATGCATGGATAGGGTGAATATATATCCATGAATAGTAGGGTTGTTTTTTTTCAGAATGTGAAATATTAATTTCTTAGTCAATGAACAAGGAAGTTTCATGTTAAAAATTAAACATGAATGGAAGTAAAATCTTTTTTTTCAATTGTTCATTTTTGCTAAGGAGAAAGATTATATGAAAATCAATTTGTAAGTTGACCATATTTCTGTAGTGAAGCAAAGGAACAATTACAGGAAGTTTTTACGTATTAAATAAAACTACTACACTCTACTAATGAGAAAATATACAGAAAATTAAATTTTCAACACATCACTGAAGTGTGAAGAATATTTTTAGTGTTTGTATCTTGTTAAAATTAGAAGTGATCAATGTAATACTACTTTGCATTGCATTAACTGGCCACAACTACTCATTCATAAATAAGGTTTAAGATACAATGGGTTTTTTCTACCCATCGATAAACCATATAGTTTATACTTATGAAATGCCTTTGCTACCCGCCACCCCATCCTTTCCATCAAACTCTGCCACAGATAAAGTTTGCCATATTTCATATGGCGACATTCCTCTACTTAGCTTTGTCACCTTGCCAAAAAGTAGTTTAGTCTACAGAGGGCCTACTGAAAAATCGACAGCTGTGATATTTAAAATTTGGAGACACTTTGAAAACACACAGTTTACCAGAAATTATGGTTAATTAGTGTCTCCTAGATAGAACTGTAGTTTCTGAAATATGGCACAGGCCTTGAGATCAGACTTTTTGGTTTCCCCCCTTCTCCCCACCCCCTGAAAAAGCAGTTTGTGGTGGAAAAAAAATGAAGTGCTTGATTCTTTTTTTTTTAATTTGACATTCAAAATTATTCTCAGTGAAGTGGATATTTAAGAACTGGAAACATTTTTAGGGATTCCCCTCCAATGAAAAATCACTTGCATGCAAGATGAAACAGACCAATCTCCTTGATTTTTTAGTAAGGAAATATTTTTTCATCATTTTAGGCTTATAAATCTGTGGCCATTTTACCCAGTGCAGCTGGCTAAAAGAGAAAACTCTTAAAGGCAAGAAGTGAATGAGGCGTGCCAGATTGCTGTAAAGAACATACCAGTTTTTCCAGAGAAAAAAAGGAAAAAGATTATGAACAATGTGAAGCGCTTAATAGTCAGAGAAGATCCCACTGCTGCACAGCCAAAGCAACCTCAGTAAGAATAATTTAAAACTCTATTCCAAGAAATAGCTTAAACAACAGAATCAACTTGATAAACTCATCACTAAAACAGTATCATTATAATGGACTATCGTTTTTTTAAGGTACAGGTAACCAAGAATCTATAAAATCTTGCCAAAGCTGCCTTAAAAGCCTCATAAATACAAAACGGTGGTATCCCGGAGTATTTAATGCTTGCTGTTCTTTATGGCTGAGTATCTAAATGCACAACTAAGAAACAACTTTAAGCATTCTATTAACTCAAGGCTACAAGAAAAGTGTGTTATGTTTTCTTTTACCTGATAAATCTAGGATTCTAAAACAGTTCCTCTCATATTGCAAAGTAAAGGGACAAAATATGGGGAACAGAGATTTAGTGAGAGTATTGAGAAAAATTGAAAATCATTCTCTGAAATACACTATGCCTAACTTAATGCACATGTTTTCCAAGCATTGTTTCTACTTGACAAAATAAATTAATTCAATTTTGACAGCTCCAGGTGATCTTAACAAAGCTTCACAGTGACTCAATGAGTTCACATAAACTTCCTCTGAAAACAGAAAGAGAGAAGATCTGCAGTATTAAGCTGAGGGCTACAGAAGAAAACAGACAACACAAGGGAAAATTTCCGCATTATTTTATAAAACTGTAGCCATTTGTAGGAGAATTTGTGCTACTGACTCTCTTCCTTATAATGTGTCTTTTCTCCTGATGGTTGTGTTTAAAAATTACTCAAAAAAAGATTTGATAATCAATTTTATAAATAAATAAGCCAGATTATAGTTAAAAACGGTAATATTTGAGCTATCATTGGTCTACTGAAGACATTGCCCAATTTAAAATATATATTCCTTCGAGGTATTGATATCACAAAAAATGTTGTTCTATTGAATCAGACAGTATTGCTTCCTAATAATGAGCACGTATTATTTAATGCAACTTTTTGTGTTCATTTGAAGCTATGACATTTAAATCTTTGACATTTTGTTCTTTCTACCTTATAGGCTGCCAACAAAACAGTTATTTTGTGTATATCTAAGTCTCAGTAGTCTGAAAATTCAAGGAAAATATCATGGGACACCTTCTGACTGTGAGCTGAGATTCCAGAATACTTAAAATGATGGTGCACTTGGGTTCACACATAACTTTTCTCTATCCATCTCCTGCAGAAGAGCTTGAAGTGCATAATGCAGTACGGAGCACAAGAACAGGAGGCAGTACCTGACTGAGCACTGTAATACGGAACCATTGAAATATTTCTGTAAAATGAAGCTTTGTTTCAACACATAGTGAGTTGTCCCTCTAACAACTTGCAGATCAAATTTTTTTCTAATAAGTGCTGTGCAGATTTTCTTAAGCTCTTTTTAAATCAAGCACCAGAGTTTTCCAATGAACTGCATTAAATCCTTTCCTCTTAATTAGTCTGTCTCACTCCTCACAAATAGTTTAAACTTCACACCTGCTTTTAGGCAGTCTGCCTTGCAAATAAAATCTTTTAAAATATATTGTAATAGCCAGGTTCCTGAAATTAAGGCAACCCTGTCAGACCCTGGAATTTCACTGATTTACAGCTGATGAGGTTCTGACCCTGTGGTTTTTTTCCAATAACATACAAGATATTCAGTCTGCAGAAGCAGAGATCTGGTTCTGCTTTTCAAGGGTTTATCTGAATCACTTCGTTTCTTTTGTCATTTCAGATGGTTCTTTACACGTCAACCACTGACAAATCCAGTAACTAAAACTCAAGAAAAACTGGTGACTGTCCTCATAAATGAGAATGTCAGAGAATGGGCCAGTCCAAGTTCACTCACTGATATTTCTCCATTTGCATAACATTTGGTGAATTAATCTGCTCTTTATATACTAGTGAAATGAAGAGATGCCAAATAATTCCTAGGAAGTTAAGATTAGAGTAGGGAAAACTTCATATATTCTTACCATTAGGAATAGCAGATGGTAAAAGCTTTACTACAGTAAAGTTTTTAGAGAAATGTTATTAGGTCAACAGGTAACTTTGGAAAAACAGACATAGAAGTCTTTGCAAAGAAGCAAGTATGTTTAGAAAAGTAAACGGGAGATTTATTTAACTAGAAGATCCTTCCATTTTCTCATTGTTCATTTTTTTTTCCTTCTATTTCTTCTTTAATTTAAAGTCCTAATGAAAAGAATGTTTTTGATTTCAGTAGTCTTCAGTCTGGCTGCAACGCTCCCTGTCTAGTTATCCATTCAACAGGATGTTAGTTTGAACATTCTGCAGTTTCAAGCATTCTCCCAGTCCTTTGAATTTTGAAGCAGATATAACCAAGAAGAGATGCAAAACCAAAAAACTTGCAAAAAACAGTCCAAGTTTAATTATTGAACAAGATTGAGATGGCTGACCTCTGTGTAGACTGTACATGCACACTCGCATATTTTTGCAGGCTGCATTACATATAGGAGAAGGTTTCTAGTCCTTGTAGGAAATTTTCCTAGAATCAACACTTTGTGTGACAATTACAAGTAAATGTGAAATAGGGAATGAAATAAAGACGAGATAGCTAAATAGTATTATTGTTACTACAAGGAAAATACACTGCTTCTCATTTTAACAGATAGCATTTTTTACTCTATTTATAATTTCATTTACTCTCCAGTTAGGACTATTGCTAGTACAACAGAGAACATGGAAATACAGAGAAATATGAAAGGAAATTCTATAAAGAAATACATTAACATATAAACTTCAAGTATAATTAGTTATTCAATTGTGGTTTTCTATTTTTAGGATAAGCAAAACTCGCTGCTTAAGAAGACAAAACCTTCTCTAATCTCAATAGACTAATAAATCAGTGCTTAAAGTATATTAAAGAGTCTGAATCTGATGTTTGAATAGAAGAAAAACTGCTTTCACTTTTTAATCCCATTTGATCTTTTATTTCTGCTGGTATTTTTCATATGCATTAAACAAACTCCTATTTCTCAGTGAAATGACAGTAATGAAATGTCCAGCCATTTTTCAAAAGCAACACTGTTTCTATTACACCTATCATCGATAATAAGGGTACTGAGGATATCAGGCAAGCAGAGCACTAAACTAGCTTAAAGATATATTAAGAAGATGTCAAAGAGAATATAGGAGAGATAAGCCTTCTGAAGCAATATAGTAATAAACCACTGAAAAGAAATAAAGGTAGGGAGGAAAAAATCATTTTTACAAAATTCATTTTAACAGAGAAGGAAATAAAGAAATTGGGGTTTGCTAAGTACTCATAAATTATTATGGGTTCAGTTTGCCCATCAGAATAAAAACCGTGAAAGCCTTATGAGGCCTCTGCCACAGATGTGTGGGTAAGAAACGAGTCGTGCAGTTCCATAATCATGAGCTGCTGTTGAACAGACTTCCTCAGCCCATCACTGAGACAATGACAGTATCAATGCAGAGTCTAGAAAGGATCTGCAAAATATCAGATTTGTAAAATATCCCGTGCTCCATTTCACCACAGAGGAACTGAAGAAGGGCTCAGTAAGCCGGTCAGATCTGTTCAGTATAACTTCCTCTCTGTTCCTCCCTGCACAGAAGTATCTTCAGTCAGGTTTTGCATGTATTTTATGAAGAATGTCTCTGACATCCCCTAGCTGAATAATCTATCTTTAAACTTTTCACCATGAAATATAGGCAGTGACTCTACAACAGAGCCATGAGATAACAAAAACCTGATGTGTGAGCAGGAAGGGAGCAGACACAGAGCGAGTAGCCCCAGGAGTCCAGCAGTGTCAGTGAAGGCAGCTACCACGACTGAGATTACATTTCCACTCTTCTGAAGTTACAGCAGGTCTTTTTTTCCACAGTCAATCCCTACACTCAAAGACCACAGTGCCTGAAGCAGTTTATGTTGCCCTTTTCACTGGCAGACTTAGAAAGAAAAAATGGGACTGTTACTAAAGCCTCTGTAAAATGTGGGGTTTTTTTGTTATTAATTGCAATAGTTGTAACCAGTCATTAGAAGACTACTATGCTTTTAAAAAAGGCCAAAACCATAACATAACAGACCTCTTTACATCCTTTTAGAAAATGAAATTGAAAGGGAATTAAAGTTTACAGGAAGTTGCTCCGTCACTTTGATGAATAGTATTTGGGGTCGTATGTAAAACCAATTCATTTACAGAGGTCACAGTGTCTATGAGGATGATACTGTGCATAAAGAAAAATAGCTGCTCTGAGGCTTGCTGGTGTTTAGAAAATGTTTGTGAAGATTTGCTCCCCACTGACCTTTAAATCCTTGACAAGTTGCAGTTCAGACTGACCAAAAAAAAAAATCCAGGCTGACAGAATCAAACAAGCGCAGAGTCGTTACCTACATCTGCGTAATCATAAACTTTTGGAGTAACTATTACAGTACTGCCAGTCCAGGGAACTCAGAATTACTTCTGGCCATCCCTCACAATAATGGATTCAATGAAATCTTTTAAGTTTATAAACCCAGTGTTGTCAACATCACTTTTGCTAATGGTCATCCTTTCAAAAGGCATGGCATTAACATAACTGATTTCTATATACTCTTTTTGAATGACTTCTTAGTCTAGTTTAATAAGACTTTCATTATTTTTGGTTTAGTATTAAATGATGTAAAGAAGATAAACCATCAGACAACAGAGCTATCATTTTTAACCTTTGCTAATAGACTTTAAATATACAGAAATTTTGATGCATTAGGATATGTGAGATAAAATTGCTACATTTGGTCTGAATTATAAAAAAGATCTGGTACTCTATTATTAATTTGGAAATGCAGATGAATTACTTAACCAGATGCCATGAAACCATTATCCATGAATAAGCATAGGGGTTTGGAAACCTGATAGGGTGTCCAAAATAGGAAGTCTTTGGTATGGAAATAGTGTGGAATACCTCATCCTCCTTCAACTTCCACCTGCCCTACAAGACTGACATCACAAGTCACACAGAAACTTAAATACTCTTTCAAAACTTGTAAGGGATACGATTTATTTCTTTTTTACTTTAAGAAAGAGTCAGATGGTGCAAAAAAAAAATTGTCTGCCCCTTCCCCCTTATCAAAGTGAATTTCTATTGCTTGTTTCAAACTATAGTATTTTCAGAGTCATAGGCTGAAAGCATTGCAGTCAAAATCTTCTATTCATTTTTCTTCAGTTTCATGAATTTATCTCCTAAAAAGGGTAATGTAGTTAAAAAAAACAAGACCTAAACTCACAAGATTTTGAGATAGTTTGAGAAACGCAGGTCCACCTCTGAGCAGTGTGGAACATTTTTCTTTCAATAGAGTTAGGAATATCTGAACAATAATATTTCCTGTCATATTTAATCTTTGCCTTTAGAGATTCGTGAACTCATATTATGTAGTCAACAAAAGTGTTCAGCTAAAACCTTTTACAAGTTCTTGCTCTAAAGGACAGGGCATAAAGAATACTTTTAGCTCAACCTTACATAAAGACAGCTCTTCTGTCATTATCATTATAAAAATACTTTACTACTGAGATATCTGTGATAGGTATCCTGCTCAGTATATACCAATACATTAATACAATTAGTTATGTGCTTTTAAGTGTTCTCCGCTATATCGTTATTTTTGTTAGTGAAACACCAAGTTCTTGCCATTACAATGAAAACCAATGAGCTCTAAAAAATAACTAGAATTTTTAGTGTCCTTTAGTGTCATTGTTACTATTGCATCTGAAAGGAGCCAATGTGTAAAGGATGATACGAGCAATAAAATCTCTGTTATGTTGACAGAGTTTATTTTTAGTCTAGAGAAACATAGCAGTATGACTTAACTTGACTCACCACTGTGGACTAATAGGCTGTAAAAGTGGTTAGCATTCTAGTGGAACTATGAGCTCAGTTTAATAATAAATCCTATCACTCTTACTCCAGACTGTCTTGGCATCACAATTATTATCAGAGTTTTCTGAAAAACTATGTAAGACAATATTAAAAATAAATAAATAAATAAAGGAAAAGCAAGCATAAAGAGATTTTTTTTAGTTACTTTTAGGCTACAAGAATCTATCCATTTTGTAAACTCTGCACATACTGCTAGGTATTGCAATCATGCATATTTGGAGGCAAATTTCACAGTTTGTAATAACGCAAGTAGATAAGATGCATTTATCAAACATGTAGGTTTAGATTCTAGGGTCAGCAACTCTCAGACTAGACTGTATTGAAGGTGTCATACAAATTATCATGTTTCAGCAGACAAAATGTTTCACAGAAAAGCATGCACACAGATAAATATTATTGGGGTAAGGTTTATAAAATCACATACAGAAGATCACATGCCACTATCCAGAGAGAAATCACTATATATATAATATATATATTTATCTACAGTACTATTTCCAATGGTCACTTAAATCTCAGAGAGGTACAAAAAGCTCATTAAAAGCACATCAAAATTGTTCATTCCAAGTCATTATTTAATGAATATTTCTTAACAATTTAGTTCAAACTTCTTTGACATTTTCTGCCTGTCATTGTTTTATTGACTCCTAACTGAATTATTCAAAATATCTTAGACTCAATGAACACTAGAGGTACATCAGTTTGCTTCTATTCATGCCCTAGCTGTTTTGATGATGAAAGATCCAAAGACTGCAGAGCCAAGGCCAGGTAAAGCAAAGATTCCCAAGACCTGCAGATCAGAAGGAACAACCCACACAGAGTTTGTGACCCTGGAAGTTTGTGACTCCTCATTATGGGCTGTCAATCATTTTGCTGACAATTGACATCTGATACTAACATGAATAGTTAATATTACTAACTGAGTCTCTATCTACAAGCTACCTCTGCAGAAAGATATGCCAAATTACAGGGAGAAAAAAATCCCCAACAGCTTCCTTTCATTTTAAATATTCCATCTGAGAAAAATGTGTGTCATTTGCAAATTCACTTTAATTCTTGATAGGCATTATGTGGGGTTATACTTCAAAAAGAACAAATTACCAAGTATTTCTTTGAAAACGTTTCAGTGCATTACAGTGTACCCATATCAACAAGTTTTATCTTTCTATAGTAGTTGTTACTATTCATATTGCAAATATCAGAATGGAGATGGCAAATTTATTAACCCTTCCAAGATAGATTAAAAATATGGAAAAAGGCAGACAAAAAAAAGTGTTCTTCACACTTCAGAGCTCTTTGCAACTATGATATTGTCAGGTCATTCAGTTTCTAAGGAAAAGAGCTTCTTTTTGTGCTTTACAGTCCATTTTTCCTTTCTTCCAGTTGTGCAAAGATGCTTTCTCTTACTCGGTTCCCACTCCCACAAGGTTTTATTCTGCAGGGCTACAGATCTCCAGCTCCAAAGGGCCACCATCTATTTAGTATTTCTAGACTAATGCCTTCCCCTGCTAACTTCGTAATGGCATTCAACACTTTTACAATCAGCTCATTTGCTTATATTACCAGATACAAATTTAGAAGACTATAACTAGCCATTAAAAAAAATCTCATGAAAAAGAATTTGCTGATTTAATTTTGCAGTCATATATCCTCCCAATACTTTCACTTACCCAACCTAGCTATCAAAGACAATCTAAAGATTAATCTGCCTCTTATAGAAAATCATACTTGTATTATATGCAGCTATGTGCAAGACAGCCCACCTACTCAGATAAGCAGATAGGTGCTTTTTCATGTAACTTCTTCAAGGCTTTTTAGGCATCAGACATATTGCTCAGGGTGCAGCTGAGCTGGAATAAGAGATTCCTTTCCTAAACTCTTATGTTATCCCGTTCTCTTATATAAAAGGTGGTTCTATTGCTTTGCCAAAATAAGATAAATAACATTTACTCCTTCTGCTGGTTCTGCCAAACTGGTTCATCAGGTTAAGTATTTTAGTAGTAGGAATCTCCTTGCTTGGTTTTAAAATGTGATAATTTTGACAGAGTTACACCAAGACCACAGTTACATGGGCAGTATGCTGAGTATGGGCAGTATCCCATCTGGATCCAAGGCAGCAACAAACATCGGAGGATAAACAGGGCTCAGAACAGCACAGCTGGTGATGCATTAGCACCCAGCGCTGCCAGAGCAGTTGATCAATAATTGCAATCCTATGAAGCAAAGTTCTTTTATCCATTAATTGAAATTGTTACCCCTCATAATCACATAGTTTATTTACACATGAACCCTGAAATAGATTCAAAATTGCCTATATTACACAATGATGTAAATTATTGTATATTAATGTAAATGATTTTCAAATTGGTAAAACATATACCTTTAAGAAAAGTAAAGCCTTTGAACTTCATACAAGACAGTATAAGCAGTAATATTCTCACGTCAAACTCAAATATTGCTTTGCAGCCACTAGGATTTAAAAAAGAAAAAAAAAGAAAAAAGGGGGAGACCTTTGTGTTTGCTAGCAATTCAGATTTTATGCTGAACATGTGGTGATAATGTATTTCCACTTGACAAAAGCAGGGCTTGTCCTTCAATCTAGCAAAAGATATCAGAGTTATGATTTGGATGACTTTTACGACCAAAGGCAAATCACTCAGAAATAATCCTAAGAATTCTCCAAATTACAGCATGAACTTGAGATACCTTTAATTTAATGCAATGACTACCATCTGTAGCCATTAACCTATATAGCAATATATCCAAATAGCAATTTGTGGATACTCAGTAAGTCTATGTTATAAATTCAGTTATCCACATACTGGATAAAATGCTGCATCCAAATATCTTGACTTTCTTCTTTCTATTTCTACATCAATAACATATTAATAAAATACTGTAATTGAAGGGGAACACAATAACATATTCCTTAACTCTAGCAAAGCATTAATGTAATAAAAGGTGTAATATACCAGTGCTGCCTAGGGAGTATCATTTTATCAATAATATTATGTGATCATTGTATAGTTTAATCAACTTCTATTTCATTTTAAATTATTATTTTCTCCCCATTATGCACAAAACAATTTAAATTTCATTAAACCCTTGCTTAAACTTGAAAATGCCCGAAACTTTCTTCTTAGCAAGATAATCAGTTTCTAGTCTGTGACTTTTATTAGCATGAATCAAAATCTTTACATGGGTCTCATCTGAAATGTATTTTAGATAAGAAAAAACTCTCCATCTATCACATGGCAAATCTATATATAAAACAGTGGAAGTGACTGACTAGGTAAATTTTAAAAATCATTTCCTAACACCATAGAGAGCGCTAAACCTGTCAAATCTTCAGAATAGATTTGACACTGTATCAGAGCAGAAACATTAGTTGAAGGTCAGTGAGGCAACAGGTACCTTCTCAAGTCTTTTAAAAGCTTTATTCGTTAGTAGTCAATTCTCCAAATCAGTTAAGCTCTCTATAGGGGCTGTCAAATGACTTTTGTATATGTATATAATTTATATAATCTATATATTTTATTTTCAAGAAAAAGTTCTTGAAATTTAATTAAGCCACAATGTCCTATTTTTAGCTTCAGATACCAAAATCTGCTATTTTTTCCTTTGTTTTGCACCCTCTGTCACAGATAACTGGTCCTAGTAGATTCATTGCCGTGTCCTTGACCTTGGTTTAATTGGCAGAGTAGAGGATTCTCTCTCCTGTGGAAGTGCCACTGGCTTTGTATGTGACTTCTGCATTTTACCTGTTCCCAATTTTATTTCAGGCATCAGAAATACTCAAACAATGTTTTTTGTGCTTTCAATGGCTATATCAGTAATACTCATCCCAAACAGTGATTTTAGTGGCTGAACACTACTTTGTGCTTCACAGTTGAAATCACTGATAAGCTAATTCAGGCACTCCTCTCTTTTTTAATTTCAATTTATTATTTTAAAAAATCTAATTAAAAGTGGTGATGCATCATTAATATGCTTCTCTCTTACTAGAGCCTGGAATCTGAAGCTAAAAGTTCATTTTTAAGTTATGTCTTTTAACTAATTCCTATCCTTTCTTCCCTTTTCCCAGACTATGGTAAGAAAGCAGAAAAGATCTGGGCCAAAAACAATTCTGCCACATAGTATTTTTAGAAAAGGCGTGATACTCAACCACCAGATTTAATACCATGTACAGAGCATTAGGTACTTCGTTGTTTAGTTGTCTTTAGGATGGCTACAATATTTAAGGACAAGAAAATACATGGGGAGAAAATAGTGGGTTTTACCCCATTTGTGGGAGGGGAAAGCATGAGTAATATCCAGTCCGTGAGGGAGTGCGGAGCGGCGGCCGGAGGAGGCGCCTCGGAGCCCCGCGCCTGACCCGTGCGGCTGGCGCAGGGGAGCCTGGGGTGCAGCTGCAGCCAGGGCCGGGAGGCTGGGAGGAAGCCGTTCTCCTGCTTTCTCTTTCTGTTGAAATGCCCTTCTTTTTTCCTCCTCAGTTCTCAACCCAAAAGCTCCCCTGAGCCACACCAGGGCCGTAAGAAGCAGGGAGCGATTACTGCAGGCTGGCTCCTGCAAGAAGGTCTACAAAAATCTGCAGACTTGAAGCAGAGTCTCCTGCTGTAGCTACAGCTGACATCGTATCCATATGAGCGGTTAGCATTAAAATACTCAGCAGACATCAGGCACTCTCAAACTGTTTTTGGCCTTTTCTAACTCAGCTTCAGTTTGACTTTGCAAATATTACCTAAAAATCTATGACTTTCTGTCCAACATTTGAATAAACATCACTTTCAGGTAACCAAATGCTACTCAAGAAATTAAAAGTGTTTAGATGGATGACTTGCATAGATTTGAAATCCTTCATTCCATTGTCATAGAGACGTGCATTTATCCAAAAGAGCTAACCCAAGAGAAAGAAAAAAAAGTCATCCTCATAAGACAAATCAGCCAGCTTCCTAGTAATTGACCTGAACTGTCAATTTTTAAGCCAACTCAAAATAATTTTGTAAAATTCAAGCAAATGTTTCTTTTTATTACATAGAACAGATCTTTTTGAGGGCGACCTTTTTGACTGGGGAAGATTCATTTAACTGCCTGAGCACTATACCATCAGGGAGTGTAAAGAAAGGATGTCTCTAAAATGATATAAACCAATCTAAAAATGGATAACACAGTCAGCGGAAGACTTTGCACTGTTCATGGAGAACTGGCCTACCTTATATTTTCATTCTAAGCAGCCTAATTCTTGACTAAGAAAGCTACATTAATGGAGTGCATTTCCTTAAAGTTCAGGGGAATTCAAATCAAGGGACTAAACTATACCAAGCAAGACACTTAGGTGATTGGATTTTGTATGGTGTGTTTGTGCACTGTTTTCAAACTTAGCTATCTTCAAATGCCTTTATAAGGATAGATCATTTTTATACAGTTCTTAGTAGATGGCTGGTGCTATTTTTCTTAAGCAAATGGTTGAAGTAAAATATTTCGATTTTGCAACAAATATAGTTTCAGATTCTCAACTGACCTGTTTTTACTAAAGAAACCAAAAACACAAATAGCGTGACAGACATTGTTGATCTATTTAAAAGGAGGATGAAAATTCAAGTATAGGTTTTAAAGATATTGTACTTTCAACTGTGCAGGCAAAGACAAGTGGGAAGAGACTACTCGTGTGGCAGGCTTAGTGCTAAAAGTGCTACTCTTCCGCACTGAGTGCTCCCAGGATAAAGCTCAGATGTCCCCAATGTTTTTGTTCAAGCACACTTCAAAAGGTGAAGAAGCAGCACTATTATCCTTGCTTTAGGTATCAGGTATAACAACATCAAGCAACCTGCCCAGGGTCCAAAAAAAATGTTCTCGCAAGGCAGAAACTGGACATAGTTTTCAGATATCTGGTCTAAACCTTAAAATATAAAGCCATTCTGCCTTCCAGAACACTTGATGACAATAATGTCAGTTGTGCTTGTGCAATTGCATTTGTTGCTCTACACTTGTCTCAGAGGCAAAGTATCTCAAAAGCTTCCAAATACAGCTCTGGATTGCAATCATATAGGGGTAATTCCTCTTTGTGCCATAGCACTGAGGCAGGCGAGCAGAACTAGCATGCAGCCTTCAGTAGGTATTACTGGGCTTTGTGCTGTGCAAAAGATCCAGGCATGCTTTCCTGTGCGTTGTCTGCCATCTCTTCTACCCAAAAATATGTTTTGACAGTCAAGGAGGTATGATTTTGAACACATTCTTTTAAAATGCAGAGAAGGAAAATGATCTAAAAATGCTAAAAATAATTAACAAATGGGTTCCATATGCCTTTGCTCTGCTTAGAAAAGCAACTTCTAATTTCTCATAGCAGCCTCTGAAAGGAGTGTAATGGTACTGAATTAAACATTGTCTAGCCCTGAGAAGAGTAGAAAACAAAATGCTCTCCACATTTCTGCAGTCTATTGTACTCGGGTTGTTAGCACCCCACAGGTTCAGCCCGCTGGAGAGGGAAGCAAGGGCACCTTTCTCCCAATTATTGCAGGCTTTCTTTATTCCCTTTTGATTCACTGAACTCTGGGGAGTAAATAATCAAGGTTTCTGTTGACACAGAAAAGTACAAAATAAATTCCCAGTTTAAGACAAGTCTATTCAGTAGTGCTGCAAACTAATTTGAATAAAGTAAATTGAAAACACAACACTCTTAACTCAGGTACTAGCCACAGAAGTGTGCAATTCCAAAGCAGTTCATTTATTGTCTGGAGCACAGGCACAGCCTGAGACGCTGGTTTAGGTCCACGTAAAGCAAGTAGCGAGTATGGCAAAGAACAAAGTGCTCCTGTGGCTAAACACCTATTTTGCAGTGACATGAGAAAAACAACAGACTGATGTTATAAAAGTCCTGCTGCTCGAACAGACAGTCTAATTAGCAAATATGATGGCTACAGCACTACAGGCTAACTGAATATTAAAGCCACTTTTGCCCAAAAATTACAGTACAAAGCAAATACAGTGTCTAAAACATTCTCATATTTTCTTAAATCTTAATTGTTTAATATATAAAAAATCCTTAAAGATCAACAATTTTCTCTTAGCCAGCAATTAGGCATTAGCTACTAGAAACATGGGTGGATCTTGTGTGCTACTTTGTAAGTGGTGGATGCTGCTGGGAAAGAATCCGCCCCAGACAGAGTTCTTAAATTGCTCAGAGAAGCAGCAGGCTGGGTTAGGAGTTTATACATCCGTACCTTTTCACTCTGGATATTTCCTCAGTAGCCAAGACAGTTTTAGATGTGTTGAGCTTTTAAGATGGCATTTCAGATCCAATGGGATGAACCTCTGTGGCAGAAATTGCCGGATAGTGCCGTTAGTTAAATCCAAGCTACAGTCATGATGTTGCTTAGCGTTACAGAGCTTAAGGCTCTTCAGTGCTCAGCACTGGCCTTATGATGAAAATGTTGCTCTGCTTTCTTTACACTGGAGCTTGCATGGTGCCTTCAGTGATTTGTAGTTACACTGATCTTGCCCTGTGAATTCTTGCTTCTACCACCCTGTTCACATAAACATACAGGAAGGCTTTTAGATTTATATTAATAACAAACCAGCATGATATTGGTAGGAGAGGAGCATTCTCTAGACAGAGCATCCCACAGCAACACTATGTAGGGTGAAATATGCTCCGACTGTAGATACGAGAGAGGACAATAGCCAGGTAGGGAACACAGTTTCCCACTAATTACAGCCATAAGCCGTCTCTGAAGCGCCAGAGCAGGAAAATGTCCTCCCTGGGACGCGTATGCTTGTTAGCAAGCAAGCGTTGAGCCAGCATAACGAGCGCCGCTCAGAGCTGTTGCGAGGAGCCCCACGCTGTTATCCATATGCTGGATGCTGCCCATAAAAACGCTGTTTGCGAAGTTACTGTTCCAGGAAGCTTTAGGATTTTATGGTTTGCCTGGCTATGAAGCACCACTTGGCCTCAGTGTAGAATTTTCTGAGGAGGATGAAATAGAAGAGTGACTGAGAACTACATTTTAGTGTTATTTTCACAGATGTACATTCAGAGGAATTCCATTGTCTCCACTAGATTACACGGACTAAAATCAGAAATTTACTGGCAGCCTTTGCGTGCACAGCAGTTATACAGAGGAGCTGAGTGCTACTTCTTGAGCATCCTGCTGTCAGGGAAAACTCAGGATAAAAACTTGATTCCAGTCAAGCCAATAGTGGTTTTAGGGCAACCAGGTTTTTACTTTTGGAGTGCAATAATCACCAACACACATTAATGCTCCTTTGCCTATCATCTCCGCCTAAGTGATGTCATTTTGAGAAAGACTTTATTGACTGTTAGGTCACATTTTCTCATGTCTCTATTTCTTTATTTGCATTTGTAGGTAAGGTTTTTCTTTTTTTTGCTGAGTACACTCTGCAGGTGCTGTTTATTTTTTCACCTTCTCTAATCATCATGCATCACAGATACCTATATTTACATTAGTAATTCTTCTTCAATCAATCAACACCTTTGTCATATGCACATACCAATGCTCTTCTTAGAATTTCTTGCATATTTAAAATGTGTAGCAATAGGACATAAATTAACTCTAATATAATTTTTTTCTTGACATTTAAGATACACTGTCACCCTGTGACTATGGTCCCAGGATGTACTGCTTTAGTCTTGTTTTAGAGGCAGAATTATGAATTCATATGTTGCCTAAATTTGTTTTCACTTATTTCTTTGTCTTTTCCCCTAACTTCCTTCCAGATTTATTAATGAATTTGCTACATGCACCTGCACTTACAAAAGTAGGCACTTTGGACCATTCGCTTGTGTTTACGTTTACCTTAACCTTTATCATTCAGCTGGCTTTGCATTTGACGATAGTTGTATACCAGAAAAATATGAACCCAAAGCCAGGTGAGATACACTGCAGCAAATCTTCTGTCATAAAATGCTTCTAATTTTGTGGATGTATTCTCATCTTTCATATCAGGTAAATAATTCCCTAAGCTATGCAATAAGCATGTTTGATGAGAGGCTCTGTCCTTTACACACTGCAGATGCTAAAAAGTTTATTATTGTCATCAGTTAGATTATTAAATAGATTAATCAAATTCAGGAGTGTTTAAATTACTTTTTTTTCAGAGTAGTGTCTCTTTTTCTTTGCAAGTTCATGAGTATATATTCTCAACGTTAAATTGTTTATCATTTTATAAAAATAGGATAAATATATCAGTGTGTGGACTCTTTGTAGTTTATTTTATAGCAGACCAGTTGCCTGATATTGTTCTCTAAGAAACTTTTAAGAGCTAGAGCGCAGCCGGTAGCAAATAAATTTTGTATTTCTGAACTCCCATAGGGAAAACTATACATATAAAAAAGTCTGACAGTTTTGGAATGTTGATTCATTTTCAGACACCACACTATAAGTAAGTTAGCTTTCTGAACTCTTGAACTGTTTATTTAGAAAATATGTCCAGATAAACATCAAAAATACGAAAACAAATTCTGCATAATGTTTTCTGCTGGAGTATGGATTCCTGCACTATTAAACTACTTCCACTTACTTAATGCCCCCACAAGAAAAAACTTCAGTGATGATCAAAGACTACAGTGTGAAAAAACATTATTTCTGTAGAAATATTACTATAATTTCCATCTTTCTCCAAAAACATACACAGATTTGTGCCAATTTCCTCTTGTAGAAATAATATGGCTGGGTTGGACACATCATTTTCTCTCTGACCCAGTAAAATCTCAATCAGCAAGTGGTTTTGATTGTATCAGATATAACTGGCAAAAATACTGAAGTGAACAGCTGAACTTTTCCAGCTTCACTAGTATGTGTCTTGTGCACAGAAGACATTCCTTAGAAGTTTTAACAAACACCAATTTTTGAGATTTTAAAGCTAAAGAAAATTCTTAGATCTGTTGTCTCAATCCACTGATTCCACGGCATGGTTTTATTCAGAGCAGCTGGTTAAGAAGACCCAAGATGAACGACTGGACTGGCCTTCCCTGTTACACAGTGAGCGCCGCTGTGTGCAGCTCAGGCACCAAGATGCGGCTGCCTTGGGGCTGTTTCCCTGCGCTTCTCACTCCAAGCAACCTGCTAAAACACAATGTGTGTTTCTCCAACCCTTCAGCTTTTTGCATGGCAGCCCCCAGAGTTTCACTGCTTCTCTGCAATCATGAGTCTGGAGAAATGGACTGGCCGTCAGCTTTCTGTCCATGCACATAAGCAGAGATGATTTTTTACATTACAGCTGAGCCTTAAAACCCAAGAGAATTGTGAGACTTCCATCTAGATCTAGTAATTCCCCCAAAAATATGACATTTATGGCATGTAACATCAAGTAACACACATCTGTGAGATTACATATCTAAATAAAAAAATATTGCTATATTGCTATGGAAGTCTAGCTATCCAATCCTTGAAGGGTGAAATATGATAAAATAATTAAATCACTTTTCACTAGATAGTGATAGCTGAACCCAAGCTAACAAGAAGATTCCATTCACTACTCAGATGCCTCATCCCCAGAAGTGCCTATTTAATGCATGATAATGTTTCAGTTCCCGTTCTCCAAAGACCCAGGAAGGGCGGTAATAGTTTTCTGGGGTGAACAAATTCATACATGCTCAATCTCACCATCAACAGTATGAAATGGTAGGTACAATAAAATACTGCCTGAGGAGATGGGAGAAATCTCTTTTGACAATGTGAAACTATTTTTAATAATGTAGACTTTTTTTGTTTAGCATTAAATCTGTTTTGACTAGTTCTTTGAGCAATATTAAGTGCACAATGCAAATGAGCAACAAGCGCTAAGATTCAGTCCACTCCGATGCTGAGTAACTCTGACTGGCATTGCATTCCCTTGCATTCCCCCTTGCTTTGCATCCGTCTGCTTACCTTATACTATGGAATAGAAATAGCCCTCCAACATCCTACCACTTCAAAGCATGATATTCAAATACCCCACTCCTAGTGAACAGTTCAGCAAGATTATCAGTCTTGCTGAAACTGAAGAGGAATTAGTAATCACTCGTTACGGCAGAAGATACGAACTGCAATCACACACCAGAAGGCCAATGCACTAGGCACTACAGAGTCACAGAATAAATACCATGTCTGCCCTAAGGACTTCATAGATAACTAATGTGTTCTTTTCCCTGCAGCACCGAACAAGAAGAAGCTATTTGCAAAGGACTTTCTACAATAGAGAGAGCTTGTTAACTTAGAGCTGGATCCCTGAAGTAGAAAGATTTATAGTCTATAACTCCCTTAGCTCTCTTAGTGGCACAGAGAAAATAGTGCTTCAGGCACAATTCAGAAACTTTTATTTTATTTTTACTGTCTTCTCTCTTTTTATTTCTTAACTCTTCTCGTATTTTGCATCTCTATTTAATGGTCAGGATGCACTATAAGTGCATTGACAGCAAAGAGGAAGGCTGTATTTCCATTCATTTATGAGGTTGCTTTATGTTTACCATCATAACAAAAAAAAAAATCTAAAACTTCTGTATTATGAAAACTGGCTGGTTCTTTGCATCAGCGATCCCCATTCTCCATGCACAGGGGAGAGACAGCGACGCTGCCTGGGAACGAAGGGCGTCCCTGGAAGGCCACATCCCGATGGATGGCTCCAGCACAGGGGCATGGGGAACAGATGACAAAGGAACATCTTAAGCCTGTCTTTCACAGGATGGAATCTATCACCTGCACAGCCCCATCACGGAGGCCCTGTCCCCTCAGGGACAGCTTGTCTTTTTTGGAGTCTTTTAAAATCCCCTTATCCCCCCCCCCTTTTTTTTTTTTTTGCTACACTGCATTGTAATGTTTAGGGTTGGTCAATGTTACTGGTGATACAAAAGTAGTGTATATGCTCCCTCTTTAAACAAGGGCATTGTAGCCACATAAAATTGAGATTCAAAGGCCAATGTCACTTACTGCATTTCTTGTTACACTGTAGCACTTCTGAGAAGATTTGTCTTATTTTACTCTATTAAAAGATAATTGGAGAGGGAGAGTTGTTTGATATCTCATATATAAAAGCCAAATATTTGCTGTTTCTATGCAAAAAGTCATAGTGCTGACTTTAATGCTTTCTTCAGCAAGATAATCAAGCTTATTTCTCTGAAATCCCAAGCTATGAAAAGAGAAAGGCAATTCCAGCTTCAGTGTTTTCCACAGAGCTCTTTTTTCTACAGAGCTTCAAGGCAGTAGAGAACAAAAGTAAGAAAAGGTTGTGTTACCCTGCCATGGGAACAAATTGCCTCCAAGGAAGGAGTTCTAGATTTAATTCCCTGCTCTGAGAATCACCTATGAATTTTTTATTATTATAAAATGAATAAACTTATTGGCTAAATTATAAACACAGTGCCAGAGGTTTTACTGCTGAAATACCTTCCCTATTGGGACTCCCTCTCAGGATCTCTTGATGGATGAATTTTGCAGTGTTACCTTTGCAGTGTTATCCTAAATATTATCCAGAAAGAAAACTTCATCTTCTATTGTTAATAGGTAAATCACTTGGAGATTAGGAAATTTTACTTAATGGTACATCAGAAGATTACCAGTTAATAATAGCTGTGAAACTAATTATATTTAACCAGGAGGAAAGAGTTAAACTCTTTCCTAGTGGATGGATCTTTATTTGAGGTGTAGGAATTGATAGATGTTATGCTTTGTTAAACAAATAAAGCTTAACTTCTATTTTACTTCTCTCATATTAAATAGAGGTATCTATTATCATAATCTTCAAAATATAACATTAAGAAGGTGATGCCTAATGCATCTGCACTTCCAAACGTTAGTGGCTGTTTCTTATAAAAGCCAGAATCAGAGAATGTGAATGTTAATTTGTAAAATCATATTGCTTTGGTTTGCCTATGTTTAAGATGGGCTTATGCCATGCAGAGTATTTTGACACAGAGCACAGCTTTTCCAGATAGACACTTGTTTACTTGTGGAAGCACTGCAGATAAAACATAACTTAAAAAAATTACCTCTACTACAATCACACTGGGGATGTTTATCTCTTACTCAACAATATATCTGGTGCAACACAAAGACCAGCTTCCTTCAAATATATTCTGGTCATGCAACACTTGTTTTTAGAGTTTCATACTGCTGCTGCAGAACAAGTACTTGTGTATACAACACACACACAATAGGCTTGTAGAAGCTATGAATTTATAGATAGGTTTTTCAAAGTGTTGCATAAAGTGATACCAAATGCACAGACAAATCCCCTCTACAAGAAATAAATGCAATAAAAAGCATCTATTAATAATTTGATTTTTTTAGTGGATTTTATTTAGTATGTTTTCATTTTCGGTTAGGCATGCTTCTGTCTATTTTAAAGCAATTTGTTATATGATTTAGAATTTTTGCTACAGGAAAGATCTGCTCCCTGCACACAGACATTTGGTTAATGATCATATGCAACCTTTTTGTAATACTTTAAATCAAGCTAATGTTTTTCTGCATTATAATATATTGGCTTTCTAAAACAATCTTCTGAAGCACCATGGATACATTGCAATAATTACAAATGATAAACCTTCATTTTATCCAAATTAAAGCATGAATGTACAACCATTCATTAACATTTGTAATGGCTATCCGTCATTTTACATCAAGAATACATTTGCAAAAATTAGAATACATGCAAGAGGAAATTATATTAACCTTTTCAAAAAGCATCAAATTCCTACCCCCCATTTTCAAAATTCAGAGGAGATGTGGTAGACTTGAGCGGCAGTCACATAACTGAAAACTTCTTCCTATCTACTGTCTACTGGAAAACAGTAATAAAATCATCAGTGAAAAGAAATACAGTAGAAATGTATTACCAAAGCCTGAAGTAAAAAAAAAAAAAAAAGGCAAGTGAAAAGTAACCTAAAGACCACTGGGAGACAAATGTTTCACAGACTTCAGCATAGTTATTCCTTGACTAATAATTTTCAGTAGCTTCCAGGGAGGTGTACGTCAGGCTGGTCCTGTTGCAGATTAGTGATGGAAAGTTCAGCACGGAGAGCCCTATGGCGCAGAGCTGCAGCCTCCCTGCAGCCTCCCACGCCAGCGGCACGGCCCGTGCGAGGCTGGTGCACAGGCCACGCACGCACACCCGCTTTGGTAAAGCACCCAAGTCATCCGTGTCCAATGGGCAGAAGATTAAAGAACACTGGCAGTATCTTAAGTGGGGAAGATGCACTGGCCATTTCAAAAATTCTGCCTCGAGACATCCATTTACTCACCCAAGAGATATTTTTCTCTTGGATCTGACATTTCACATCATTCTGCTTCAGCATACTTTACCGCTCCACCTAGCTGGACTTTTGTCTCCATACTACAAGGTGCTAGGTCTATCTCATGAGATCTAGAGGGCTTTTTGGATCCTTGCCCACTGCACCTGGCCCCAGGAGCCCACTGTCCTCCCCTCCTCTCCCACATGTCCCCATGGTCCTACAAGGATGTGCAGATGGACAGGCCAGAGGGCACAGCACCGCGGTCAAGACACTTCCCTGCATGATCAGGAACACCAGCATGGGAGATCTATGTTCAGCCACTTGAAGGTTAATCCTTACGGGTTTTACCAGTCCCTAGACCATGCACAACCTGTGCAGCTCTTCACCTTCTCTGTCTGATTTACCTGTATCTCTCAGGGGTGACTGGAAAGGGAGCAGAAACAGCGCATCTCTGTTCCTGACATAGAGATTGAGAATGGAGAAAATATGCTAGTTCACTTCTGATGTGCTTTTCTTAGCTAGTGATATCCACAAGCCTTAGTCATGCTTTTTTTTCACCTCACTGCAGCTCGGCACTGTGGGGACATTGGGTCATATGTCAGCATAAAATCTCACCGATTCAGTTAATCCACAAAAACTAGAAAAGAAAAAAGGGAGCCCTCTCTCCTTCAGACAAGTGAGAAACCTTTGATGCATTGCGGTCTCCAAGAGCCAGTATCTAATATCTAACGTCCTAAATCTGTTTTACTAAAACAGAAAAAACTCCTTCCCCTTTAATGACGTTATGGCAGGGGAAGATCTATGGCATGTAAAATAGGCTCATTCATGGGAAAAGATGCAAGGCCAAAATGACAGAGGGACCTTTCTCTGGGTTTATATCAGCTCCTGCTTAGCTGCTCGGGGTGCTGGTATGACTCCCCAGAGCAGGTGCTCTTCACAAGGTGGCTCAGTAGGGTGACGGTGCCATTTGCAGCTTTCCTGCTGCACAAGTTCCTAGCAGGAAGGCTGGAGGAAAGACTGCTGCCTCCCAGCTCCTCCTTCGCAAAGCGTTACCAAGGAACACAAAACAGAGTGCATCTGCTAGGAGCTCTGTAGATCCCTCGAGAAAAGACCAGCATTGAAATTTACCTCCTTTTTCTTCTCTTTTCCAGCACACTTAACCAAAGGCAGCAGGGCAATATCTTTATGCTATCTGCTGCCATGCTGATAATCTGCTCAGCCCCATGCTCCAACCTTACACTAACTCAAATACTGCTAGTTAGAGTTAGTCAAACTCAAGTAGCAAATTCCTTTGCTGAGCTGGGCTAATTTCATTCGCATCAGAGCAAGGGAAAGCTCTCAGCTAGTGTTCCCCAGACAATAACCCTACAGTTGTCAGCTTTTCTGTGGCATTTCACAAAGTTGCAGCAGATTTTTTTTTTTCAAATGTATTTAATTTGAAAGTGCTTTAGCAAAACAATTGACTTGAGCTCTGGGATGTTTTCCACAGCAAGACATTGAGTTAGAGCACCTGATTTCAAATGCAGCATGACTCAGCCCTCTGTGGAATACACTGAAAATGCGATGTTACTCTTGGGTGCTTAATAGTGCACGAAGGAACATGATGACAAGCAGTAGCCTGATCTGAAACTAGAGGATGTTAAGCTCTGAAAATCCTTACTTCCCCAGTGCACATTCTTTCATCTGGTCTTCTGTTTTGTTTGTATTTTCCTCTTTTTAAACGTCTTGCCTAGTTTCTAGAATCCCTCAAGCACATCCACTTTCTTTCTGTCAAAGAAAGAAAGGAGCAATGGACTTACAACAGAGGAAGAATAATAGCTACATGCATTATTATCAAAGCAGTGACACTGTTCACAAAGAGAGCATCGGAGTCCCACAGCGGAGCCAGTGCCAAGGCACTCTGCACATCTCTGCCGGCCCCACGGCCACTTGACCCAGTGCAGCTGGGGGCTGTCAGGCTGGTTTTGGCTGTGTAAGTGCAGCAGACAGCTGAACGACAGCCAAGCCAGTAAGGGCTATCGCTCAGGTGGTGCTTTCAGATCGGTGCTCAAACTCCTATTGCTTCTTCAGCGGAGTCGGCCCTTGTTGCAGTACAGTTACATCCATCGCTCCTGCCTGAGACAGCAAAGTGAAAAATGGTAGCTAACAAACCTGAACTGATATTGGCAAGGAGAGAAGAAAAATTCTTTTACTACCTAGGACTGTAGATGGGACCCAGACAGTACGTCACTCAGACTACTTGTTCTGTCTTTTGCCTCTTCGAGATTATAGCATTCTCAAGCGGAGCCCCTGCATGTACTGGTGTGGTTTGGTGTAGTCCCCTGCACAAGCCACCTCCCCGGTGAGCTACATCGCAGTCCTCGTAGGCAGGCAGGTCACCCTGGTGAGCCAAGCTGAGGAGCACTTCTGTCGGCTTCTGCTAACGTGGCTGTTGCCTCACAAGTTACCTCTGTCAGAGCTGCATCTTCTATCTCTTGCTGGCTTTATATTGCCTCTATAGTTACTAATACTAGGAAAATTCCTCCTGGATGTGAGGAGGAATATTTAAAAGAGCATACTTGCTCTGTAATTGCCATTGGTACCATCAATAAAACCCATTAACCAATAGGAAGAAAAATCTTTCTCCAAACCCAGGTGACTGTTTGTAAGAAAGGTTAATACATCAACTAGGCCTTCAGTTAAATGAAAGCAAAAGGTCAGATAATCTGTTTTCATTTGTGAGAATTTCAGTAGTTTTCAGTGTATTAAGGCTAAAATATTGCCCCATTAGAAAGATGTAAATGTATCTTTTTATCACCTCCCCGACAGGAGTGCAATTGTGAGCATCAAAACTGGCCTTTTACCTTTCTTGCAGTGTTGTGTTTTAAGTGGAAAAAGAATGTCAAAACTAATTGGGTTAATCAGAGTAAATTTATAATCTGTAATTAAAATACTTTGATATGGAGTTTTTCTATAAATGTCAAAGTAGCAATGAAGCAAAATAGCAGAATACACTATGGCTCTTACTTTTACTGTATGGTCTTATACAAAAGTACTGATAGTTCTCTAAAAACTTCAGCTAACAAGCCAAAACAGCCACAAAGTCCCATATATGCATTTCTACCACAAGAACTTTTTTCTATATTCTGGCTTCATGCTTGAGTTTTAAAATCATTACATTAATCTTCCTCCAAATTTTTCTGCAAGAAATGCTTTGGCTGTGAATCCATAAAATTTTGCAGTTGGTAAGCGTCACCTTTGGAATCACTTTACATTATGCTAAAGTGCACTCATGTCACTGTTTTCCCAAGCTCTCACACCCTTTTTATTCTTATTAATTTCACTGCGTGCAATCCTTTTACATGTTTTTTCAGCACCAAGAAGAACCAAATTCAATTATTATTCAAGTATCATTTCAAAAGCATAGTAATATCTCAAGTCCAGGGAAAACTAAATACTTTGAAGGCATAAATACTAGCCAGGGTTTTTTCTCTTGCGAATCGACTGAACAACCGTAAGAGTTTGTAGGATAAAGAACAAACTTAGGAATACACTAAATTGCATTACTATTAATTGGGATTCCTATCTCGCACGGGTGACTTTGCAGCTGTTTTTGCCTCAAATACACCATCTAATTTGGAGGAGTTACCGTATGTTGGCAGAAGCCTGGAACTGCTTCTGCGCAGGGTTAGTTCATGCATTTCTCCGGTTTGTGCTGGCCAATACGTGCACACATGGTCTATTACTGGGCCTGGGACGGAGAACATTTGGAGGCTGGATCCTGGCTCCTACAGGCAGCTTTCAGGAAGCAATCTGCTCTCTTGCTTTCCCTTCCCGTGCCATCTGTGGAACAGTCACAGTTTGAAATGGTCTGAGGAAAGAAAAGGGAAAAAGGAAACTAAAAGAAGTTCAAAAGATTGAGAAGAGAATATATATATTGCCAAAATCTTAACACTGAAACCTGGGGAGAGATACCAGGTGTGTGCACCCTGACAACCACACAACGCAGATTTAGTGTCTCTTTGTACACGTGTAGATGGGCACGTGCCTGCGATGCACCTCTGTGCTCAGTAGCTGCGCAGGCATCTGGGAAAACTTCCAGCTGCTATGGAAAGTATGGACTATTTTCAGTGTGGAATCTGACCATACAGTATGGGATGTTGCATGTTTTAAGCTGTATCTGGCAGTCCTATGTGGTGCACTGCCAAGAAAGTGCAGAAAGTAGGCCATATGTTCAGCTGCATAATAGAGAGGGAAACGTGCAGAAAAGATGCAGAAAGCAAAACAGGGCAGAGAGATCCAAGTCTGGGCATTGCTCTCCTTCTGTCTCTGCAGATAAAACAACAGGTTTACTAGAAAACCAGAAAGCCCAGAGAAGAGGACCAGAGGGCTCCTAATCAAATATAAATCTCTAATATTTCTCTTTCTTGCTACGACATCCCTGCTTGCACCCCACCTCCAGCAGAGTTTTGTGTCCACCAGAGCTCAAAAGTGATGGCTGTATCATGGTGTCTGTTATCCTCAATCATCTCCTCACTTTATAAAAAATTGCCTTAAGACTCCTGTGTGTTTCAGATCATAAAGAAGCCTCCTCTCCTTTTATTTCAGAAATAGGGCAATGAAAGCAGCGTGGAGGCGTGGAGGTCCTTGCCAGGCACAGTAACTAGTTCTGTGCTTGTTTACAGAAATACCAGCTGACCTGTGCCCTGACAGCAGATATAATCAGCGCTTTCCATGGAACTTGCTTGTTTCACTGATTCATAGCTTTGCATGGTATAATGACTTTATTGCCATTTATTACAGAGGCACATAAGACAACAAGTGACGCTTTATCTTTTCTTTATTTTTTACAAACAATGGCATTATTTGTTAACAGAGCTTGATGATAGAAACAGCCAAGTCAGCTAGAGCATGGATTAACATGAACAATAAACACTTCCTGAATGTTTCATTCAAAGTCAGAAGATAACAATCATGGTTTTGAACCAAAGGGTGGAAGTTTATAATCTGTCAGAGGGGTAATTTTCAGAATACCTATAAAATGCCACTCCATGCTAGTGTTTCAATTAGCTCTAAATAGCAAATAATAGATTTTTTGCCTTTTTTTTTTTAAAGGGAACTGCTAAGAGAGTGATAAGTTTAGCTCAGCTTGAGTGCAAAAACCTGCAACACCTACTGGAGTGTAGATAAGTATTCAATTTGTCCAGAATTGGATTGAACAATCCAGATGTGTCTTTATTTGGGGGTAAGAGCAAAAAACAAAAAATCATGCCTAAGCCTGCCTAAAAGGCCATGATGTAAACTAAGTAACTCCTGAAAATACATTCATTTAGTTATTCCTTTTTTAACCTTAAAATAAGACTGATTCTGTACACACAGCTGATTGAGTGCACTACAATTGCCAGGAATTTTCTCATATTTTTGCGAAATAAACAGTACATGCTTCCCCATCCTATTAGGGCCAGAGACCATGAGTGGGAAGCAGCCACAGCTGATAACCTCAGCCCTTATGTTGAAGCTCAAGACTGAATGAGCTGAAAGATCACTGGTAGTTAGCATAAGAGTTTTAGCACATGATCCTTCAGGCAAAAGTGAATACAGGCAAAGCAGAGGGTGCTTGCAGGAAATATGTGTGCAATATTGTATGAACAGAATGGCTAATACCAAGGGGGACCTTGGAGAGGGGAAGATGCTTTAAACTTCTTTTAAAGTGAAAACTTTAACCAGAAACAAACTGCTTTCATTCATTCACACACTCATCATCTGTATGGAAAAAGGGCAACTTATCCAACAATTGGCACCAAGGCAGGGCCAGCGAGGCCACAGGCCCGGTGACGTTAAGCCCAGGATCTCTTGACACAGGAGACAGGGGACACCAACTGCCAGGTCCTGCTTGCCTCTCTTGGGCTCGTCTCAGGTTGGTGACCCCATGCAGGGTTTGGATATGCCTCATGGCAACTCTTGGAGTCGACAGAGATGTGTATTTGCATCTTGTCTCACCTCTATGAGTCACCAGGGTAGATCAGGGTTCAGAGTCTCCAGATCTGGGTGTCTCACACATATGCAGGTAGCTGTGCTGGGACCATCTATTTATTAAGCTTTCAGAAAATGGGTTGTGATGGCACTTTGGTCACATGCTTCCCTGTTTCTTCATGTGAGCACCATTCAGACTTCTCAGCTCCTGAATCCTTCAGAATAACTGAGGACAAGTCCGAGAAGCCCCTTCCTTACTTTCTAAATGAGTTTAATGAAATCTGTCTAACCGCTAATGTACCCACTGCCCCAAATCCTCCAGATCTCACACAGAAACAGAGACCAGAAACACAGCTACATTCCTGCAAGGTAAATGAACATGAGTGGCAGCCTGGTCGAGAGAAAGATTTTCAAAGTGGATTTTCCAGCTGTCTTCAAAGATGCAAAAGCAACAGCATGAACTTATGTTTTACTAGACACCAGAGAATGCACACAGAGAAGACTATATAAAAATATCCCAATGAGATGAAAAGCTTCAATCTGAGCTTTCAATTTGTAATTGTATTCAAACATTTCAATTACTTGCAAAAACAAGACCAGTTTATGTAGGAAATGAATGTATCCTGCTGTCTTCTTCTTGCTATAGTGCGGTTAGCATCACAGTTAATCACTCAGAAGTTTTTCAGTCTTACAAGGAATAACAGCATTGGAAAAAAACTGAAACAAATATCTTCAGTTTCCTATGTAGAAGGACAGGGAAACCAGACTTCATTAACTGCAGTGCTTGCAAAACTGCTTATTCGTTCAATAGATTTTTTCCCAGAATTCTGTTACAAGCCTATCCATATTTTTGAGACCAAAACAAGTAACAGTGGTTCTCCTAGTACTAAAATACTATAAGACTAGTACTCTCGTACATCTTGCAAGTGCAAGAAATGCAAGTAAATCTTGCATTTCTGTGAAAAGGGATCATTACTATAGATCCATTTTAACAGAAAATGGATCCTTTTTAACAGAAATGCAAGATTTTCTCTCAGTAGACTCTCTGATGGTCTGTCAGCTTGAAGAAACAGGGATTTCTCTACACATTTGCAGAGGCCTGATAAAATTTATTTTTGATTGGAAGTTTTCTTAATACATTATTATTCCTACTTACTGAAAAAATGACTATGGAGGGAGAGAATTGTAAGGATACTGCATTCAAACAGCTAACATTATCTTTTATAGAAAAATGTGTGATCAGCAGGTCCAGTTATCTAAATTGTACATCATGCCTTGACCAGTTCTCTTGAGAATTAGAAAATACAGCTAGGACAGATCCATAGTAAATAATCACTTGAGCAGAACAGTTTTTCTGATATTTTTTTTCCATTTCTTCTGAGATTAAAAAAGTTTTCTAGTTTTCTTTTTTTTTTTCATTTTCCACCAGCAAACCACAGATTTTCTCCATTTAGCTAAATAACTGTCTAAGCTTTTTCAATGTCTTATTTCAGAATGTAAGATTACATGTCTTTTGTAGAGCTTCATTAAGGATGAAATATTGTAAGAATGCAGTTTTAGTAAAGGTTTCACACCTGAAGTGGGAAGTATAGAGACACATAAATATAATTGCAGCAGTTTAATGCCAGCAAATATACTCGTTTTCAAAACTCATGCATGTTCTAGTTAATTCTTGCTTTATCTGCATCTTTTTCACCTGTGTTGGTGAAAGTATAAACAAATCTCCACAATAAAACGGTTTCTCGATGTTTCATTATTTTATGGCTCTTCCTTAACTTGCTTATTGACTTTTCAAAGAGCTCTAAACAAGAAGATTTAAGTTTAAAAAACAGAACACCATTACCATCCCATTTTAAGACATATGCTGGAAAAAATCGCTTATCACTAAGTGAATTTAAAAGTAACAGAAGGCGGTTTTAAATCTGCTCATGAACGCCAAACTATTAACTGCAAACTTGTAATTACTCCCCAAAGGATTCCCGCTTGAGCTGCTAACATCCTCCAAGTATGAAGATATGCTTCCAGAGAACATCTCAATTTTTATAAGCATTAACTTTATTAGAGCGTAAATCCTTATATCTGTCACAAAACATGTCTCCTAATGTGGAAGCCATTGATTCGCTGCCAGTTGCTGGCGCTCGCCACGAGTACTCACTGGTGAGATGATGGACATGCATCCTGCGCCTCCAGAAGTATTTCTGATTTGGGAAAAAGTAGGCCAGTGCTGCCTACTTTCCATACCGTACTTTTCACAACAGCTCTCGCACACACGGACTCGAGTCCTTGCAGGGGAACTGGGCCAGGAGCTCTGCTCTTGCCGTGCCCCAAACGTCTGACTACTGCTCAGAGGCACCCAAGAGCACCAGGGAAGGGCTGAGGGGGTTGAGCAGCTTTGAGACCTTAGCAATGGGGACGGGACTAAGTCTAGGTCAAACTAAAACTCCCAGCACCAGAGAGTGACAACTGCACTACTGAAAAGTGCAGACTTTTTTTGGCAAATTTTTCATTAAATTATTATCCCAAGAAAGGGAGAAACTGCTTTGTGCGTATTCCAATCCACTTTGCTAAAAGTCCTATCCTGTCAGATTAACCTAAAATTAAATTAAAGATTTAGAGATATCCCTCTAATCTTACCTAGAGATGTTCCTGTGAGCATAGATCATATGATTTAGATCTGAATTGCAAGATCACAGTAGTGATTGACATTGTATTAATAACATACTCTTATTTTAAGATATCTTTTTCATAACTTTGTTGCGCTTTCTTACTGTGTACTTGCATCATCAGTCCTCTCCTTTCCTTCTTCACTATTTGTAATCACTACAAGCACAATATAAAGCTAATCTGGTCCTCTGCTTCACTGTTGCACACCATCTCCAGAGCTAGCACACTGTCAAGAAGTTTGGCCTGTTAGCATACCAGCCAGCAGATTTATGATAGAGTGTAGTAATTCACTCTACAACATGCCTCATCTGTATACTGGCAGACCATTTAATTTGTCAGCAAACCACATCACATTTGGTAGTCTTGTACATCCATACTTACTGTTTCATATAAGGTACATTTATGTCTGAATTTATTTTGTGTCATTGAGGTCTGTTATGCCTTCAAATACTTGCTAACTAATTGTTCAATTAAGAATGGTATTTTGAAGTAATTTTAATAATTATGTAAAAGCTTTTGAGTATTGCTTGTGTAAATTAAATGCCTTTCATCAAAACTATAATTTTTCCAGACAGCCTATATTTAAACTGGCATAACTTCTTGAGATCTTGCATTCTTTTATTTAATTACTAAATAGACAAAATCAGAAGCATTTTATACCTAAATTTTTATTTTACCTACTACATCAAAATGAACTTAATATCTGAGATGTTTCTTGGCATTTTATGCGATTAGCAAAAGGTTTATTCCTGAAAATAAAAATCTTCTTGAAGACATAAAAGAGCTCAGCTTAGCTGTAAAAATTAATTAAATTTATTTTTGTAGGATTTCACTTCAGTCCCTGATGTTTCATGAGGATGCTTCATGATGCTTTGGAATTTTTATTATATTGAATAACAAATTCATAATTCATATTATATTGAATAAGGAAAATGTTCATATTAATATAAAGTGAATGACAGAAAAAAACAATAAGCTACTGCTTGAAAAACAGATTAAAGGTATATTGAATTAATAATTTGTTTATTTTGCTAAAATAAGAGAAAATATGGAAGTGGAGAAATCTGATAATTAAATTATTTATTTGCATGTTATTTATTTTATATAACCTTCCTCCATGTGTCTCTGCAGGAGTGATCTCTTATTAAAAGTATTGCTTTCCATAGTGGGAAAGGTAATACGGGAAGCAACGAATCAGAGGATCGCAGAATGGTGGAGGTTGGAAAGTTGCTTGAGAGACTGTTCAGTGCAAGGCCCTTGCTCAAGCAGGGTCACGTAGAGCAGGTTGCCCAGGGCCCTGTCCAGTTGGGTGTTGAGGATCTCCAAGGATAGAGATGCCGCAATCACTCCGGGCCACCTGCTCCTGTGTTATGCCCCTACTGTAGATCTAGTAATCCAGTGTCTTTGGTTTGGAATAGCAAAATATGTTACTCATTTCTGATCTCATATCTGTAGGCTATTTCTCAATGGCTTTCAAAGCTACAGTATGGTGTAAAATCAATATACCAATATTACATTACATTAAAATATGCAATTACATTACAATAAAATCAATATACCGATATAACCAATATACAGGCAGCCAGTATGAAAGCAGATGGGGAACGGGCATTCAAGACTTCTCAATGCAATAAGCAGGTGGGGTTTGGTTTATATTCATGCTAGAGAGTTTGTAGATTGTATGAAAGACCATCACAGGATTGTTTTTTATGGGCCATAATAGAAATTGTGACATGGTACCAGAGGGAGAGGAATGTTAAGTGTTTTCTTTAGGGCATGTTTTATAGATAGAGGTCAGTTGTTCACAGAAAGAAACAGTCAGGCCCACATGGAGTGGGACTAGAGATTGCTCCCCAGTGCAGGAGCAGCTTTTCCAGTACCACTGCAAGTGTGCAGAGCCCTCAAAGGAAGTGGCCAGCCCCACTTCCATTCAGGCTAGGAAAACCAGCCACTCAGGAGCTTCAGGAAAGATCGGCCAACTCCATTTTTCCCTCTTCCTTAAGATCATATTTTCTGAGTGCAACCAAACACAGATCTCCTAAAAAGCACAACTGAAAAAACTAGTATATTTAAAGTAGTATGTTCAAGCCTAGTGTGATTTGTGTCTGCTGAAAGAGACACAAGAGGCTCCATAAATGCTTTCAAATGAATGCTTGAAAAAACAAATCTAAAGTTGTACTTTAGTGTAACCCAATTGGATTAAATTATATGTAGTTTTAAGAATATGGTTGTGTCTGTAAAAACACTCCAATTATACCAATTAACTTGATGTTTTTATTTTTTAAGCTATTCAGGCCATACAAACACCTAGACTTCTAAAGAAATATTTTAGCTAACAACCTGCATACTTTCCATCCAAGTATTTTAAAAACACCTACAAGCACTAGCATTTTTTTTTCCTAAATTGATTGCCCTAAGAGGAAAAGAAAAGTGTCCGCAGTTCTTCTGAGCAGAAACTATTTTGGAATTGCAGCTCTATATATTATACCTGATGTCCAATAATTTAGTCCGCAGTGGAATTGTGTTCCATCTGCAACTGCACTGAATCCAAGGTGGGCATGTAATTGCAGACATTCGGGCTAAAAGACATATTCAAGCAGCATTCATTCGCAGCCCAGGACAGTTTTCAGCTCCAACGTGGTGCTGAAACCACATTTAAACCGAAACCGCTCTGAATGACAGGTTCTGCATGAGCAGTGGGCTGCTGGCATGTGAGGACTGAAGCGTACCATAACATTGCAAAAGCTTTAAATACAAATATTCTGACATCATTGTTTGCCTGTTTTGTAACAAAAGAGGAGGAAAAAGCGTGTTATCTTTTCAAAAATAAAGCAACCGAGCAATTGTTTGCCCTGCAGATTGAGATCTCATAGAGAAGGCTTCCAAAATCAGCTTTTATGTCTATGACCAGATGAAATAAAAGAAAGTTATAAACATATATGTATGAAGTATCAGGTTCCAATATTTTTTTTGAATAATTTTAAGATTGGAAACAGAGGAAGAAATAAAACTTCAAGATAGTGAACATTTTATGCCAAGACAGTGGCCCAAGTTCTTTGTTGCTATAACACTATTGAGTTCAGCTGGGATCAGCTGAGTACTTAGCTCTTTAAAAAGTCAGATATATAATTTTAAACTCTATTTTGAATGGTTGTCATAATACTTAAATTGAGAATGTACACATCTAATATCTTAATTCAAGTTCAGCTGTAGCCTGAAAGAGAAATAAAATAAAACCAAAGGACACCAAAGGACACAGCAGTAAACATTCGCATTAAATGAATTTGTTTTTCACTTTTTCTTTTGAAAAATCTTGGTAGAAGCAGAACTTCATTGGATATTGCAGTACAAAGGAAGTGTAATACGCTGATTGAATTCAGGGTAGTTATTATTCACTCTAATGAGTCATGTGTTTAACTTGTAGTGATTCTAAAACATTTCAGATAGATATAAAAAAAAAAAAGCTCTAAGTTTAATAGACACAATGTAATCACAAAATACAACATGGACTAACCAGAAGGTTTTCTTAGGCCTGTAGAAGGAACTCTAACACAGTGATGTGCAAAAAGGAGTGAATGGCCCTATCTAATGAAATGAATATTTGAATATACAGTTTAATAATAGATTCTTAAAATCCTAAGCCAGTTTGAATATGCCACTCAGGATTTCAGTTTCTTTCTATCTTATCAAAAGTGGCAAGTGGAGGATAAAATACAGGCAATGTTCTATTTTAACCCGTTTTACTTGAAGGAGTACCACTGTATATTGCCAGAGACCAAAGAATTAAAGTTTGCCATATAAACAACTCATAGATAATCTTATTAGCAGTGATCAATGAAAGCATAAAAAAATGTTAGGAGCTACATATAAGTTAATGACTCAGAGTCAGGTATAATTATATGAAAAGAACAAATAATCATTATCGCCAGATGCAAATTTTTTTCATAGAAGAAGCAGAATTTCCATCTTTGTACTAGGAGATTTATCTGGTGAGGAAAGAAGATTCTTGCAGTATGTATCCAGGGCAAATAGCAGTCTATAGAAACTTTTATAGAATCCTTCCCTGTTTAAACCAGGGAAAGGAAATCCTGGAGCTGTCAGTCTGTGGAGACTTTTGTGAAAATACCTCCGTATATAAAAAATTACCGTGAAAAGAAAGGATTCTCAGAGTGCTCTGAGAGTAAGCGGGTGATAGGGATGTTGCTATGACTCAACAAAACATTCACAAACACGCTAGAGCCTCTCACAGCTCGGAAAGCTACCGCACAAAGTAAACGTGTTTGTTAGCTGCATATTTTGCCCTGGAAAGCAATTTGTTAGCACGTTGGTGTTGAAAGGAAAACTGCAGCTCCTTCTCGCACGGTTCCCTTCATCTGCGTGTGCCAGGGCCTCCGCGGTGCCTGCCGGTATCTGCAGGGAGGCCGTGGAGGAGCTCGGCCGCGGGAGCTGACTAGAGCCGAGCTGCCGCCAAGTTGCGGCCAGCAAGAATTAAATCTTGAGGCAATTGCCAGGCAACGCATGAATATGAATATTTACAATATTCAGCAATGACGGAGCTTTCCCCACGCTGGCACGTCTGCTCGCCCTGATGGACGTTTCTGAAGAGGGGAGAGGCAGCGAGGAGATCTCCAGCTTCAGATGAAACACTGCAGTCGCACTGGCTTCTCTACCCACATCACCTGAAGTTTAACTCCTTTAAAAGTGAGCTTCGTCATCCTAGTCTCTTCCAAACCTACCCTTCTCTCCATTACTTTGTCCAAAACAGCTTGCTTTCAGGAGAATTATTCTTGTGCTCAGCAAACCTTCCTCTGAAAGGCCACGACCGGGCACGTGCAGGGAAGCCCTGGTGAGAGAGCAGATGCTCCCACCAGTCACCCCGCTGAGGTCACTCCTGTCTTGTCCGCCGAAAGGGAAGACGTGTCCTTACAGGGCTTCTCCAGTACCAGTTCCAGGAACCAAATTTTATCGGTATTACTTCCAATAAATCATTGAAATCTTTTAACGAAAGCCAACTTACAGCAAAGACATGTCACGGTAGGGAAGTGCTTCCTACCAAAGGAGCATTCAATGCAGATCCCTGTCATCTTTTGCATGCTTGCATGCATAAAGGTAGGAGAAAATATTGTCCTGCCTGTGGGTTATATTCACACTTTATGGCCCATCTGGTCTTGTTTCAAATGAGCAAGCTTCCACGTGTTTTCATTACCAAGTGGCACTTAAATCTATCCTGTTTAGCCAAAATAGACCTCTGGTAGACTCTATACAGACAGGAGTCATATATATTTTTTATTTCATGCATATTGAATGTTTGGACGAGCAGTGTAGATTTAACAGAGAAGTTCTTTATTTTCTCCCCCTATGATCCCGAAGGCCCATACCTTGAGGTGGTAAAAATGATCATTTTGTTTTGCTATACATGTCACTGTATTTATGGTGTTCACACAATTTATATTACCATCTCTAAAACCAAATATCAACAACATTTGATCAAACACTTAGTTTGCTTCTTTGACCAGAAATCCAGTACTTCCACTGTTCCTGGAACAAATACCTCCAGGATCTGACTTTTTAATACATTTTGCATTGCAGATTCTTGCTTAAACTACAGTCATTAGCTACCTTGATGAATATAAACTAATTCTATATGGCTGCCATTCTTGCAATCTTGATTTCTCAAATAAACTAAAAATAAAAAACTGTTGCTAAGATCATCTCTTTTTTTTTTAAAGTCATGTTTTTTTTTCCAAAATGTAAGACTGTCTCTATTTTGTATGCTCTAACAAGGGTTAATGTTATAACTCCGTCACATTTCTGATTTTTAACCCAGCCATTTGCCTCGTGCTTGAATCCATCCAGCTGCAAAATTAGGACATTATTAAAGAAGAGCTGCCTCAGTTTTAAGATTTCCTGCCCAGATGTATTAACATATAGACCCCAGTTTAAGTCTCATCTGAATGGAATATATCCCTATATAAATATAATAGCCAATTTTTATATGAAGTTCAAGCTGAGTTGCTCAAAAAGAACAATATTTTGGCCTTACATTTTGGCCTCTACTTATATCATTGCAAGCCCCATAAGTTTAATGGGTTTCCACATGTGTAAACAAGACAGACATCTGGGCCAAATCCAACACTGGAATAGTAACTCCATTGCCTTTAGTGCTGGCTTTGACCCAATATGCATAAACTGGTATCCAAAGGAGATTTTTCCTAGTATTTTAAGATTTTATATCAGGAGGGAACAAGTTGTGCAGATCTTGTTTTTTAGGCAAATCCTACTTTTCAAACAATAGTATTAATGTTATTCTCTCTCACCATTATAATTTGATATGCATAAACTAAATCCTGCCTGTGTAGGAAAAAAAAAAAAAAAAAAAAAAGGCAAAGCATATTTTCAGTTACAATGGACAGAGTTATATTTTCCTTAGCTTTAAATTTTCAGAAGTCATTAGTGATTTGGAATATGAATGCTTAGCTTTCATATTTGTTGGGAATCCAGATTCTCTGGAGATAGAGCCTGTTTAATATATCTCTAACAGAGTACTCAGACTGCAGCACCAATAATCGCTTGTGCTTGTGGAAATCAACAGCCTGCATGTCTTTTCCATTACTGTTTTTTTTTTGTTTGTTTGTTTTTTGCCTGTATGTATTAGATTTTTAGTAGCTTCTGGTAAATGTTACTTATGGCAGAGCACATTTGTTCTAATCCAAACCTATAAGACTTAGGCACAAAGACACTGGAAAATTCATTATTCCTATGGCTATATTCTAAATTTAGAAGGAAATAACTGTTTTCTTTATTACTGCAGAGGGTCCTATACCGCTATAAGGCGAGTGGTAAAATATAAAGGATTGTCTATATTATTTATGTAGGAAACGTCACTAAGCAAATATCACATTTTTGTTGCTTAAATTTGCTACTTTAAAAGTTTCTCTTTGACCTTTAAAAGATTTACAAGTTATCTCAGTTGCTTAGAAGCCCAGTTTTCAATGATATTCCCTAAAATTTAGGCAGTTATCCATATAATCTGGAAACAACTCCAGAGACAGTTCATTATTTGAACAGTCCTGCACATATGCAATAAGCCACATATGGATGCCTGTTCACATCACTGATATATGCAGCCTCTGACTGTACAGGCTATAGGTCACCAGACAAGAATGAAAAGGAACAAAAAAGAAACAAGAAATGCATTCAGGTTAGAAAAACAACTGAAAAGATATGTTGAATGTACTTAAAACATGCACTACTGCTGTAAAGGAGCACGAGCTATAAATGATCTGCCCTAATAGCACTGACATTTTACTGAAGTACAAGCCCAGCACTTTTTAATAGACCATACCTTGAGCTCATACCTCCTTCAGAAAAATATGCTGACCAGGGCGCAGAGAGGAAAATCCTCATTTGTCTCCTAAATAGACTCCTTATCCCAAGTTGCCCAAGCAGATAAAGCCCCCTTTTGTGCCCTTCTAGCAGGAGAGAGGAAAGCAACTAGGTCATTACAAAGACTGACAACTTGTTTTTCACAATCCTCCTTACAGTGTTTCTTCCAGGGACAGAGTTACAATGAGTTGCTCACAGTGGAGTGGAACATGGAGAATCCTGAAAAGGAAGGCAAAAAAGGTGGAAACAGAAGAGAACAAAACCCAGTGGCGATGAATGAGGAGGAAAGCAAGATCTTAAACAAGCAGCTCCAAAGTACTAGAAGAAAGAAAACAAATTGTCGTTTTTGCAGGAGGTTTAAAAGCAGAAAGATGAAGGAATTAGGAGTTTTCACTTAACACCATATATAGAGCTTAAAAATGTAACCTACAAAAAAAAAAGAGGATTTAATATATTATAAATAGCAGCCTAATGCAGATGTGGTTTATTAAAAGAAAAAAAAAACACAAAACAATGAAACAAGTTACTAAAAGAGTATTCAAAATGCCAAATGTACAGATAGGATATTCATACAGCTCTATGTATTGAATAAAAACAAAAGTGGAAAATGAGATACTGAAGAGATGTCTGAATTTGTTATGAAGTGCAACAAAGCAATGAACATATAAACTTGTACTGTGAAGTCCAAGATGATATCATTCATCCGAATCAACTTCCCATGCCACACACTACAAGAGACTTTTCTGATCTATTGCAAGTATAATGGCTAAACTGCACAGCAGTTTCAAGAGATCAAAACTATTTGTGACCAATTTGAATAACAATTTGCAACAATATATGATAACAAATGCACATTTTTCACATTTTTAAAACAAAACATACCATTAAAAGATAACCCTGCTATTTTGCACTTCATATCTGCAAAATCAGGCAGCTAAAAAAAAACTTTAAAAATAATCAGTCTAAAAAATTAAGCAGTGTTTATGTCCCCTAAATTCAATCGCTGTTATGACATTCATACACAAGCAGGAGAGACTTAACATGGAAGAATTTAAAAAAGTTGTTGCATTTCATTGTAACATGTAACAGCTTTAATACTTTTCACATATATTTGTTGCTGTTAAGACAAAATGAATTTGCTTCTTACAAAAAAGGCTACTACAGGAGACTAGAAAAAAGTAATCCAACCCTCTGCTTCATTACGAAGAGCATCTTTGTAACCTCTCCTTGTGCCGCACTGGCTTTGCTGCTTAATTCTAGCACGAAACCCACGGTCTCCGGAGCTCAGTTGTGCTCCATCGCTGTCCTGGCAGCTGGGGCAGAGGCCACGACACTGCAAGAGCCCTGGTTCCCATGTCTGCAGCAGGAGAGCAGTGCGGGTCGTGCTGCAGGAACCCCCCAGGCACCAACGAGCAGAGATATGGGGTATCTGGGTATGTGCCAAGTCAGAATAAAGGTGAATGGAAGAGAGGAAAAGTGCTAGCATGGTGAAAGGATAGATCAATAGGAATGCTTTCCCTGTGAAAAGAGCTAAGTCACATTACAGTTGTCTACAGAGGGGGTAATCCTGAGAGAGTCTTTATTCGTATTCCCCTGCAAAAAGGTAACAAGGAAAACAGCAGTAAAAACAAGCAAGCTTTCAACAAAATTGTGCAAGTGCCATGTTGAATGACAGCTGACAGCTCCTGCAGGGACCCGGACACCGTATCACCGCAAGGCACACGAAGGTCGGGAAGAGAGCAAGGCCAATGGAGGCGGGCACGCATTACGGATGCTGTGCAGTGTGCTGCTCCATGGCTTACTTGTGCAAGACTGCAGAGAGGACAGGTGTTGGGAAGGGCATGGCTTCTAGGTTTCCAAGCTCTCAGATGAATTTAGAGGTCTAAAAGTTTCTGCATTTTCAGAAAGAAACGTCTATTCTTCATCTAGCTCCAATGAAGCCTGCAGTAAGCAGTCCAGTCAGCAAAACTCAAACATAGATGCATAAGAAGCATATCTACGTAAAATTTGGTCTGAATTCTGATCAATCTTATTCAGAAAAAAAGGAGAGAGATATAATAAAACATAAAAAAGGGCAATCAGACAATCTTGAGTTTTATTTCTTTTCACTGACTCTTCTCACACCTTGCTGTAAGGATGATTTTATTTAAGCAGTATGATCAACAGCTATCACATAACATAAAAAAATGGATTAACACATAAACACTCATAACCACTTTTCTGATTTACTAAGCTCTGCAGTTGTTTTTCTGGGCTTTTTTTTTTCATAAATGTCAACTAACGTAAATGAGCAACTTGCTTCAAACATCATTTGAGATGTTTAGTGGTTCTGACATCAAACACCCTTGTTCATGGCACAATAGATAATGTTTTGTTTTATTTTGATTATTACAAAGCCCTTCTGTTTTCCCTCCCATATTCAACATAATGGCATCCATTCTTACAAAAAAAATGACTTAGCTTCACTTACTCCTAGAGGAAAGTTTACCCCTTCATAGGAAATTTTCACAAATTATTTGGTTAAAAAGTGAAAATGCTGCAGTGTTTTATATGAAGGAACATAATACTTTTTAAAAGACAGGTTTTATGCTAAGATTTTGTTCACTCGCAAGCAGGAATCATTTCCTGTAGGACAAAACATGAAAGGAAAGTGCCTTGCTTTTCTTGCTAATTCACTACTGGACTAGAGAAGTCCAGGTTTGCCTGCCACATCAAAAATAGAAGAGAAATAAAGAGCATGACTTGTAAATACTTGTCTCATTGTCCAGAGTGAGTTTCACGGATGCAATCAAGAAATCATAGACCTTTTTATTCCCTTTAAATTTAAATGAAATTTCACAATTTTTAGCATGATAAGTTAACAGAAAGTGGCAACTTCCTTGTAGCTGCTTGGAAAATATAGTCCACGCACACAAAAAAGAGGTTATAAGGTTAAACACTGCTCATTTAATTTCCATTTCAGTAGAACTATTTATATGAGGAAGGGACAGGGAAAATTTCTGTCCAGAGCCTTAAAACAAGATTGATCTTTAAAGTAGAAAATGAATTAAACACTCCATACACAGTATTTGTCATATCCTGCACAGTCCAAAAATCTCATCTGCAGACAGACTGTGTCTCATCTTTATGCATATGGCCTCAATGCCACAGCCGTATGTTCCTGAGCAGTGATTATTTCACCCTTTCTCTTGAACAAATGTGAGAGGCAAGTTTCTCATATATTGGTCATCACATCTGGCTATTTGTAATATTTTATTGAGCCACAGCTGGTGTACATCCCGCAAAAAATGGGAGCTGCTTGCTCTAGGATGGAAACCTCTCTATTTTTCTTGCTGTTTCTCTTCAATGCTGGAAAACAGATGTGTTGAGCTATTCTTAGCTTTCAATACAAAAAATACAAAAATTAATGGAAACGTGACACTCTTTGTCTCAAATTGTAGATGGTTACTCTGTGAGAACACTATATTCTTCTGTATTCTTCTACATTATGTTTAGTCTGGTGTCTGGCTCCTGACAGAGGTCAGTAACCATTGTTCCAAGGTAAGATAAATGACAGAGGCTGCTGCAGAATTACTTTCCAGTTTTCTGATACCAAAGATGTCCTCTGCTATCATGAACACGTATGACACTAAATTTTATTAACAAAGACAATTAGACAATTAGACTCCAGATGGAAACTAAAGTTCCTGTTGATTAGGAATATCAAATAAGGAGCTCAGAATCAGAAAAATTAGTAGAGAATAATAAATATCTATGATACTGCCACTTTTTTTCTCTGACTGATTTCCTTGGAATATCTGATCTACCTTTAGGTAGTTTAGAGGACAAAAATCATCCATTTATTTATATTTCAGAATATAAAACAGAATTCATCATTGCAAGTTCTGAAATAAAAGTGTGCTTCCTTATATCAACAGAGGAAGAAAAGACTCTTGAATTATTGCTCATCTAATGAAAACAAATTTTTGCATGACATTGAAAAATTCATCACCTATAATACTAATATATTTCTGACTTGTATTAGTTACTCTCTGGGGAAGAGATATTAAATAGAAGGAACAGATTTTGAGTTGCTCAACAGTGCTACCCATAAAGTCCACATTCACAAACTGGTAATAATTGCAGTGCTCAGTATTACAGTACCAATGACAAATGAGGCAGTCAACACTGCTGTGCTACATTATTGTTTTTGAGATATTTGAATGGAGGTAGTGGTGATTAAAATGGGATTCATGGTGCTTTCAGCCATTCCATAGCCAATGCTGAAGAAAAGCAGTTTTCTGGAGGTTTTTTTTTCTCTCTCTCTCTCTCCCAAGCTTAAAGCACAATTACAGAATATTGGGCCAATCCCAGAAGATTGGGTCATTCGTCCTTTTCTTCTGAGCATTAACCAGAAGAGGACTTGGAAGTGGGTCTCAATTTTCTGTAACCATCTGAAGATCAGAAGACAGACCAAAGAAAGAGATAGAATTGCTTGTATTCCCTACTTAAAGAGTTTCAGATTCATACATAATGCATTTCTGTAAGGTTATCGTCATTACTGAGCTGCGAGAGCAAGGGGGAAAAGAGCTCTGTGAATTTTGGACAGAAGATTCTTGCATGCTCCAGAAGAAGATCCAGCCAAAGCATGTTGCTTAGGGGTCAAAACACTCATGGAGGAGATAATAGAATCATAAGAACGTCATCAATTTGTCCTTGTTTCCTGTGTTAGCCACATACTGTGAACTACAGACATAACACCAATGTGGCCTGAATTCTGCACCTTCTATTAGTGTCTCATTCTGAAATGGATTTTATATCTATTTTACAAATTATAGTGATTTAATAACTTGTTTTGTAAATTTTGTAAATTGTCTGGTATGATTCCCTTCACTGTTTCTCAGCACAATTGCTGCATTTTGTCATCAGTGTAATATTTTTCTTCTTCTGTAAAACAGAGGAACATAGACTGAACTTATTGGATATATCATAGGCACTTGAGTAATTATATTTAAAACATGGCCTTCTCTAATGGAAACTTATTGCGTCTAATAAACAATGCTTGTTCCTAATGTTTAGCAGAGTAAGCTGTATACCATCAGGGACTGACTTCAGAATTGCTCATCTATTCCTTTAGTTTTACAGCTCCATGTGGTAATGATATTCCTTTTCTCTGTTTTTGATAGCATTTCTTCTATCTCTTACTTTGATGGTACTTTGAAAAAATAATTAAAGCATCACTATCCCTAGTTTATTCTGACTCTTTTTGAGACAAGGGGACAGGAGATGACCTATCATACAAAACTGACATTTTTCAGACACTTGCAGGTAGTTCGTTTTTAATAAAAAAGGCATCTCATTAAAATAAAAGAGAGAGAGAGAGACAGAGATAAATCTGCTCTGGGTATTTACCAAGCTAGTGAGAGCTTTTTCAGGAGAGTTTCACAGAAGACACTAGAAATCTCTAAAGACCTAACTAGCAAAGTACCTGTCCGGGAACAGCTTCTGGTAGGCGATATTGTTTGTGACTGGTTTTGTAGTTTTAAATTTTCATGAGGGACTTTTGAGTTATTCCAGGAAGTGTCTATGAAATCTGGTTAACAATTCCTAGCAAAGACAAGGCAGAGCGAGCGATGCTTTGGCCTGGAGAAGACACGTGTTTCTGAGTGTGTTTCTGCAGGCCTACAGCTGGACAAATCTGTTCTGGGGCTATGAGAACAAAGAAATAGTATGTAATACGCACCATAAATAGTGAAATATATCTAAAACACACCATAAATAGTAAAATGAGATAAAACATAAACTTGCAGACTAAAGAAACAAGTATGTTGGCAAATATATAGAAGTGACAGCAGTCAGATCTGAGAGCAAAGGAGAAGCTAGCAACATCATACTCCTCCTGGTGAAGGGCACCAGCTGCTGACAACTTGCTGCTCCTCCATCCCTCCCACCCCCACACACACCATGTTGAAGTCATCAACTATAGGGCACAGAGCAGCAGTGAACATAACACAGGGAAAGGAGTTAGATACTATCAAATGCATGTATAATAACAATTTTATCTCTATTATTATTAGTGAGACTTTTTATGTATAGAAGCATTCATTTATTTACTTTTTTTCAGTAATAATCATATCTAGTAATGGTTCTTGGATTAGACTGCTAGATTTCATTTATACTACTGCATTCTTGGCCTTACATATAAGGTGTATTTCCTTTTTGCATGTAGTGAGATTCCGAGGGCAACAGAAATAAAGAAATAGTAACAGTGAATATGGAGTCATAAAATACTTAAATTCTTTAACTTAGCCCCAGATTTCTTAGTTTGGATGGTAACCACAAACATGCAATGCATGAAATAAAAAATGAAGGATCAGAAATTTATGGTGTTTCAAATGCCATAAAGGGACAAGGGCCACCTTTGATTGTCTCTGATAAGTGGAAGAGCATTACAACCACCTGCAGGAAAAAACACCACTTCATTAATTTGAAAAGTGTCTAAATGCTGTGAAACTACTGTATCTCTACAAAAGAGTCAGAATATTGAACCTGTCATCAGGTACTTAAGGCTTGTAACTTAGTAGAGGGATCACAGTAAAAGAAGCCAGGGCATGTCAAGTGGTGATCGCATTTTCAGATAACTGCAGAGTGATTGCAAGGCAATGACTGTGCTATAGTGAGGCACCACGGAGCACCTAGGAGTCTTCTGCTCAAGCCTCTTTAGATCAGTATTTCTCCCATGCCCTTCTTTGACACAAAGGCAGGGGAAAGTTCTCTTTCAAAAGACTTTTTAAGACCTATTTGCTGTTACACCAACATTTATTAACTTTTCCTTAATCTCTGTATTTTTTAATGGGGTTACGTTTGGGATCCTTTTTTTATTTTATTTTTTTTTTAATTAAAGAGGGTGGTTGTTTCAATAGCTTCTCATTTGTTTGTCACCTCGAAGGGAGTGCTGTTTACTATAGGAAATGACCATAATGATTACAATTTGGAGAGTGGCTGCCCCAAAGCTATTGATCCAGCATAAATATCTCTGCTATATTAAGACTGGCTACCTAAGGGAATAAGCATGGTCCATGGCATTTGCAATAAAAAAAAACATCTATTCTTTGCCTATCCTTTTCACAGAACAAGATAGTCTCTTTTGTCAGAGAACAAGACAATCTAGACTGACCATGCTAAAAATAACACAACTTTTGCTTTCCTTGTATTTCCACAAAGCCTTTTTTGTGTATGGAAATATCATGGATTAAAGTGAAATATATATTGTCCCCTTTGGACTCTAAATTCTTATTTTTTTGATAGTGAAGTTGTTTAACTGACCAGTGTTGTGCTAGAACCTCAGTGTTTGCAGGCTCAAAGGATCCAGTACCGGTCGTGCTCAGTTCTTGTAAGTATCTAAAAAGTATTTACTATATTCCTTTCTCTCCTGAGTTTCAATAAAGTAGGATTTCTCAGGACACACTTAAAAGATAGTCATAAAAACAGATAATGCTTGTGATAAAACAGCTGTTATTTTATTTTAAAGTATATTTAGTGATAATATTTTATATAGTAGTCAAATAATTAAAGAACTGAAACTAAACAACAGAGATCTCAGACTGAATCTCTCATCTTCCGAGGAGAAAGAAAAACAGGAAAATTGTTTTAAACTTCAGTGGCAGGAGAATTATAAAATAACAGATGCATATTCACTGTAAGACTATTCCTCTCTACAAAACATCACTTAAGATTCACTGGGTAAGAAGGATCCAGAAATGTTGATTATCCTAGTAGCTAAAATAATGTTAGTTATTTCCAGCATTCTTACATTTTCAGTCCTGCGTACCAAATGCTACATTTCAAAGCATGTGTTGATTTTAGTTGTCATTAAACTGCGGTCTTCAGTGACTAAGTCTGCTCTGAATAAGAGATAATATGTACATATTTTTTTCCTTGGAAGAGAGCAGACAGTAAATTATCACTTCGAGAAAATGTTTGTGTTCTGGTTTTCTTCTGGTCCAGAAATAAGTAATTGTCACTAGTCTAACTGGGAGTCTATTACTATGTTTTCCAAATGCTTTTCTTGCTTACTGCAGACTAATGTTTGTTCCTGTGTAGCAGAGAAAATAATAAATTTCAGGAGGCTACTCTCTCACTGTACTCTGTAAGGCATTAAAAATGTATAAAGTGTACAGGAAAGTGTCAATATATTGACAAAGAGCAGGCAGTTTTATCAGATTTTTTACATGTACAGAAATAATTTGTTGCATTTTGAGAATGTAGACCTTGAAATACAAAACCAAAAATCTCCAAAATTCAGTCAAAATCTCTTTTTGTGGATATCAAATGAAGGTGAGAAGGGAGAACATCTTAAGAAACTCTAACTGTAGGGAACTGTAGATTAATTTTCTACATGAACCGAAATTTTAGATATGCTTTTATAAAAGCTAATCTGGGAGAACATTATATCAAATATGACCAGAAACAAAGATCTTCTATCAGAAAAGTCACCATAAATGCAGGAGACAAGTGAAGACAGGCAAAAAACTATTTCATATGTGAAGAAGCAGCTTCTTGTAATGGAAAAAATGGTTTCAGTTTATCAACTGCCGAAAAATCAACAGAGCTTTCCGGCCAGCTCAGGAAATGAAATTCCATGTCACTGATAAAAAAGGCGTATAAAGTTTTTCTTATGAGAAGAAAAAGGAGGTATTTAAGGATGCTGTTTTTATTAACATAGATTAGGCTATAAATTAAGATAGCATTCTGAATATTAAAAAGCACTCATAATGATTATTGTAATGAATCAAAGAAACCCTTTCAAACTGCATCATTTATTTAAAATTTGTGCTCTTTGTCCGTCATTTATTAGTTTGGGTCAAATTCTACTTAATCTTTGTTTGGAGACTCTAGTTTTGTGAGTTTTTTCTTTTTTTCTGGATGGTGGGGAGATTAAAGAAGAGGCAAGACAAAGCTAGGCTTTCCTGTATTGCAGCAAGCCTTAACTGCTGGACTGCTGTAAAGCTGATAAATTGGTTTAACTTCCACTGAGCCCCATGTTTGCATTTGTTTTTGGTGACACATGCCCACTGAGCTGAGATCATGGGTGAGTTTCACGCACAATTTAGGATCTCCTTTCACATTGTATTTTATTTCCCAAGCTTGGCATTTACCTCCTGTTTCATAATGATGAGGGAGTTACTTTTAACAGTAAGTGAAGATTATTGCAAGATTTCAGTAGCTATCTTTCCTGAAGCTGGCAGGTTTTTGCCTATAAAGAAAAAGAAATCTGAAAAAATGCAACAACTCCCCAAGGAATCCTCCTTCTTAGGATAATGCTACTGTACAGAGAAAGTATAGCCCACTAAATAATATGCCTTCAAAAGGATTTTTTTTCTAGACAACTGAGCTTCTGTCAAGATTTAATTAAAAGAGTATTATTCCATTTCCTGTTCATCCACTTCATTTCATTATTATCTGTTCATCTCATTGACAGCTCTTTAGAGACAAGATGAGACTGAGATTTTCATACTGAGATTTCAGTATCCTAGATCTTAAATCAAGAAGTGGATTTAAATCTAAATGTGATATTAGCTGATAAGTGGAGTTTGAAAGAACTGCGCCACAAACCAATACTGTTGGCTGCTTTTGAAGACAAGTTCCAGCCCTTGGGTCACATTGACTGATGAGTCCAATGAGTTCAGTGTTATGTTGAGCAGAAATGTGCTACTCAACAGAAGAGAAATGACCAAGAGAAGAACTTAGCACCTACTAGTGGCTTCTAGACTCCTGGGGTGGATAAGCTCTTACCTAAATGAGACTCCAGTTGATGTGTGGGATGGGAAATGCAAGAGTTATGCTCTATAAAGGAAAACTGTCACTATTATTTTACTTTACTGTATAGAAAGTCTGTATGTCTGACTGTATACATCTATATATATGACATATATGAGACATGCATTTTTTCAGAATATGGAATCTCGACCTTTCATGGTGCCAGTGTCTGAACACCAAACATTGTGTTCCCAGCAGTGTGGTCCTTCACGTGTACGTCCCTTCAGCATATCTTGAAAGATGATCTGAAGATCTCGGAGGTCTGGGTGACACTCACCCTGGTCCAAGTGAGCACTCTCAGAGCAGCTCTCTCGCCTCTGAATCTCATCCTCAGAAAACACGGTCCATGGAGTACCTGTTTTCACCTGAGCTGCCGGGTCTTGCCCTTTCTGCTGTGGAAGTTTTTGATGTAACATCTGTCACGTCTGCCAAGACAGAGGTTATTGTATACACTGATCATCCCTGCCACTCTACACCTCACTACAGGCAGCCTTTAACACCAAAAGAATTAAAGGCAGTAATAGTCTAATGCTCCCCGACCTAAAAAGCAGAGACATTGGGACTGCTGAGAACAGAATATAAAAACATGAAAAATGTGGGGTATTATAAAGTGAAGAGTCAAGTAGTGAATTATTTCTTGGATTTCTTTTCTAGATGTTACTGATGGCATGTTCGGAATAGTCAAAGAGGCTTTTTATTCATCTTATTTCAAGAGCCGAGGACATTAGTTTAGCCTGTCTATACTTTCGGAATAAGAATTGAGAAGCTCCTCAAAACAGAGGGTCCTAAATGAAGCCGCTCAAAGCTGTGCCTGTGACATAGCACCTTTAAGAGCCTGGACTGTGACAAATGGTGAGACAATGAACCTTAAAAGACAGTGGACAGGTTTGAATTACGACACTTCAAATAATTAAATCCTGGCAGACTAGAAAGAGCAGGTGTATTTTAATTAAATTCCTCTCATACTAGATTGGGAACAGCACGCAGTCCATAAGGCTCTTCCACCCTCCCCCTGCCCATCTCTCTAAGTAGCTGCAATACTCTGTGGGCAAAGGCTAGTACTCATTAGCAAGGACTAACATTTAGTAGAAGAGACCTTGAAATAAAACAAAACCGTGGAAAAAGATGTCACTTGATGAACAAAAAAGTAGAATTAAAACCTCAAGTCCCTGGAATGGAAAGAAGATATGAATTTGGACTGGATCTATGGATTTCATTTGGCAGAATGAAATCTAAATATGAAAAAAATCTTAGAACTAATACAAAATTTAGTCTTTCAAGTAATTTAAAATATCGTTTCACCTGTTTCACAAAGAACATTAACTTTTTTTACTAGTAAATTTATTCACTAGCATCTACTGATACTGAAAGCTTCATCAAAAAGCAATCCTATATATTTTTGCCTCGCTGATTGCACAAGGATCTTTACAGAAAAGACTGCCTAATATGCTGAACATGAGTTCAAGAGTTTTCCTTGCAAGAAAAATAATATTAAAGCACATTCAATACACTGATTTAATGTTAACCTGGAAGCTATGCTTTAAAATGTAAGCTAGGACTTGAAATAAGTTTAAAAGTAAGTGAATGTATTAGCAGCATAAATGGGAAAAGCCACAGACATTTCAATAGCAAAAGAACAAGACCTCAACACACTAAAGCAATCACAGTTGTTGCCATAGGCCCCAAACAACTGCCACGCTAGTATGGCTCATTATGGAACCATTTCCATTCCCTTCTTTTCTTTCCTTTCTGTCATTTCTTCACTGTATCTAATCCTTCCCAATTTCTCCCAATGTCCCTAGGTCTTAAGAAAACAAGAAAGAAAAATAAACAAAAACACTCAAATCACTCAAATGAATTACTCAAATGAAATACTCAAATGAAAAAGCAGGCTAGCATTTAACCTGAATTGCACACTTGTGTATGAACTACATATTGTAGAAATTAGAGTGATGGGGAATTGCAGCGTGCTTATATCTTTTTTTTCTTTTTTTTCCTTTTTTTTTCTTTTCTTTTTTTCTTTTTTTTCCCTCTTAGCAGCCAGTAACGTACTCTAATTNTGGTGTGCTTATATCTTTTTTTCTTTTTTTTCCCTCTTAGCAGCCAGTAACGTACTCTAATTTCCTCTGTTTTCTTGTTTTGGGAGATAGTGGTTAAACCAAACTTGGGAAGAGAAGACATTGGAAAAAAATTGTCTCATGACCAGAATTTCATTTCATACTATAAATACAGATAGTATTTTGAAGTTTATTTTTGTTTCTATAGCCTATTCACCTGATGGTTTAACAAGATGAACCATTCCTGAAATGAAATGTTTTATAAATGAATAATAAATGACCAAGGGTGAAAGTGAATGTAAAAAACATAACAACAACAAAAAAAGCACATTTTAAGCTCAAAGGAAATTTCAGTGATTGCAATTTCTTTTACAGTGCTTATTCTGAATTTGGAAAAGTGTATTTTGTAATGGTCTACCAAAACAAGATTGCATTGTTTCAAATGATAATATTCATTATAATCATGTAATCTAGACTGTTCACTGAAGTTTGGAAGCTGAGGATTTTGACATTCCTAAACTGGAAATGTTTCACTTTGGTGTGAATTGCTTAAGAATCGAGACTTTATTTTCCTGTGGTGTATTTAAGCCATAGTAGGACCTGCCAAGCAAGCGTGCCAGCACCCCTCCTTGCCCTGTGAGACAGGATGCATGTCAAACCTCACTCTATATGTGACATTATGGAAGATGTAGCACTCCAGCAGTGCTACTCTGTAGGAATGGTGGGACTACAGGGATTACATGCCTCATGAGTAAATCCATGTACCATAAGAAAAATGAAGCCTATTGTTTTAAAGTTCTTGGGACTAAATTATAAATCTCTGTTTTGGCTCAAATATATATATATATATAGTCTAATTTTTGGAAGGCTAATATATTTTTTGGCTTTATAAAAAGCTTCTCACAAAAAGAGGTTTTCCAGAAGTTACTTGTTCTGCTGGGAAATTCCAGTGGAAAACTCACATCCAACTGTAGCTATAAATAAACCGAAAACCACTCCAACAGGGTCCTGACTGATGCTATACGTGCCTATAGGGAATGCACTGGACTTACTTTTCCAACCCAATGAGTCTCCTAAAATAAAGCAGAAAATTAAGCTGCCCACTGCTGTGGATCCCTGAGCTGCCTGCAAGGTGCCCCAAGGCCACGGGGCGGCCTGTCCTGCCTGGTGGCAACTCTGCGGGCTGTGCTCTGCCAGACCCTGTGCTCTGCCAGGACCACAGGCACCTGGCACCGGAGCTGGGGTTATGGAAGGGGGACATCCTGCAGCAACATCCTTTCCCCAGAACCGCCTCGCACACTGAAAAACATCAAGGGCAGCCCCATCATTACATATTCTGCCTGATATCTTAACCACTTTGAAAAGATTCCCTTAATATTCTTTCTTCTTTAAGACCATTGGATTTGAGGTAGCTGTACACTAAAAAATTGCTTTTCTATGAACCATTCTGTATACCCACAAAAGCTTGATCAACCATGTTGTAAAGTGTCTTTAAACAGTTTAATAATTTTCCTACATGATGTCTTTTAAACTTACTTTTGATTTCGATTTGTTCCACTCTAAACCATTCGATGCCACATCCCATACATTCTGGGCTCCCCTAACTTTGGTTGGATTAATCCAGTTTAAATGTTTTATTAACTTGTATGATGGGTGAACATGCTGACATAGGGTTTGACTAGTTACCGTAAAAAACATTCATGCTACTTGCTCAGTACTAATGCATACTAAAATATTTGTACAGCAACTCTTGGTCTGTTTTGTACTGACATCAGTACTTGCTACTTTTATATTAATAGATTCATCTTTAATAGACTTTTAGTTGACCTGAAGCAAAAATAACTTTACCTTGCTGTTTTACAAATATCTTTCACTCTTCTCTCAGTCTGTTCAAATATTTGCATTGAACCATCACTGTGTATCTAAACCATCACTGTCTGCTTATCTTCCACACATGCAAAAACATGGCAATAAGATTAGCAGAATAATCATTTTTAAGCCCAGACTGACAAAAGCATACCCACTCAATTATACTGAATTACACTAATGGTAAAATACATTATAATTGTAAAAGATTTTTAACACCATAATTATACTGGTTTCTGCCCTTAAGATAAATAGAATATCCTGGCAATATTCCCCTCCTTAATAAAAAACAAAACTGAGAATACATATAGTATTGTTTATACCATTTAAAACAATATACTTTTATGTTAAATATACTTCATAGTTCTTGCTCCTACCCAGTGTATTCCTTTATTCCATTCCTGTCTTTCACTTTCTCATCTCCATTCTACTCTGTAGATAGAACTGCCAGTTTAGTGCATGGAATAAACTTAGTGATAAATTATTTGTGCGGCAAAAAATGTATTTGATTTGGGAGTACATTATAGAATTCAAAACATAAAACCTTTCTCACAAAGCCTTCCTGCTCTTTTTTTTCTCTCCTCCCTCCCGCCCCCGCCTTTTATTTGGTACTATGTTGTTGGCAATTTCTGAAGCAGACATATGACAGCTTTGGAGGCTTAGCAGTCTGAATATATAAATACTCTCTTATGGGTATGGATCATCCTGAAAAAAAAGAAGGCTTAAAATGTAAGGTTAAAAATGATTAGATTAATTCAAATTGAACAACAGAAGATTTAGTTCTCTGGCACAGCAGCTACTGTTTATTTTCTCAAGAAAAATGCTTTCAGGTTTACAGAAATGTGTTCTCACAGTAAGCCCTCGAGTGTCAGAAGGAAGACTGACTGCAAAACTTCAAATGAAGCTCATGCACACATGTTTCATGATGTGCTAATTACTCACTCATGGGAAATTCCTGCCTTAATCACAGCACTGACTGCACTGCGTATTTCTGGAAACACCACTGTAAATAAGACACAGCAAATAAATGAGTATCTCCTTGAGCTGGAATTAACCATGCTCTAGAAACTGCTAAGCTCTTTCCCAAAAAGTAATTGGAAAGGTTTTGGTGAAGGCCAATATGTCGTAACAGATCTCAGTTTTTGGAGGGTATGATTCACCCATCAGCTAAGGCTCTCATTCATCATTTATTGTGCATGTACACACTTTCCTGCAAGCATGCATATAGCCTGCACTGCAAGAGAACTGATGAAGCTCAGATTCCTAGAGACTGGAGACTCCCAGCTGGATTTCCTGCTTCCTGATAAGCGTGGGATCGCACATGGTCTTTTCCTCTGTGGTCACTTCCTCTCACAAAGCTGATGAACTTAACATCTCTGCCTCTCTGTGACCTTTTGTCTTTTGTCAGATTTGTTGGACATTTATCAACACCTTCAGGAGTTACGAGAGCGGAGGAGCAGACCAAGTGTCCCTGCGTTCATTCCTTGTTTTGGGGCAAGATGCTGTCTGCATGGGTTGAGACGATGTTGAGTGTTTTACAGATAAAGAGGATTCCTGATGGTTTTTAGGACATATTTCATTGGCACAATGCTCTTGCAAACGTTTGTGTGTGTAAGAACCAAATAACATGATAACAACCATGCAGAGCACTCGTGAGCAGAGAAACCAGGCCTAAATATACTAGAAAGGTATATAATTACATAAAACTGACAAGTCCTCAACAGTACAGCTGTATTTTCAAATACAGCACTTTCTTTTCAATGTTTGCCTCTGCCAGTTCAAAGAGTTTGTCAGTTTAAAAATATAACAAATATTTCTGTCCAATAAGAGTCTAAAATGCAAAAGACAAATAATCAACATTCTAATTCATTTCTTCAGGACTTGACACTTGACTTTATCACATCATGATTTTTATTTGCATTAAAACCATTTTGCTTCTTTAATATAACGATTTGGGGTTTTATAAGCAAATATGGTTGATTCATCCTATTGTAGACACTTATAAGTAAGTCCAGATGATTCACCCTATTTTAATGCATGCTTTCAACCTGTTCCTGTCTTGCTGCCTCCCTCTTCCACGTCTCCAAGCTTTGACCTTTTCTGCTTTGTCCCAGTTCTTATTGAGTGTTTATTTCAAGTACAGTGACCCTATAGACTCTATAAGAGGGTTTTTTGCAACCCCTCTTCTTTCTGCTGTTTTCACCTTTATCCAGCTTCCCCATCAACTCCATCCAAACAACTGCAATTGAAGTAATCATTCTTCCTCAGTCTCTTTCCATTGCCTCCTCCTTCTCCCTTTATCCTCTTTGCTTATCTCTCTGTATTAATCTCATTCCAATTTCTCTCTTTTTTTTTTTTTTGCTATCACAACTATATTTTTACCTAAAGGTGGAGCATCTCAAGAAACAGGTGGTTATTACCATCTTTACTCTGTCAGCACTGCTACCCTTATTCGATTTACCTCTGAAAGTGGATGTTGATAGGCAGTAGCCAGAAGCCTATCAAGCAGGAAAGCATTTTGAGGAAATTCATAGGGCCTCCCAATACAGGTTTCTGTGAAAGATGTTGCAAAAATGGGTTCTAGTCAGCCTGTGGCTTCCTGGGCTATGCCAGTGGGGAAGGATAGTTTGGTCTCCTCCCATGGAAGACATAAACTCTTTTTTTACAAATGAGCCAGTGGGCATTGGTGAGAGTGTTTTATGCTCTTTTCAGATCAGATTAGAGGTCCTTTATTATAGAAGATATTTTCATCTTGAAAATCCCCGAAGGTATGATGCCTTTCTCTCTTCTGCCCATTTGTTCTATCCCCCTCCTTTTATTTATTTATTATTTTTAATTTTATTTTTTAATTAGAGCTACTGCCTTCTAGAAAATGTGTTATATATGTGGACAGCAAGCAGCTTGCAGTTACGGTTAGCTACATCAGATCATACAAAACAGACCCTCCAGCTGACTCTGTTCTTCCATCTTATCCCCTAACTACGCAATTAAAGCATTGCCAGAGCACTATCTGCAGAAAGCAGATTTTTCTGACTTAAATGAAAATTAATTTTATTTTAAGTCTGTATTCAGAATCGCCAACTCCAAATTCAGATATATCTGGTGATCTGCTGCTTTAAATAGATCAAATGATAAAGTGTGTTTAATGTGTAATGATAAAATATGTTTTTAATGCAAATGATGCATGTTCATTAATAATGATGATTTTCTAGTAGCAGAATAATTGAATATTTGAGTTATCAGAAGGAGTAGAAGTTGGGAGGGAAAAATAAAAAATAATCTGTGTAGAGAAGTTCACTTCAGAGCCTACACATGATATGAGTTGGGAAACTGCAAATGAAAGATGTGCACAGCCTTGTATCATTAGAAGGTAAACGTAAGCCAATGCACAAAGTTCAATACAAATATATTTCCATTCTTAACTGCACTTGAGGGCCTCAGTGATCAGTTTAGCTCTGGTGGCAAATGAAACAGCAGTCCTTGAATGTACAGAATCCACGTGGTTTCCCAGTGCCACAAGGCTTGAGAAAAGTGAATGATGACTAGTGTGTGACCCAAAGCATTCTGATAATTTTATTGAAAGTTATGTAGGTCACATATAACATTAACATGAAAATGACTGTCTCATGTCTATTATTCAAGATGTCTAGAGTGGTTTCTCATTTCAGTCTTGCTAAGGAACCTTTCCCCTGTGAATGACTAAATTCACCTTCAGGAAGAAATCAGCCATAAAAGAAGTCAAATCCAAAAGGTCAGAAAAAGTTTTGAACAGTTATTTTTTATTTTAATGTGAGTTAAACAATAAAAAAGTCTAGAAACACTTAGTGAGAGCACATATAAACTCCTTAGACTCAAAATATTATCCAATTTAATTTCCAACTGATTAACCAAATTTTAAAAGGTCTTTTTGTACTGCAAGCAAATCTCTAAATCCTCCAGCTTGGGTCTGTTGCATTGTCACAGCTTACATTGTTTTAGTTCATTTCTGAACTTTACTAAGTTATACTTGTGCTCCTCTTGCCTGGTTCTCCCTTATATAGCTCCATTATATATTTCTGTTTCCCTATGTTATTGCTTCTCGTTTCTATTTCCCTTCTCTGTCTTATGTTTAATTAGGATGATATGGCCTTATCAGAGCTTTATATCATCTTTATTTAGCCAGCAAACTACCTTTACTACAATAGTGCAGTGAGTTTGTGACAGACAAAAGTGAGTTTCTCTCATGTATCCTTTTTGCCATCATTAAAATAGGTTACAACATAAAAGACACAAAAACCCAAACCCTAAAAGCTTGCATCTTTATTAATCATTATTAGCTTTCTTTATTTTCAAGAAGAATAATTCATAACCTTCAATAGAACTAAATGACTATCAAATATGATGTTTTCCTTATGAAAACTTTCTACATCCTACAAGAAAGGGCATAAGTGACACTGTTAGAAGAGAGACATAGCACATACAGTCCAGATATTTAAATTATTTTATCTGCCTTGTAAGTGCTATTTTAAAGCTACCCAGGCACACCTATGAGGTTTGACATCAGAGAGAAGACTTGAGAATACCCAGCTGCTTCCAGTGAAAAAGAAATACTGCTATTTCAATTGATACTAATTCTTACTTATTTCACTAGACCAGTTTGGAAGAATAGGTTTATGTTTGTAAGTATAAGATAAAATATAATTCAATTCTGTAAAACATGAGTGTTCGGTTTAGTATGGTACTTTTTTGCCAAGGACATAAAACGTTGTTTCAACAATTTTTTTCTTTTCCATTTGGATCCAACACACCTTACATAAAATGTGTGCATGGTCAGCAATTATGAATGAATACCCAGAAAGTCAGCTTTGTTTTATTTGAAAAACATACAGTGAAAATGTGCAAAAACTTAATCCCTCTTAGGAACTTTGCATGCATGACAGTCAAGTCAAGCCTTTGCTAAATCTTCCAGGAAAATCTAATCTGTGATCTAACTTTTTAATTAAATGCATGATTATATATACTTTTAACATGATATAAGACCTACTTTGAGCTGCCCCTATTTTTAAACTTTTTGAATATTGAGTCAAAATGTTAGCACATATTTTTTATTTTGCAGATATATTAATCCTGCATTTCACTCAAATGGTTTTAATGTTTTTTTTGTCTTTCACAATTTAGCTGCAATTAAATGTGGTTATGAAACAGTTGCTGCAGAACTTGGGAATGGTCTTGCAGTCAAAATGTTCTTATTCCACTTATAATGTAATAGTTTGTGTGGTCATAAGACATTAACTTCAATTTCACTATCAGAAAATCTGATGAAACATTAATAGAACAATGTATTTAACTCTTCTAGCCAAACATACTGACCCAGTACCAAGTATTAGAGCTAGTCAAAATGAGACTGGTTTATTTTTTCCAGGCTGTTGTCTAAATTTTACTAAAAGCTGGCCTGTTCATTCTCCCACCAGGATAAAGGTGAAGATAATTATGGAACTGTCTTAAGCAACTTTAGTAAAAATATCATATACCATACAAATATTGCCTTTGTCTACAAATAAGTTTCTCAGAGAGATTAACTTTATATCACAGTTTATTAAAAGGGCAGTTTGCAATATACCTAATCTGAGAGGACTTCTTGTTGCTGTTGTGCTCTACACATTTATCACGATCTTAAAAGGCCTTAACTCATTAGGTACATATTAGTATTCCCATTAAGCAGTCATTGTATCACAGTTACATCAATGTTTTTATTGCTTGTTATGTGTTGATTTCTCTTCAACAAAATTCTTATGAGTTGAGCTAGGCCACCTGCCAGACGGACTCGATCCAAGCGAGCAATGCTTTGCAGGCTGCTTCTCCAAGGCTTCCAGATTTGCTAATTCAGCACTGATTCCAGATGAACTTTAAATCTAGTTTAATTTATATTGTGTCTACACTAGGAAATTGATGTTGTTCAAACATAATTGTTTAAGAAAGATGGTGAGGGAGTATTTATATCCTAGGAAGGTTAGCTTTGCCACTCTGGCAGTTAGATGTTTGAACCAACATCCATTGATGTCAGTTCAAAGACTCCTGTTGACTTCCACAGTCTTTGGATGAGATTCTAGATATTTAATTGGCCATCTGCATTTATATTTGCTATGACAGTGCATACACATTTGCTGTGGCCACTGCATATGCAGTTTCCAAAAACCATTTTTGGTAACTTGCTTTAATATATTATATTCAATAGTTATTGTAGATTCACTTACTGAAAATATTTCACCTCATCTTTCACCAGAAAAACAGTAAACTATAGATATATAGATCACTTTGCATTCTTACAATTGCTTTTAGCATGCTCCTGACTCAGGTTATCTTAAAAAAGTTATGCTTCCTTTTATCTTCTAAGGAGAAATTATCTACATTTATCTACATCTGTGTTGAAAATAACTTCAAAATGACTCAGTTTGCCACTGTAAATGATAGATTGTTATTGTGCTCACCTCTTTTCTACAAAAGCTACTAGAAAACTTTTGAGAATAAATGTACATCCACATTTTTAATTTGAAAGAATGTTGTTCAAATAAAGAAAAAATAATAATCATTTATTATAATATTAGAAATAGACACAGCTTAAAGAACTGCTGCTGTCAAGCATTTACAATCTTAAGGGATGTTTCTGTACCTAAGGAGATAGAAGAAGCAAATCTGTATGATCATATAGGTCACAAAAGACCTGGTAATCTTTGATGTTTAGTGAACGAAAGCAGCTTATAGAAGTCAAATGAATTGTTATGTATCACTATGAAACACAACCAGCTGACACGTGACAAGGTTAGTATTTTATGTTTTAGTATCTTACTGCTGTTACATTTGCCCAAAACTTTGGAGTTTTCCAAAGCTTCTTGTCATACTCATTTAATGTTTCTCCATAGATGCTTCAAAACCTCATCTTATTTAACTTAAAAACTTTATGCCAGGATATTTATCCTGACTGTCTACTTGCTTTGCATGTGAAAACAAGCTTTGTTCCCTTCTATAGCTGCATATTTATGTATGTACTCAGAATATTGCATACCTGCTAGTACTTTAACCAAAAGATACGGACTCTTTTTTTATGTACTTATTTGCATTCTGCTGATCTCATTTGCTCTTATATATTCCATGCTCAGAAAGTCTGCCAGTTTGCCTTGCTAAGTGACACGAACACCTATGAAGAAAAATCACTGTAAGAACGAGCAAGTTTCCATTCTTCTTTGAATATCAACACCTATTTGTCTCTCTCAAGATTTGTATTAGTACATCTCTCCTCTGAAGATCTGGATTAACACGATAGTAGAGCTGCTTCCAAGAGACATCCTTCGTGTTCACAAAGGCCTCATTTCCATATCTAACACAATACAACCCAAAGCTCAAACTTCATTTCTCACTTACATGCACTGCGTATAATAATCCCTCCTTGGACCAAATGGCTGCCAATATCTTATTCCAGCTGGTAACATTTTGCATTTTCCTGCCCAGGTATGCAACATTAGTAAACCATTCTCAATATGCTTTTATACCTATATTGCCCTTTAAAAGTACTACTATCATAATTTCTCTCTAGTCTATTCAGCGGAATTTGGTCAGTGAAATTTAAGATGATTTTCTTAAACTTTGCAGTCTTCTAGGCATACGGAATTTGTCACTAAGGAAAACAAATATGTATGAAACTAGAAGCCAAAACAGAACTATGACCCTGATTTACCAACTTCATAATCATTTTACATATCTTTAAGTAGCAGCAATGATGACTATATTTTATTTCAGAAACAGAAGGAGAACTAGGAAAAGTGTTCCCAAAGAAAGCTAAATGTAACAATTAAAAAACTATTTGGAAATTGAGACCCACTTCTAGACCAATGAGCTACTACTCTTCATTAGAAAGGAGCGAAACAAAACAAAGTAACTCAGGGACCACCTCTAAAGCCATGTAGTGGAAAAGAAGGCATCAGATGACAAGAACATGTAAATGTAAGAAATGAAATTGTTCAAAAAATTCAAAAATCTGCAAGTGCAAGTAAGGAAAACAAAGAGCTGTAAAACATAAGACTGAACTATTAATTACAGGAAAATATCAGGCACAAGTTTGAACAAAGACTGTGTAAAAATAAAATAATGGAGAAAATCAGACTAAACCAAAGGACATTTTTTTACAAGATGCTGTTTAAAAGACTAAACAAGTGGGAAAACATCTATCACTGCAGGCTGAGTCCCAGTGTCTCCTGTGTCTAGGATGCCCAGGTGAAAAATGGCACTGTGATGAGCTCAAGCCAACTGCAAGGTCACCCCCCCGAGGTGAGGAACAGGGAAGATAACAACCAGGGATTAAATATCAGGCAACTTGGGGAAAAGAACGCTATATCTTAGCTGAACTGAGGCAAAGGGGACAGACTTAGCCCTGATCTACCTGGGGGTCGTGCTACGACATACAGCCGGATGATGTAGCTACTGGTGTTAATGGAAAGGCAAAGCTCCTTTACCCTGCAGGTTAACTACAAGAACGCCTAGATTAGTGATACCGTGATGCTGTAATTACTTACTGCATGAGCTGGTCGATATTTGCAATGTGCTTATTTACTGCCCACTTTCAGGTTGGAAAGCTGCAATGGAAAGTGCAAATGGCTTGTCCTGCTGAAAATAAATCCATGTAATTTCTTTTTTAGCTTTTTCAGAAGAGCAAGCAATTTTTCAACTCTGCTATATCTTACAGCTGGCTGAGCCTGCAGAATTCTGAGCTACAAACATGCAGAAATGCTCTATGCATTTTGCTGAAACTTAATAATTACTCTACTGTTAAATATGCAGCATATGTGGATTCAGATGGACCTGGAGACAGGGAAAAAACTCTAGCCTTTTGCATTTGGTGTCTTTGCCATGCTTAAAACAATAGATCAAAACTCAGTGTCTTAAAACTCAAATTCAGTCTTATGTGACCCCCAAGTGAACAAAACAGGCAAGTTAAAGGTTAAAGCTATTGCAAGTCATCAATGTATCTTCTTCTTTTCAAAGATTCAGAGGACATATAAGAGTGTGCAGTGCTGAATAATATTATCCTGCCATTTACTGCCTTGTGAATGTCAGAGGCGGAACATCATGTGAATCTAAGCACTTCCCTTGCAGTCTAATGACTGAAAGATCTGGGGGACATTTTTGCATAGTATCTATTTTAAAGAAATTTCTGTGACAAGCTATGTCATTTTCTAGGATCCTATGCAGTACAGACAACAATTGATAACAACAAAAATTGATAAGCAACAATTACAACAATAAGCAACAATTTATAAAAATACTAGTTAATTACTTAAAATATCTCTTAGATTACTAAAAATGGAAATAACAGAAGGTGAAATATTTTCAGTCCCTTCAAATCCTTTAACTTGTACTAGGAGTAGACAATGTATATTAGCTGAAACTTCAACCACTTTGCTTCACTATTATAATATTTCTAAATTCAAATTTCAAAATTTGACAGCTGGGAGCACTTTGTGTTGCCTGTTATGGACTATAAGTGTGAATGAAATGGGAGTGGATGTCATTCACACAAGGGCACAATTTCTCTTGATAATAAATCCCCTTATTTCTATCTAGTCTTCCTTTTAACATGCACAAAAAGCAGTTAAAGTTACACCTAAAGGTATGCTTTGACTACAGAGTTGTAGGAGGGAATTGAAACAAGTTTTTAAATGTATGAATGATGCACATTACATATTTGAAATAGCAAGTAATTCTTCTTACTCTTAAAATACTAATAGTTTTCCTTTGTATTAGAGATTTTCAAGGCTTACATTCAACCTGTTATGCCAGGCATTTGTCTCTTAAGCAAGCAGACCGATAAGGAACTAATGAGTAATTTGTTAAGGACCAATGTTTGTGGACAGGATAAAGTATCTCCCAAGAATTACTGACACCTTTCTCCTCCCAGTAAAATGCTGCAGAGTCCTTTCCATACTGAGTTTAAAATAACTGATGTCGTAATATGACCTGCCATAATAGTTCCATTCCAAACAAATGGCTAAAGTAATAGAGATTGAAAATGGACTATTTGCCCAAGCTCTGAAAAAATATATATATATTTTGCATTGGATGACTTTCTGAAAAATGTTTGCATTTTGGAACTAAAATGAGTTTTCTTGCCTGTGGCCAGCAGGGTTGGCTCAGAGCCGGTGGGCAAAGGGGCACTCAGGAAGTTATCTCATGGCAATCTCATTGCAGTGTTAATGCAGAGAAAACTCACAGTCCAAAGAAAACAAATAATAATTTACTTTTATGTATATTTGAATTGTGCTATTTGTTATTTTACAAAGAGTCTTGGCAGGTTCTCATAAACAGACCAGAGACCAGTAAAGAGATATTTGCTATGTATCTCTTTCAGCTGAATTCAGCTTGTGACAAAGAGAGATGCAAATCTTTCTGCTCCTCATCAGCAAGGGAGCTGCAGAGGCAGGACAAGGGCAAGTCCTTTAGGCTGACAGCTAATCTGAAGGGACACAGAGAATTATTGCCACAGCAAGCTAGCTGAATCACGAATGAAATAGATAATAGAGCCCTTGGGAATTTTTTTGACAAAACTTTGGGGCCAGAACAGGCTGATTCTGAAAACCAGGCCCATTACTTCTGACAAGGATTTGCGAGAGAATTTCCTTAGGTCCAGGACAGAATTGTCATTAGAACCAGAAAGAGTCGTCAGAATGAGCAACAACCCGAAGGCCAGTGGGAGACATGGACAGCTCCAAGAGCTCCGCAGATAGCAGGGTGTCCCAATGAGTCAAGAGTTCAGTGGGGAGGCCATCCCTTGGATGAGGCATGGACCAGTCCAAAGCTTTTGATCAAATTATATAAACATTTCTCTGATTTTCAAAAACAGTTTTCCAACATTAATAAGTCCCTCTTTGTGATGAATGACAAAGAAAGAAAAAGAATTTTTCTAGCGTTTTCTTGAAATATTTTCATTTGGAGAAATGAAAAAGGATTTCTGTTCCAGCCAGCCATAAGGACTCTGCAGACTGTCAGTGTACTACTGAAATAAGTAGAGGGTATAATCCAAAGTACCTATGTTTCAGCTCTCATTTTAGTGCCTCAGATGACAAAACATGGTGACTTGTGTCCTTGTGTAGAATTTGCATATACAGTGGCACAGTTCATCCTGTTGCTAAAGTTCTAGAAATAACAGGATAAATATACATATGTGTATGTGACAGATGATGTACCTTTGTTGCATGATTTGTGTACTTTGTGATATGTTTTGTTAAAATGCAGTGGCTGAGAAGCAGGACAGGAAATCTGCCCCTGTACCTCTTTCAGATGCTTTACTCTGGGGAAGGAGGAGAAAGACATGTTCCTCTTGAGAAATAGCTAGGCAAGATGTCTGTTGAAAAACTGCTGGTTTCTTCTGAGTGAAAACTGCAAAGTAGTGCTCAGTTTTCTTTTTTTTTTTTTTACTTGCTTTGCAGCAAACACATAGTCTAGCCTTAGAGAGGACAGTAAGATTATTTTCCTAGGTCTTCAGGGGACTGAGTAGACTTTTTCAAATCCAAGTGACCACTGAGTATCACATCGGGAGGAGGTAAGCTTGCAAGAAGGAACCTGTGCAGAAGTTTTGTTTTTAAAGCTTCTGGTTTTAATCTGTCTGACAAAACAGAGGTGCTTTCTCTGGTTAGGGTTCTACTGATCATATCATATATTATTGTGCCATCCAGTCAGTCACAGAACATTGAACTAACTCTGAATTTCTCTGTTAACAAATAACACACAGCTCCAAGGTTAGGGTGTTCTTCTGTGGAAACTTGCTTCAATAAAGCTCATTTTGACCAGCATCACTGTCATCTAAATGGACATCAGCCTCTTGGTCATCCCCTTGGCTTTCAAAATTGTCTGAAGCAAGATCAGGTAGCTTTATGTGTTTCTCAAGGGATCTTTAAAAGCATTTAGTAGTAGCTCAGCTATTGCAATACAGATTATTTTTTTTCCCATTCAGAGAAAGCAGAATTTTAACATGGCAGAGCACTTACAAATCCTATGATAAGGTATGGTTTAGAGGAGAAAAAAATGACAAAGTCTGAGTCCTTTTCTCATCTTTAATGTGGTATACTATATATAATTTTCTGTATTTGTCTTCAAAAAAAAACATCTAATATAAAACTGTTTTCAGTAATCTCCATCTTGAAAATCTATTTGCCCTAATGGTATCAATGCTCTCTATAACTTTGAAAAAACCTCTCAACAATGGTATAGTATAGTATTTACTTGCACATTAAAAACCTACACTATAATTTAGTCCTATGTACCCATTATTTCTAAGTGCAGAATTTGTTTGCATGTCACCATATATATGTCTGATTTATAACCTCTGGATTGCAAGATGACAAACCCTCCAAAATAGATAATAAAAGTGACATTGTGATCACTTTTAAAATAGCACTATAAACTAGCATTAATGCATCTAGAATGAATCATACAATAAAACAAACTGTATCTTCTATAGAAGCTGCTCTGTTAGATGCAGGACTGAAAGAAATAACTTGGTAAACAAACTGAAAACTGTTAGTAAATGCACATTTTTCCTACATTTCTTTAATTTATAAAGGTTTAAGGCTCAGAGAGGGATATATCTACCATATCTATGCCAGCCATTGCTCTAAACTCTGTTCCCCAAAGTGAGGCAGAGATCTTCTTTCTTACATCTCATCTTGTGAAAAGATGCCCTTTGCACTGCTGCTAGTACTTCTGCTTTCCATGCTGTTATGTTACTCCAAAAGACATTTTTAAGTGTCTACAGTTCATATTCACCATCTGACGACAGAAGATCCAGATAGTGTTTTGCATTTTGAGTGCCTGTTTATTTTGTAAGGTTTAATACTGTGTATATCAAACTGTATTCTAGATTATTGAAGGCGTAAAGATGCAATATCCCTTTCTAGTGCAGCAGTTTATCAGGCTGCAACATAATCTAATGCATAATCTCTGTAGTACCAATAAAATGCTGACACAAATGGATGGTATTCCAGACTGGTCTAATCCTTTAAGAGGCTGCATGCCCTCAGAGAAGCTCAGCAGACTCCGCTCCAGACGAAATCACTGAGCCTCTAAGACTCAGCACTTCATAGGACCAAATCCTTTAAATACATTATAAAACTCTGCTTTCTACAAAAATAGTAATGACAAAACCCCCAAGCCCTTCCCGCTGTGCTAATGTAATGAGTGACAGATTGGCAGCACGGTGCAGATGGAAGTCTGTGAGCAAACGAGCGAGACTGCTGGGTTCCCAGGGATGAGAGATGTCATTGAGGATAAAATACTGCAAAGGAGCCAAGGGCTGCACTATAAGTGGCTTACTCAGGTGGGTACTCCTACCAAAGTTTTTGAAGTTAGTAAAACTAACCCCACGGGAGTCCTTATACACCTGAAAGTGAGGTTGCACTGAGCCGTTCTTCAGTAGGAGACTGAGGCCATGCTCTTCCCTACTTTGCCAACACCAACACCAAGCTGCTGCCCACGTTGTGCCAGCACATATGTTTTATTTCCACACAGTGACTTGGATCCCTTCAGAGCAGAGAGAGACCTGGACACTTTATTTAGAGAGGGATGCAGAGCCTTGGATTGCCGCCTTGACTTGGTTCATTGCTGGAGCTGGCACCAGGAATGGACAGACCAGAGGTAGTAGACACCACAGTTTTATGATCAGCTTCAGCTGATAAAATTGTAGGCTGATGCCAAAAGGTCAGTTTCCTTTTTCTCCTTTCTCTTTCTCCCACAGCCAGCTACACATCTCGCCATGAGCACAGCTCCTTCTGCGGTTATGACTAGGCTTAAAAGAGTGGCAGGAGATGAGACAGGATCACTCTTTCAGGGGGAATCTGCCACTACAAAAGTTTAAACCACCTGGAAAACTAAAGAAGGAAGGAGGTAGGAGGTAAGATTTGCATTAACTGGCAGAAGCAGTACCACTGCCGAAGTAAACCATGTAAAACCATGGACACACCAAGGTTTCATGGCTGCATGCTAAGTTATGCCTTTGCATTCATCTTTAACATAGAAATTGTTGGAACAGATTTCTACCAAGGACCTTCTTTTTCAGGAAATTAAAGGGAAATTATCTTCTCTCACTTTAGCTTCTCCCAAAGGAGTGCTGCAAGAAATTCAAATTTTAATTAGCAAATCACAAGGAAGCACAAGTTCAGGCAATACATATTCCAAAGCTGTGGTAGAATGAAGAGATCTACTAACTAAAGTATTCCATCTTTACAGGATATTTATTACCAGGAATTAATGCATACAAAATATTGTCTTTGCCCTGTAGTGTAAGTGTGAAACTCATCATCCTGGAGCAATACTTAGCTTGACAGTTTAGGCAAATTCAGAGAAGGCTGAGGTGTTTCTCTCAGTGTTCTCTCAGTCCTCAGTGAGAGCACAAATTTCTAGGGGAGTTTTAAATACTCAAGAAAAAAAAACAAAGCTCCAACAACATATCAGACAGTTCTTACTGGTGCATAAAAACATTTTAAGATTTCTGACCTTGAAGCTGATTCTCAATGCAGCTCAGCTACAGACACCTCTCTTCTCCAGACTACCTGAATGAAGGTATCTTCTGGCACCTGCTTCAGTCACAACCTGGAGTGTATTTTAGATTACAATGATTAGGAAATCTGAGATTTTCTAAAAACTATCCAAGTCAAACCGCCTGTCTTTTGACAATTCCTTATCTTACAAAGACAGCTCTAGGCTGAAGCTTCCATTGGATAAAACTGCAGCCCTTTGGCCTGTAAAAACAGCTGCTGCTCAGATAAGTACGTCCTATATACAATGATAGCCTTTTGTTGGTACTGCTGATAAGGAGGTAATGCCCTAGAGCAAAAGCAAAACACTGGCTGGTAAATTTCTACAAAAAAAAAAAAAGAAATTCTTTTGAGCACTTTATTCTCCATCTGTCCAAGTCAAGCATTCCCGCATCTTCCCTGAAGCATCTGGTGCTGACTGCCTTCAGGGGGTTGGCACTGACTTACAGCCGTGCACAGACAATTAATGGAATCAGAAAAATGAGGGTCTCATGCATGATGTAATTTTGGGGACTTCTTTAAATATTCAATCATATCTGTAGTTTTTGTATCATCCATTATATAAACTAGCGGAACATTTAGAGAGAATATTACTTGCGTACAAACGTGACAAGAGACTTCTAAAGTACATTTTACTTTTAATGTCTTCTCAGAACTTCTCTTACCTTTGATGGGATGACCTCAACAATAAAGGTTAAATTACATCTAAAATTTTTTATAAGCTTCTCATTATTGCCACAAGTGGAATCTCTTGGTCAACTGTCTAGTTACTGTTTGATAATAATTCAAAATTTCATAAATAAATAAAGCTCTCAGCATACTATCTAAATATATATATAACTTTTATTAAGCATAGAAAATGGTTTCACTTAGGAAAATATCAAAAAATTGTCTGCCTACCTCTAAAGCCAGCTAGTTATATGCTAACTGAAAGATCGCTACTTAACTTCAGTATATAGTCCAGCTAAGAATTATCCTCAGTATTGTGCAGACAGACATACGCACAGTTAGTAGCCAGACCTGAAAATCCTCCGGTTATAGAGTTAGGATGGTTAGGATATCACCATTTAATATTTGCAGTGACATAGTCAAATCCCAATTTTTATTATCCCTCTCTCTTCTTCCTGACTTTTCTTATTGCAACAGCAGAATGAAACATCTTTTACTCCAGAGAGTCTGTACATTACTGCTTCCATGATTCAGCTTTAATATAAAATGGTAAACATGTTGGCTTTTTCAAAAAGTAATGACAGATTTGCCCAAGTTCTCATAATGGAAGTACACCTGCTTGAGCTGAAAGCTTTTCGGCAGGGGGAGGCAGGTGAGACTCTGCAAGCATGAAATATATATTTTATTTGTATTTTCAGCATGAGCTTGACTCAACGAATTCCTACAAATAAAACGTTTCTGAGAAAGAAATCACAGTGAACTTGTTTTGAACCAAATTTGGAAGGTACATTCAGCTTCAGTAACTGCCTAATGACTTCTCTGAAGAAAGTCACTTTTGGAGATTTTTTTTTTTTTACTATAATAGGAAAAGAATGAGAAACTGTAGTAGATGTGATTGTGGTCAGAGGAAAAAAATGGGAAAATAGCATGATCTCTAGCACTATATTTGTCAGGAAAGCTACAGTAGAGTAGGGCAGTCACATCAAATCTATTCGCTTATGAACAGAAAATAAAAAGCAGCAGTTTAAATATGTAGGCAAAGTAAGAGGCCTTGCTTTTGAAAGATACAAGAAGAAATCACTATGTTCTCCAGACATTTTGTAGCTTCAAGGGACCTACTTCCCATGGCTTTACTTCCCTAAGCAACTGTGTCTGCCGAGAGTAAGAGCTGAAAACACCCCTGCTCTGGTCTGCTCTCCCCTGCCTCGACCTGGTGGTTCTTCTGCTGCCCTTGGGGCAAGGAATCCGTCAAGAAGAGCAGGGGCCGGATCCAGGTTATTTGGGGTTGGTTGCTTGGCTGTGGTCTGGATCACTTCCCACAGCCAGCTCATACCACCCCAAACTCGATCTGCCAGCCTAACCTGGGCCTCAGCCCAACACAGGACAAGGCCAAAGGCAGGCAGAAAGAGTGAATCCCGCCGTTTCCCCATTCCTCCTCCCCAAAACAGTGTCAAGAGCCCGCCAGCTGCACACAGGCCACCCAGGGTCACTTCCTCCATGCCCGTCCCTCGTCTTTGGAATAAGGGCTAGAAACAAGGAAAAGATCTTCACACATTAAACGTCACCGCAGCAGCAGCTAATGCCTTGCTACCACTAAATAAATAAATAAGTAAATAAATAAATGCTTCTGAAAGATTTCATATGCTTTTCCTGTTAGACAACCATTGCAGAAACAAACACTATTTACACTACTTAGAGAATATGATTTTTAAAAAAGCCTTTTTTTCAGTTTTTGTGAAATTAAAAGAAGTCATGTACCACTGATTTTCTTGACAGCAAGTAGTAATGAAATGATATTCATAGCTTATATTTAGCTTATATTTTCTGGTACAGCAGATAGCACTAAAAACTTATCAGATGTGAAAATATGCAATTAAATCTTTTTAAAGTGTCTGGTAGTGGAACAAATTCTGCAGTAACATAAAATCTATCCATAGGTCATTCTATGCTTAAAAAGCATTTATCCTTGTCAGTGGCTGCCTTGCAGCCCCACTGAGCATTGCATTTCACTGGAACAGTCAGAGCAAGTTTGAACGGACCTTACAGCAAGAACACTTAATACATTTAAAATGTATAATTTTGAATGCAGAAGAATACTCTAAGTTATAAATAGAAGCTGAGATGAAAGATAATGATTAATTGGGAGTCAGCAACAATACTTGCTGATTAGTGGAAGTTGGCATGCCTGGCCATCAAAACCAGGGTTCTTGAATATGAGAGGGATATCAGGAAAGGAAATATATGAAAAAGCTGATACATAAAAAATGGACACTTCTGAGAGAGTGAACAGATTTGGAACCATTTTTGAAGTGCATTGGGAAAACATTACAAAATCAGACTCATGGGAAAGAATAAATACAGCTGTAATTTATCTAATGAAGGTAATTTTATTTTTCAGACACTTTCTTTTATATTTTCAGTTATCAATATACCAAAAAACCTTTTCTTTGGTTTATCTGCATAACACTACTGCTAAATCAAATCTACTCCTTAGGGGCTCATTTATGCAAGAATGGGGCGGTAATATTTCCCCTTTTTTAATGTCAAGCTAACAGAAAGAATTAAAAACACAATTCAGAATGCTTTAAACTCATTTCTGAAATTAAAATGATTCCAAATTTTTGAAGAAAATCAGCTGTGTAAGGAATAGACTTTTTTATTATTTAAAAAAGACACCTGAATGTATTACTATTTCAAAACCATTGTCATAGACACAGTTGAACAGGAAAACCTAACTTAGCTAAATGTTATGATTACTCAGGTTGTTTTCATAGACATAAAATTTCCTAGAGATTTCTGAATAGAAGTAAAAAAAAGCAAATAAATTTTTCTAGCATTCTTTTTTTTGCATTTTCACTTAAATCACCAGAGTGTAACATAATCCATATTTTATGTCCTGTGTAACTTTAAAATAGCACACTCTGACATTTTGTGTCTGTTGCTGTTTATTTTACAGTAATGTTTTTCCTAAAGGAAGGCAAGTGAATGTGAAATTGTTGTCTGCTAGGGTGCTTATCATTAAAAAATCAACCACTTCAGTAAATTCTTCATAATTCCCCATCGCTTTGTATTCAAAATAGTTGAACAAAAAGCAATTCATATGACATTTCCTGGAACTCTTGTTAAAAAGTGACCTTTGGATGAATAACCAATATCTTTAAAATGCTGCAGCTGCAGTGTGGTCAAAATTGTATTGCTGTTGTGGCAACAGCGTGAACAACTCAGGGCAAGACCTAGAAGATCAGCTTCGGTATATGAAATGAAACAAGAATGGTGTCACAGAAAGGTATTTTCAATACCTATTTATTGATTTCACTTTGGCACTCATTTTTTGCACAACCTAGACATCTCCATTTCAGGGTTTATACACATTGCATAGTTTAGGGAACTAAATATCTTTACCCTGCTCAACTTCTGTTAGGACACAGACTTGACTTAAAGAGATCCCTGCAGATACTGTTCTAGCACCTGAGCTCAGATTATGCTTCACACCAGGTAGCAACATTCAGTCTGTCTGGGACAAACAGGGCAGGTTTTGGAACAAGCAGCAGAACAGTCTGCTGGCGGAGCAGGAGATTTGCCACTTTATGAAGCCTTGTTTGACCTTCAATAAGACAGGATTCATGGGGAAAGAGGAACACCAGGAAGAGAATCTGTTGGTTCTGGACTGCAGAATTTAGGGACATCCAGCTAGAAGAAGGTGACCCTGGTTTCAGATTCTTAACTTAAGAGTATTTCTGCTTTTAGCTGGTGATTATGTAATGTAAAACACATGAAGTCTCTTGAGAATCTGCTGGCTGCCTAATTTGATGCCTTTCATCAAAAGAAAAACCAGTGCACTGACTCTTTGGAGACTGTCTTTCGAAATTCCCAAGCCAGGCTCTTATCCGCAGGAGAGGAGTATTGGGAAAAGCCCAAATCATTGGTCATATGAACAACCGTTACGTGCAACAAAATTTTTGTATTGACTAAACATTTCACTCCAACTCTTCTAGCATTAGCCAAGATTAAGCAAGTACTTTTAGGTCCGGCACTGCCTTGGTTGTGGGGGCTTGTGTAGTCCTTTAGGCTCACAAATCTGCCAGCTCAGGCGCCAATGTGATGAGCGCAGTGAGGATGCTCAGCAGCAGCAACACCACGCACGCTCACCAACAAATATCATCACACATGCATGCAAAAAGTCTGCGTGGCAACGTGCTTCCTCCAGAGCGAGAAGATGAGCCTTATGAGCCAGGAGAGCTGCTGCCGTTATCAGTGCCTCCCCCCTGCTCCCTGCCTGGGCTCCGGGCATGCCGCCATCCAAATTACGGCTGCCTCCTGGGCAGGTGCCTCATCTGGGGGAAAACAGCTCTCCTCCATTTAGCACGTTTGTTCAAAGCTGACAGAAGTTGGCTGAACGCTGTAAACTGTAATTCTAAAAGAACAAAAGAAGCTGCATGTTGCAGGTGCTGCCTCTTGTATTTGGACTAATTAGAATACATGATCACAACGGCAAGCTTTGCAAAAGAAAACAAGAACGAGCCTTGAGTTGAATTCTCCAGAGATTATTCTGTGGATATAAACAAATTAACAATATATCTGCAATCTTCAATGTTTCCTTTTTGGGTTATTTCCTTTGCTAATTTTATAAAAGTTGGAGTAATAAAATTAATAGTTGAGTCAGAAAAGCACACATCAATCCATAAAAATCAGTAGAAGTTTGTCTCTCAAAATAATATTTACTTTTGAATATAATTTGAATATGTACTTTCTAGAAGAACATATTTGCATTGAAATACCTGTTTATCCATAATGTATATCTTTATGGCTTTACATATTGAATTGCAAAACCTGTTTGTTATTTTAATATAACAGCATTTGGCATAACATATTCCTTTTAGTGATTACTGAATTTTAGTACAAGTAAACATAAGAGTCTTAACTAAATGATGGTGTTACAGGGGAAGAGGGAAAAAGAGTGAAAAAGCAGATGACACAGAATAGTACCATGTGCTTTATTAACATGGCAGTTGAGCACTGAGTCGTGCAGTATTATTACTGCTGAGCACCACTTTGAAACTTCAAAAATGTCACACATTACAGCAGCAGCATTTCCCATGATGATTTCAGGTCTGGAGGTCTGTTGCTTTTAATAATATTTTATATTTTATTCTGCATAATTATAGGTAGGCTTGCACTTTCATGACAAACTGCTCATTGCAGTGAAAGAGGGAAACAAGTATATTGTGAGATATTTGCTCCTAAAGTGCTGAACTCGATGGCATTGAGGATTAAGTGGTTCAACCCCATGATTTTTAACAAAGATCTTTCCTTTTCTACAGGAAAAAATGCTCTTTATATAGAATCTCAGGACCATGACACTAGTTATGCTGGTTAAAAAGTTTTAAGAATGCCCTGTGAAATAAAGTCATTTCCATGTGATGGGTATAGGGTAAACTAAACCATACTAAGTAGACAAGAGTAGGCAAGACAAGATAAAATTATAATTCTTCCGAGAATAACAGAAGATAAAATACTCAAACTATTTAATTTCTTAAATTCATAACTTAATATACATAGGAATCTGGAAGATTAAGAAAAGCTCATTTCTTATTTTTCTGCCAGGCTAATAGAGAAGCAACAGCTGAGCACTTCAGATGCACTATGATGAAACTCAGGTCGGTCATCATGCAACTGTCCTTAATATTTAATTAATAATATGAAATTAGAAATAAAGGGTTTCTCAACGGTAGGTATTATAAACTCAGAATGACATACCATACTGCAGCTCCTGCTAAATTGCAAGTCCTTTTAGATGTAAATGTTCCATGAGGGCAAGGCTCTTTTTTTTCCTCTAGACTGTGGAAGAGACAGACAGAAATGACTGGAGAACTCTGAACTCATGTTGAATTAATCCAAACAGATTCAGATTTATAAATACACCCCTGTCTGTCCAGATATTAAAGCAGAAAAGTAACAGAAACTAGTTGGAGGCAGAGGAACTGGAACTGTCTGGAACAGACTACTCAGGTTGTGGATCCACATCAGAGGGGAAGTGTAACGCAACTTACAGAGCAGTCAGGGAGAGCTGGATGATAATCCCTTTTGTCTAATGTTTTTAAGTATGAGTGAAGGAACAATTTTATTTCTGACTGGACAAAATTAATATTCACTGACTATCAAAAAAGTTTCAGACAAGTTCTCAGATATAGATCATTGTTAATGAAAAAAATACACTGGAGTTCATCACAACCCTACACCAAATAGCTCCAGGAAAAGCTATTTTAAGTGGCTTTGCTTATATATTCTATTCGGAGATGATTTTCAGGATCTATAGATTAAATAAATCAATGAGAGAGTAAAGATTTCTAAGTCTAAATGTAACATGCAAACCCTGCTTTGGATGAGGTAGCTTTTGGCAGCTCACCTGAGGAGATATGTGGCTAATTTCTGATTCAGCTAAATTTAAGTGACAAATAACAGCATAAATTCTCAGTTCACCTGCACTTTTTGGATGTGATGTTCATGATTCATTGCATATAATACCATACTTATTTTTGCCAATTTTATCATAAATTTCTTCAATAATATTATTGAAGATAAGAGTTTGCTGCAGTTCTGAAAGGATTAGAGATTTACATAAATTATCAAAACTTCCACAACTACTTATGTAAAATGAAAGGTCTCAAAGGCAACACCAATGGTTTGGAGTATGGAATTGCTTTTTTACAAGCAATTTATTCTCTTTTTAATTATTGGAGTTTCTTGCACTCCCTATAAGCTATTGAATCCTGAGAGAAGATATCTGGCATAACGTTTCAAGTGGTAAATTTCCAAAATCAATAGAATAACTCTAGGCATGAATTTGACCCAGTGAAGTTCATTGATCCATTGAAGTTATTGACCTGACAGAATACCTTAGTCTTCCTTTGACTGGATATTAATGAAGCACCACAAATAGCTTAAATACCAAATTGAGCTGATAGTTCAGATCATGGCTTATTAATTGATTTTAAATAGCATATGTTACTGGTTAAATTTGAGAGCTTTAAGCTACAGAAGTGCATATAGGATCATAATATAACTCAAGTTGGAAGGAACCTCAGGATAACTGCTCACTCAAGTTGGATCATAGATGAAAAACTTCCAAGGATAGAGACGACTACACAACCTCCCTGAGCAACCAGTGCTCCTGCTGACCTGTCCTCACTCTGAAGAAGTTTTTCATTCAATATTCTTGATGTGGACTAACATGTGATGAGCAGATCCCTTCCCTAGATCACTTCCCTAGATCTACTACCACACCCAGGGGGTGGTTGCTTTCTCTGCTACTGGGGTGCATTGCTGTTCACACTCAGCTCGTGGCCCACCACAGTCTCCAGGGTCTTTACCAAAGAGCTGCTCCCCAGCCCTATAGTCCCCATCTTACATTTTTACATGGAATTATTCTTTTCCCAGCATATCAGTAAGTAAGAAAATAGAACATATATCAGAAAAGTAAGTCTCTAATCTCTAGATACATAAATTAGAATTCACTTTAGGGGAGTAGGAAGGTCTACTGGAGTTCTCTAAGGCTGTATAGGCCCTTATGAAAAATAGGAAGGGTTGGAAAGTGTTGAGATAACTCAGGTGAAGAGCCCTGGGAACCCATTCTCCCTGTTACAGAGCTTTAACAAGTTAAGCATGAGCCAGCAATATGCCTTTGTGGTCAAGAAAGCCAATATGATTCTGGTCTGAATTAGGATGAGTGTTGCCAGCAGGTAGAGGTAGAGGGAGAGTCCCCCTCTGCCCAGCTCTGGCCACACCTGGAGTACTGGGTGCAGTTCTGGGCTCCCCAGTACAAGAGGGACATGGAGCATCTAGAGAGGATCCAGCAGAGAGGGACAAGATGATTAAGGGACTGGAAGCATCTATCTTCTGAGGAAAGACTAAGCAAGCTGGGCCTGTTTAGCCTAGAGAAGAGAAGATTGAGAGGGGATCTTATCAAAGTGTGCAAGTACCTGAGGGGAGAAGGTAAAGAAGATGGGGCCAAACTCTTCTCGGTGGTGGCCAGTGACCAGACAAACGGGTACAAATCAAAACACAGAAAGTTTCACCTCCCTGTGAGGAAGAACTTCTTTCCTGTGAGGATGACAGAGCCCTGACACCAGCTGTCCAGGGAGGCTGTGGAGTCTCCTTCTCTGGGGATCTTCCAAACAGGAAATGAAAATTCCAGTAATACAAAGTAAATACAAATTTTATCTATTGAAGATCTCAAAGAAGCTTTCCAAGACAACATGGAAAGGATAAAGTACTGCACAGTAAAATCTTTTACATTTATTTTTACTATTAAAAAGTGTTATTTTTTCCTGTAATTCCCTGTACTGCATATATTTGCCTATATTGATGTACTATCATGTGCAATATGTAATATGTAATGCAATGTATTTGCATTTTCTAATACTGTTACAGCATTGTTGGACTAAAGGATGTGAACTCACATCTCAACAAATTAAAAGGTTATGTGGTCATTCATTTGAAAATTTTGCCTTCCACTTGCTAAATCATAATTGTATTCAATTTCATGAAACCTCCATAATGAAGTTGAGAAGAAAAAAAAATTTGTTATGAGAGACTTTTTTCCCTTTATCAGAAGTATTATATTCTTTTTGGTGAGCAGAAATATATATATATGAAAGTTTTTTCATTTAGCTGAGGGTTTTTCCTCTTAAATAGTATATTGACAAAGTCTGATTTTAATTCAGATCTAACACATCAAAACTCATTCAATTTCCAGATATCCTTGTAAAACTTTTCAAATGCTGCAATTATAGTTTGGTTATTGCAATATTATTACAGATGGTTATTGATATGGCTATATCCATTGTTGTCTTGAAACTTCTCAAAAAATCTCCTTTTAACATTCATCTTTTCTATTTTTTTTTAACATACTTTTCTCTTTTGGGAAGGTACACACAAGAAAAAATAAATTCACTAAAAATGAAGAATCAATGCGAAAGAAGCGTGCCCGCTGCGTGAACACTGAAGGAAACTGGATGATTTAATAAATCTTTTTCATACCTATTGCTAGTACTCTATTATGACAATCTGGCAAAATATTTATGCTCACAAAGAATAGAGTTACTTACTTAGTGGGATGCTTTTAGCTTCCAAAATTACCACTTCTTGATGTAGATGAAATTATCTTCTGCTAATATCACACCGTCCATACAAATATAGTCATGCCAGGATCCTGTTTTTATGTTCTTTTTATTCTTTTGCTGTGCTTCATGCTGGCTTTCAAGTCCTAACTGAGCTCTCTCATTATTTATTCTTTTTCTTTTTTATCTTGCAGGAAGAATCAACTTCTATTAGAATACGTTAGGAAAATAATGACAATTTTATTGCAACTTCAGTGTTGCAATATTAATTGGCAAATAAATGAATGTATTTTTTCCCTGTGCCGAGTTGTACAAATGTTTAAGAATATTTACATGCACAGCAGCTCGAAGTTTCATCTGAGGGTCATCAGATTTTTGGTAATCAGTGACCTTCTCATAGATATCCATGGTAAATTTCATCACAGGTTCCAATGGGAGCAGAGATGGTTGTTGAACACCTTTGGGAATTTGAACATAATTAAACCATTCACCTCAGCAAAGTTAAGACAGAACTGAGGAAAGGGTGAGAGAGAGAAAGAGAGAGAGAGAAAAAGAGAGGAAGGGAGGAAGGGAAGAAGGAAGGAAGGAAGGAAGGAAGGAAGGAAGGAAGGAAGGAAGGAAGGAAGGAAGGAAGGAAGGAAGGAAGGAAGGAAGGAAGGAAGGAAGGAAGGAAGGAAATGAAATGAAATGAAATGAAATGAAATGAAATGAAATGAAAAGAAAGAAAGGAAAAGAAAGAAAAGAAGAAACAAGGGAGGGGGAAGAAAGTTGAAAATAACCACCTTCTAAGTACCAAAGTAAAAATGCAATTTTCACATATATCTGTACCCACCACCACCACATTAAAGGGAAACCAATTATGTAAAGAGTTCCTGCATCCTGGGGGGTAGGCAGCTTTCAAGCAGAGCCAGTATTTCAAAGTCGTCCTCCCAGCAGATGCTGATGCCTCTCTCGTCTCGCCCTGTTTCACCCATCCCCATCTTCCTCAGGCTCTATGGTGCAGCAAGGGCTCTGGCAGAAGCTGTGGTGGCAACTGCCTCTGGCAGGTGCTGAATGAGAGCAGTGAATGGAAGGAATTAACCTGAGGAAAGAATGAAAAAGAGTTACTATAAGGGAAAAGTTATGCTGTCATCTTTGTTAAGGGTATCAAAATATCTTTTTTACCTAAAGAATTCAGGTGATGCTTGACCAAACATTCTACAAAATTATGTTTGGTTAATACAGTTTATTATTAATTCTTGTATTCTGTTTCTGTCCAAATAATCATAACTATAAGATGCCTGCTATTTTTGTTCAATCGTATTTTACATAGTAATTTCCAGTCCCTAGACAGGAAGTTGTTAAAGAGGCTTAATCAGACAGTGACCTATTGGCTATAGCATTAAAAGAATCAAAGGCACTATTTCAAAACTCAATTAAAAGTTTCTCAGTCCCTTGTGACATTTGCTCTAATAGCAAAGGAAAGGTGTGTTTTCCTTTTTTTTTTTTTTCCCAGCTTTAGCATACATTACTATGTAGTCCATCATTAACAATTTGAACATCTCTAATTTGGGCTCAGAACTTCTGACACTGTCTTATAATTTTATCTGAAGTTAGTTAGGGTTCTCCTTTGATCTACCAATTGAGAGGGTGCCCAGGTCTAGCTCCATAATTTGCCAGTTATGAGGAGAATATAGGCCATAGGGCAGAAGTATCTGCCTCACATATATATGTCCAGAGACTGAAGTTCTGATCCAGTATCTTAGCCTAAAAATCATTCTAACTATTCTGTTTGAGAAAACTATTTTACTAGTGGTGTGGTGTGCCTTAGTCAGTTTTGTGAAAAATTTCTATGGATATGGATTCTTTGGAAACTAATGTTAGCAATGTTTTTCAGACTCAGTAATAGAACTTCAAATACTGTCACTTGCATAACAGATAAATCAGCTTTTTAAATGTTTCTACCCAGCTATACACCAATATCAATTCAATGTCAAAAATATAAAAAAGTTGAAGTAAGATAAATCATCCAACCCATAATGCCAAACCCAAACCTTCTGAAGCTCTTGCATACCTATAAAAATATATTTTAAAAGCTGCTCCAAAACTGGGAAGGGACAAGAGGAATTGAGAGGGCAGGAAGCTGCAATTTTTATCTTCTTACATGTGTTTACAACCAGTTTCCAATTTCTCTGAGAGTCAAGAAAAAAAGAAAAAAAAATCAAGCTTGTCACAAACTGCCCTGCCTAGGCAAGAAATAGAATAGGTGTAAATATATACAGATTCTTCTGTGAAGCTTCTAGACTCTGAAGTCACTGCAAAGCCTGGCAGGAGATTTTGTAAGGACTGAAAAGCCTGCGGGGAAGCGCTGTGTGATACCAGCAGCTACAGCCTGATGGAGGGGGATGCTGGGCTAAGCTGATGCTTATGGCTGCCCAGGTAAAGCTGATGTGTTGTGAGAGCTGCAAAAGCCTTGCTGCAGCAAACCCATGCTACCAATAATTCAAAGAGACAGAAGCCATTATTCTCCTCTGTTATTTTCTTCTCTTCAATAAAACCTCTATTTCCCTTTACTTGCAAGGCTCTTTCCTCCGCTATTCCATGTCACCAGGGACCGTGACCTGCCCTAGCACCTACAAAACTATTTGGGCAGCAGCATATGGGTCCCTGTTTAGCCTATAAATGGTTAATCATCTGAGCAGTTTTCTAAGAGACCTTTTGTTCCAAATTAGATGGGGCCTTGAGCAAAAGAGGTTATATTAAATTATGGTTGCTCATATTTACAAGTGGAGGTTTGAGCTCAAAACTTGGAAACCAATTTAATGCTATTCTTAGAGTACCAGCCTGGGACCAGTGGCAGGAAATTCATTTAACACGGATATAACGAATAGATGTGAAACAAGGCAAACAACAAATATGCACATTATTAATTTAGACTACCACTTTTTAATGGAAAATACAGGACATTCTCATTTATTGCATGGGACTTCCAGATGATTTAAATTTGATGGACTACTACAAAAAGAAAAAAAAAATTCTTCTCCAATTATAAAAAGGAAAGAGCAAATGTCTGATGAAAAAGGTATTTCAAGCAGTAGAATTTTTATAAAGAAATCCAAAATACGATCTAAACTATTAACAGGAAGCTACAGCAGAGACTCAAGGCCTCATGCATGTATTCATCTCTTTGTTATTCAGGGAGCTGAAGTGCTCCTGACCCCAAATAATGCAGGTGCTAAGGTCACTGCAGAAACTTTCCTGTTCTCCATAATGAGTAAGTTCAGCGTGCTCCAAGCTTGTTAACGGCAGCCCAGCGCTCATCTCGCTGGACGCGGGGCAGCTGGCACGAAACCTCGGTGGGGCGGCTGGTGCTCCAGCAGCACAGCTGATTTGGCTGAGCAAAGAAGTAACCGGGACCTGGAATTTGGTCCCCAGCGGGCTGAGCCATTGGATGACCCTCCGGCCACCAGAGGATCGAGCAGAGCTCAGCTCAGGCTTGGCAGGACTAGAGACAACAAGTCTCTCTGAGCTCAGTGTCAACCCAAGCAATACCACTGAAATGTCTCTAAAGCTCATTCCTCAGCCTACCTGCTTCTAAAGCTCTGCAGAGACTCCAGAAATGATCTGAATTAGGCCATTTGGGTTTTGCAGTTTTTATTAAAGCACCCTGCATAAGGAGCAAAGGCAGTTGTACTCTCTCAGAAAACATGTTGGCTTTTGCAGCAGAATATCCATGTTTATATGGTGCTTTGACTCATCTAACACTGTTCCTTTATCTCAAGAATGGACAGCAAATAGTATCAAAATTGAACGTAAATTCAATATGATCTTATGACTATAAAAGCATAGAGATGCAGAGTGATATATTCTGAAGAATAGGAAAACGTGTATTTGAAAACATTTCTATTCAGAACTGAGTCTAAGCATATACTTAAATTAAATTTGTTCTGATAAGCTTCCCTACCTACTTTCTTCATTGAAATTTAAATTTTGGATATGTTTCTATGGCTATTAAAATTCAGCTTGCGAAATGTGATGCAGTCATATTTTAATTCTTCAGTTATTTCTAAATTGTTCAAAGAAGAATCAGAGTTTCTTTAACAAAATAATGACATCTAATATAAAATATAGGTAAGATATGGTGACTTTTAGTTACAAACAATTAACAACTGTTACCTTTTCACACTGCAGGGATTCAATAACAGATTAATTGTGTCTAGGTAGTATATGACATTTTTGAAAGGTTCTCCAAATAGTTCTGATATGAAATTCAGATCGGTTGCGAAATGGTAAATATTGAGTGAAAACATTTTTTATACTACATTTCAATGAGAGATACACTAATAGAAATTCATTTCATGCAAGAATCTGATTACCCGTAGGCATTAGCACATGCCATTGTGTTTTAACTGATGAAAAAGAAAGAGTAGGACACATCTTTCCAACAGGACGTGAATCTAGGCATGCAAGTCTTCCATGTAGGGAGGGAAAGTTTTCAAACACATCCTGTAGCAGCGGACTTCCATGAAAGGTTGAAAGTACGTCTCTCATTAATAAAATTACTGTCAAATAAGTTTATAACTCAGAACAAAAGAGTTTAAAAGATGTCACCTAACATTAGCACTCAGAACAACTGCTTCTTCTCAGTGCATCAAGACATCAGGAAAACGTNCATCTTTCCGACAGGACGTGAATCTAGGCATGCAAGCAGGTTCATCTACTGAAATGACTAAAACAGATTGTTATGACACCCAGCAATCAAATTTGAAACCTTGATGCTTGACCTCTTTCGTGTACATGACATGTTTGGGTTTGTTTTTTAAAGAGCTTTCCATAGCCTTCCATGTAGGGAGGGAAAGTTTTCAAACACATCCTGTAGCAGTGGACTTCCATGAAAGGTTGAAAGTACGTCTCTCATTAATAAAATTACTGTCAAATAAGTTTATAACTCAGAACAAAAGAGTTTAAAAGATGTCACCTAACATTAGCACTCAGAACAACTGCTTCTTCTCAGTGCATCAAGACATCAGGAAAACGTACACCAAAGCAGGGTGCTTTGCACGGCACCATTTATTTAAGACTTTCAGTTCTATTTCTCAAGCAGTCTATGTCTTTCTTATATTGGTACCATCATACCTAAAAGGAAAGTATCATGTATCTTGAGATAATATAGCGATGTCACTTTCCATAGGAGCAGAATAAAAAACAAAATCAAAATGATGCTTTTAGATGCTTCTTTGCATATCAAGATATGAAGGGATTATAAAACAATTAGTGACAGGGTTTCCTGCGGATGAGCTATATCAGAAAAGAACAATTATAACTTTAATTGAAGATGTTAGCGTTCTCTGAATAGCTGAGATATGTCAGCATTTAACATGATGAGACTACTAGGTATTTGTTGGCTTAGCAGTTACCCCTAAGTGAGATCTCACCTAAATAGGTAAAAAGGATTATTTATGACCTTCAAAACAAACTCCTAATTCTGGGAAGGAGTTTGCAGCCAGCCTCTATCATAACAATAATACAAAAATATATTCCAAAGCTAGATAGATTCAATATGTGGAGCTCTGGGGCAAAACAAGAAAGCACTCAATATTTGCTTTCAACTTATTTATCTGAGGAATTGTTTGAAGTTCCCTTGAGTTCTCACCAATTCCACAGCTTCATTATTTATTAATTATAGCTGGACCACAGTAATTCCATTGCACAAATAGTTATATATCTCCAGTAAATATGAACCTTTTCAGAAATATTCATTAAATTAGCCAGACGATTAGGGAGTTTTGGTTGCATAAGGGAGATATTCTCAGAACCTGTGTTACTCGATTCAGAATAATGTTTTCAAACAAGACAGGAAGAAAAGGGCCCTGGTTTCCTACATTTCCTGTGAGCCAAAAGCAAAATGTGACCGGTTGAAGGAGTCATTATCCATTTCCTTTCACATTTTAAGTTTGAGAAACCTTTGCTGAGGATTAATAAAAGTCCATCAATTCCAAAAGTAAAATGGAATTCAACTGAAAATCAGCATTATATAGAAAAAAGAATCTTAATTTCTCTTCAAACAGCACTATTACAAATGATTGTCCACAGTTACGTAATTTGCAATAAAACAAACCTATCAGTTTTGATTCAGAGTTGTCAGAAGCGAGGCAGGTGAGGAATATCCTCATACACACCGGCTTCCTAGCTAGTGGGACTGTGTCAGTCTCTTGAAAGAGTGAGCCTAACAAAATCATTAAAACAATAAACTCTTAGCCAAAAGGAGATGTAAAATGAGCAAAATACAACAGTTAATATGTCTGGTAAAGTAAGTATAGGCTTCTGTCTTCATATCTGCTGAACTACAGCCATGTGAGAAATTTAGGTTATGATGCCACAGAACAGACTATTTCTCCATCTCCCTCACATACTTTACAAGATGATGTAATAGTATGAGTTTCAACTTTGAATCTATTGAATGAAATACAGAAAAATCATAGGAGGAATATTAGTGAGTTATGATAAGTAATTTGAAACACAGGATAGGATGGGAGAACACTGAATTATGCATTAAGCAACATTTGCAGCATCTTGATATGTCTGAAACTTGGATCAATGTCTGGCTTCACGAAAGCCATAGATTTTTCTACCCTGAGGGTCTAACAGGGTAGAAAGACTAAACCAGAACAAATTTTTAGTTTATCTTAGATGTTAGTATTTCTATGGTGCCATAATCCCTTATTTGTGGAGAAGGCCCTTTTACAAGGCCCGCAACACTTACCTGCCTGTCAGAGCAGATACGCTAATACGAACCCCAGTAGCTGCCAGTGATACAAGCAAGAAAATCTGGTCACGCGGAGGCTGCAGGTGCCGCTCCTGATATCATGAGCTAGTGTGGGTGCTGCTACATCACACTGCTGTCGGCAGGGTTTTGCTTAAAGTAAACAAGTAGCAAGCAAGATAATTAAATAGCGTTTAGCAGCAGCATTTGCAACTGTAGAATATAATGGGAAAATGCAGTAGAAATGAGTTAGCTCAGACAGTGACAGGGAAAGCTGCCATCTGGATTAGTTTTCACATTCTGATTAAGGCAGTATTAGTTGACTGTTAGGACCAAAATCTAGAGGAAATTATGAGAATGAATTCAGACCATACGCCAGTGTTACACAGAGGAATATCTGAGTGTATACTGTTTTGTTAATTTGCTTATCAGATAGCTATGTGATCTCTGAGTGTGAAATTATTAGCTGAAACAGGATCTGAAAGCAGAGACTTAACGTCTAGTAATAGTTCTGTCTTCCAGCTCTTCTGGCAAATGCAAAAAAAGAAGAATCAGCATGATTTAACTCTATTCCGCCCTCTTCACAACTGCAAATTAAACAATTACGACAGAGTGAAGATACCAAAACCACAGACAAAGTAAAATTGGTGCAGGTATTACATGCTAACCAGCTCTGCTAAAGTCAATCTCTACACAGAGATTCTAATTTCTCCAGAACCCTGCAACTTAACAACTACAGAAAGAGTAGGGAATGAAAGTGTTAAGGACCAAAGTCATTGCTAAAATGTCAGGGAAGGGATTCTGCACATTCTAAGATCTTGCTTTTTGTTAACAATTTTCTGATTTATTGATTGTTGTTCAAAGAAAGATTCAGCTGAAGAGTAAGGCAGCTCTCCTCCTGAATACAAAACTGAAGAGCAAAGGTTGATACAGAAAATCTATGGCAAGCTAACAAACCAAACTACTTCAGATAGAAACAAATGGCAAATAGACAAAAACAAGGCTTAAGAAGCACATATTGCTTTCAATGGCATTTCTCCTCCCTTAGAGAGAAAATTCCCCAAACCCATATTCATTGTTAAAGTGAAAAAAGAACTTTCTTTTATTTTTCTTATTCCTTTTCCATTAAAATCATTGATATCCTATTTCCTACATCATTTTTTACTGCAATATAACAATGCTGCTGTATGGAGGAACACTGTTCCTTTATGGTTTAGACAACTCATGAGCACTGAAGGAAGAAGGGCACTAGAGCAGGGTAAAGAAGAAGAAGCAAGGGTTAGGATGCAGTTTGCCTGTAGCCTCCCAGATAGCACGGTGGAAGCTGCAAATGCGACAGATACCGAAGGCAAAAGAAACAGGCTCTGATATGAGAAGGCTGGAGAGGACTAATGGACAGAGGAACAACATTTATTACCACTGCAAGGCACAAGGATTTGGCTGCCTGTTCCTGTTCCTGCTGGTGTCTTACGAAAGCTGATGAGGTTTCATATGGGTCCTTCATTTACAGAGCACTTGAGTCTATAGGGAGAGACTGCTGCTTAAGTCGGGCTTTGCAGCAGATTTCCCAACAACAGTGCATTTCACCTGTTCAGCTTTCCACATGGAGCAGTGGAGCATTTTCCACAGGTACAGTGGACATCACCTTTAGCTGCTAATTGCATGAGTACATTCANCAACATTTACTACCACTGCAAGGCACAAGGACTTGGTTGCCTGTTCCTGTACAATAACTGCTGGTGTCTTATGAAAGCTGATGAGGTTTCATATGGGTCCTTCATTTACAGAGCACTTTGGTCTATAGGGAGAGACTGCAGCCTAAGTCAGGCTTTGCAGCAGATTTCCCAACAACAGCGCATTTCACCTGTTCAGCTTTCCACATGGAGCAGTGGAGCATTTTCCACAGGTACAGTGGACATCACCTTTAGCTGCTAATTGCATGAGTACATTCACTTATTTGGTGCTAGAACATTTAGCCAAATTCTGTTCTCTGGTCTCTTCTCAGTTCACCTTTTGAGTTTCATTTTGTAAACACTGCTGAATTTCCTCCTCAAGTTCAGTCCAGTAAGCTCCTGCATTTTGTGAAATACCTTCCTGTTGATGTACTTCTCAGATACTAGTTTTCCCCAAAGGCACTATGGTTAATTGTTTAACACATTATTTATTATTTATGTAAAGGAAAGTAAAAGAATGACCTTTACATTCTAAGATGAAGAAAAAATATACTAGCAGAAGTAACAGGACCAAAGGATATACATGTTTGTGTTTAAAATATACAACATTAATTTTTTAAAAAAAATTGCTTATGAAGTGGTATTCGTCAGAGTTACAAAAGCAAAAATGAAGATGAGGATGGGATGAGTCGAATCAAAGTAAGGCATGAGAAAACAGAAAATTCCAAGATCAGCTGCATCATTATGTATAGATTTTGCTCTAGGAGAAGGAGCATGTACATTAATCTCGCAACTACTGAAAGAGATAGCACTGCGGTTGAGTCAAGAAAAAAGATCTTCTGAGAGCCTAAGGAGAGAAGTCTAGAAATCACCAGTTATAGGACTGGGTGCACAAGGCAGGCCTGGCCTTGGCTTGTTTTTGGGACTTTAGATTAGCTTTTAAGTAGTGGGTCGAACACACCTTTGCTGGAAGTCCGATTCAGAAGGAAAAATAACATTGACAGGGGAAGCCAGAGTACTGGGGAGACAAGTTGGGCAGGAGCCAAAACGAGTGACTACACACGAAAAGAAGGTGAAGCACCAAGCACTGCACCAGCCTGGTCTTCTGTCACATTGCTTGTCTCAACATGCAAGGTGGCTCTGCAATGTTCTCATAGGGAGATGTGGTTAGGTTGAAAAAAGTGCATCCTCTAGTATATGTATAATAATTTTACCTGCTTTTGTGCTTCTGTTTTCCGGTCAGTCTGCGAACTGCTGTAATAACAGTTCCATATTTATAACAGGAACAGAACTGTTGAACAGTTAATAAGAGAATGGTTGAAGTAACATCAAGTAGACCTGTCTCCAACATGACGGAAAGCAAAATACGTCTCCTGAGACACCCCAGCAGGTTCTGCCTTCTAATCAAAGCAAGAAACCATCGGAGCTCAATGAACAATACTTAGGAGGCTTGGCTGTCACTAATGCTAACTATGCTTAATTATTGTACTATTAAGATTTCTTTTAAACATTCTTTGATTTCTAGTACCATTAGAATGGCAAGTATCTAACAAGCTGCCAGAAATTTCAAAGAGTTATTACATAACAGATTGTTGATTCATCCAACAATGAAGAAAAAACATAATGCATAAATCCAGACTTCAAATGAATCCGGTGACCTAATTCTTTATCAAAAGCTACATAAAAAAGCAGAAATAGGCACTTAATTATAACGGCTTCATCACAACTGTAAACCTGAACTGTGTCTTGCAATTCTTTTGTTACCTGAACTTTTATTATCTTCTGGAATGCAATGCCAGAAATGCCTTTCATGCAGATATACATATTATGGGTAGCAGCATGAAATATTCACACAAAGCAAACTTTGAAGTGTCTAGATAATTTAGCAACTTCCGTGCCACTGGAAGAGGAATGTAAGCATAAGATCATGCAGCCATTCTGTTTTCCTGTTCACTTTGCTATATTTCTCTTTATGCTAAGATTCCTCAGCATTTCAAGTACACAGTTATAACTCCTGAATTTTATTAAGGCTTCTCTATACAGCAAAATGACACTAGCAACACATCATGATCTTGGAAATGGATGTTTTATACCACACCTACCTGTGGTATTGAAGGCTTGCTGTTTTCTACAGCATTTAGATTTTTCTTCATGACTTTTCTTCTATCTTGGGCATGCATATTTGCATTGTCTGGACTCCCATAGCTTAAATTTTCATAAGTACTTCTGAAGTCATCAGCCTTCCTAATTTAGCTTGGCATGCAGAAGTAAGGCAGCCTTCCAAAGGTGCAATACATGGGATGAATCATTTATCTGCAAAGCAAATGACCTGAGAATATAGGTCATCAAGTGATATTCAGCAAACACTCATTACTCTGTGTGAAATGCCTAATATCTATTATATTGTGTTATATACATTATAGGTCATTTATTGTTTCACATATTGGCATGTATGCAATATATATATCCTTGTAATGGACCATTTACAATGGCAAAACAACAGCATAATTTATACTTTCTGATACTGTTTATGTATATCTGTATCATGCATACTAGATGTTATGCATATAAAATTTATCAGAATGACTAATAGCTTAGGACAATGCCCATAATATACATGAAACCTTAACTGTCCCCTTGAATTTCACAGAATAAGTGGATCCAACCTGTTGGAAATACCCAAAAAGTGAACTCTGTTATCTGAAACTATTTATGTCCAACAAATTGAGCTGTCCTTCCTCAGATATCTGAGTAACACCTTGTCTCTGCATCTGCCTTTTGAGCCCACCAAGATTATACCAAGGAATTCCAGTCAGTCTTTCCTTCCTTTAGAACTTGTGCCCTCTTGTTTGCTCATCCGCAATCCAAAAATGTAACTGCAGATTAGACAGACACGCTGGAGCTGGTATGGACTGGGTACCTCAGGCAGTTGCCTGTGAAGCCGTGCGCACTGAACCTGCTGTTGCTGCAACTGCGCCGTTATCTGGCCCTGAGCTGCCCGAGGTGCGTGGGTCAGAGGAGCGCACGCCGTGCTGCAGGCGTGCACGGGTTGAGCGGGCATAGGCACCTAGCACAGCCCTTCCGCCTTCTCTGAACAAAACAACGGCCGGTAACTGGAGCAGCTTGTGTACTGAAGTCTGGCATAGCCTTGTTTTCCTGTATATTTTGGGAGAAGGAGTAGAGGTGGGTCCTTTTAGAGATAAAAAGGAAAACAAACCATCCAAGTGTTCTCCACAAGGCATGTTTCATGCCTTGAAACATCCTGGGCAGCTTTTGCCCAAATATTCGGAATGGCCAATAACTGCACTCAGGTATTTAGCTGTAGAGCTGCTTTCAAAACAGCCTGTAATGTATTTTCATAGCTGGAAGGAAGAGTTGGGAGATACTATCCTCATCCTGAGTGGCAATACTGTTTGCCTCTGTTCTGAAAGCTCAGGTGGAATTTGTAACAGATTCAATTTCATTATCTAATCTTCAGCCACTTTTCTCTAACAATAATATTAATATGTCTTCCATTCCCTCATGTTCACTGTAAGCCCTCAGAGGAAGCTAAGGCTGAGGAAAGCTAAGGAGGTCCCTCAGCTTCAGTGTGCTCACAGGCACCATCCATCATTACAACAATAAACTGCTAACCAACGGGTTCCCTAAGGCTTCTTGCAACTCTGCTGAATTTACCAGCATGAGCAACGCCAAGACTGTAAGCTGTATTTTTAAAGCCACTCAAAATATTTTAGTGCAGAAGCAGTATCGTTGCACCTCAGTGTTCCTTTGCTGAAATTCACCCAAGAAGTGGCAAAATTTTTACAGAAGAAAATGCAGAGGGTTCAAAATTCATCAGAAATTCCTTTTACTGAACAACATGGTACAAAAAGACTGCATTGCTGATTTCATGAATGACTCCTGAACTGGGTCTGATAGAATACATTGCTTCCTTTGAAGGAAAAAAAAAAACAACAAAACAAAACAAAATAAAACTTAGTGTTTGTCTTTATTTTGATTGAAGACTTTGAGACAAATCCTAGCTATGCAGAGCAAACTGGATATTCTTCTACCCACTTTCACAGACCCTGTGTTGTCTGTGAGCCTGCCCTGTTTTTCAAGTATATCTTTGTACCCTAGTGTTATGTCTGAGAGAAAGTAGAAATGGTTGAAAAGTGAAATTTCAGTTTTAGTACTTTCACTAAGAAAAGAAACCAAGAATTATTTACAAATTGCTGCTACCACAAGAATAAAAGGCTTGTTCTTCTCATTGCTTCATTCCATTCATACTGTTAGTAAATCACTGATTTGATGCAACCTTCTCCTGGTTTGAGCCAAATGTTCCTTTTAAACCTCTTGGCAGAAATATTTAACTCTTCCTGATACAGAATTGTCAGATTGTTTAAAGATATAGCTTCCTCCTCTTCTTTTTTATGTGCAGTATGTAAATTCCTGGGTATTCATAATACTTTGGTATAAAATCTCTGGTAAAGCTCAGAGATTTTGCAGCTTCCACTGAATTTTTCTTACATTTAATCTTTCATTACTTGTTTTAATGAAGTACATGTTAAATTTCTTTAAGTTAAACCCTTAATTGTTTTTTGATGTACTGTATCTAACAGTCTATAGATCTAATATCAATAAATATTTTACTTCATGTAACAGTACATTAAAGAAGTCATAGAGGAATTCTGTGTATTGGCTTTTGTTCTGCTAGACTATGACTTGCTTGGTAATGTATCTTAACACATGAAACACTGAAAAGTATATGAGAAATTCCATGAATTCACATGCAAAACAGCTTAAAATGGTAGAAAATATACACTTTAAGACACAATATGAAATTTTTGCAAGCTATGCAGCTCCTAATGTTACAGAGTTCAGATGCATTTTTAATGCCTCTATTAGGCTACACTTCACTACAAATTTCCATCTGAAACTTTACCAGAAAGAGAGAATGCATATTTTTGCTCTTTTTGTTTCAGATATAGAAATAAACTGGGTTTGGTGTTAGCTGCCTAATTAAAGCAAAGCATGACCTAGTAGTTATGGTTATCTATTTGTGTTAGTCCTATCATCGACTGAACAATTAAAACTAATTCTGCTAATATGCAAATGGGAACAGCTACCTCTTATGTTACATGAGCGATAATAAACAATGTAAAGGTGAATGTATTACACCTAATTATTGCCTTTTTCAAACTAGATTAATGTTCACAATAATGGAAATGTACCAGAATCTTTATGATTGCCTTTACCATCCTTATACAAGTCTTTCAGAAAATTTAACAAGGTTTAAGATTAAGTGGACAGATCACAGGAAGGTTGTATTCAATACAATACTATTTAAGCTAATGAACTTAGCTTCAGCAGCATGTATATTGTAATATAGCAGTGTGAGGCAATTTTGTTTCCCTGCAAGCAGCTGCTCCTTCTTCCAAAGCAAGAAGCAAATGCCTTTAAATAGATAAAGAAAAGAAAAAATACATATAGTATATCGCTAATTAATTTTATTGACATAATGGTGTTCAGATGAAAATAATCACTTTTTATAACATGTATCTTCAAGAGAGCAGTAATTTAGACAATTTAAAATTGTCCATATTCAACTGTATCTTTTATTCCGTGGCTAATGGAAAATCTGGCTATTATAGAAATATCAAAACAAATTATTCTTTTGATAAGTCACTTATGTAAGACTGAATCATTAACTGCATTACTTTCCAGATATTAAAATCTCAAATACATCTGTGAAGTGCAGTTTGAAAAACGTTCCCAGTGTTCAATCTTTTCCTTAGAACATTTGTTTGCTAGGTAGAATTAGCACAAAATAGAGGCACATGGGAAAAAGCAAATAGATATCACATCTTTAAAGCTCGACTCCTCCTTTATGAAGGAGATTTCCCCTTAACTGCGTATGTACCCACAAAGATTGCATGCTTGAAAAATAAATGTTGAGCTGCTAGTCAGCAGGGTGAGTGCAATGGGTCTGCAAAGGTCGAAATTACAAGCAAACTGGAAAGGAAAAAGAACTTCTATAAGATCACGAGGAAGGAAGGACTCCTCTTCTGATCATCTCCCGCCCCCCCCACTCCCACCTGAGAAGCAACCTGATAACAAAAGGCCTGATAATAAAAGGAGGGAGGAAGGGACACTTCTCTATGCCCCACTCTCACCTTAAGCCTCATTTTTCCTTTCCTTTGCCCCACACTGGAGGCACTGCTGAAGCAGCGTGCTCATAAAGCCACACATTTGCTCTGGATGAGGTATAGTCTTGTTTATCAAATTAGCCATGATGCAATATGAGGTTTATGTTAGCTTTAGGCTTTTCTGTTGGCTTTGTCCCAGCTGGAATGGGACTGCTTTTTATCCAAGATGAAACGTGATGGGTCGGAGTCAAGCTACCCTGTTAAGAGAAACCCTTAATTAAGTCTAGTCTTAGGCCATGGTTAACCCCTTCCTGGTAGCCAGATAATTGTTATGCAAAATGAGTATTATCTGTCAGGCAGTGGCCAGACATAAACCGCTTTATAGCTGCTGAAGGGACAGGGTGGTGGTGGACAGAGAAAGCGGGAGACGCTTGGCTATCATCTTGGCAGCTTTCAAAAAGCCTAAGTACAGACATACACACCAGATATAACCTCTGAGCATCTTAGTGATGTTTGAAGGATTGAAGGATTTTTTCAAAAATTTGCAAGGCAAATTCCTGACATACATAGGAAGTACATACAATATTTGAAAAACCATCAAGAAGTATATTGTTAAACAATATTTGACATACTTTTTACTGGAAATTCCAGAAGATTTTTACCAGGCTTACATGGGGCTTATTAGAAATAATTCTATAAATGTGATTTGGTCACTGAACACATATTGGTTTCCCATAAACAACTAAACTTTGTAATGCACGGTAAGTCTGTTCACTGCACAGGTGTTCCTCTTGCTTATGAGGTTTGGATCACTGTTCAAGCAGGAGGCAGTAAACCTGGGTCATTTCAACTTACTGTAAATGTATCTAATATCCTTGAGGCACCCACAGTTATCATTGGTGTGAAGAAAATTATTTAAATCCATAAATTTGCAAGGGCTAGAAATTTGAATTAATAAGAAAGTAGAAATTCTGATCTTGAGGGACAGCATGACACCTCCTCCCAAGGACATTAACAAGGTAAAGGACGACTCGTTAGCCTGGAACAAGCAGCAGATGGCCCTTGGAGCACGGGATGCATATTTGGAAACCAATTGTGAATGTGGGTGCAGGAAATCCACAGCTTTTATCCAAATAAAAAGAGAGAGGGCCAGAGAAACAGCTGGTGCAAACTGGCATCCCTTTGCTGAAGGCACTGGAGAAAGACTCTTCCAGTCCTGGAAGTTTAGCCATAAATTGAACAACAACAACAAAAAAAAAACCTAAGCAAGCAAGGTTCAAGCTATTCTCAGACAAACACATTCCAGGTAATAACAGAAATACATTCCAGATGATAAACAAATTCTGGAAATTCATCAGAAAATGTTTATTTTCACTGGAAATCATCAAACCACTTAATTCTGATTTTCTTCTTCTTAAATGTGTTTTTATATAACCGATACATGAAAAAAAAATTTTCGAAAACTCATTTTGAAAGGAAAAATCATAACTTTTCTTTTCAAAATTCAAATTAGCAAATGAAGTTTTACATGAAAATAGAATTTCATGGAACTTAATCTACTTTTGGAACATTTAAATTCAGCAAAATTATATGTATTTTTAATAGCTTAAAAATTTTAAAAAAAATTACATAAAAAACCTTTTTCTTTCCAAAACAAAGGCACGCCTAACATGATTTTACTTCTGACTCCTAACTTCTATTAAGGTATTAGCAGCTATACAAAAACAAAAAATGAAATAAGAGTGATCAGAGCATAAACATAAAAACTTTGCCAAGAACTTGAAATAAACCAAGGAACTGATGAGATGAACTGTAATTACAGTTAATAAATTTTGTGATTTGATTAGCTGAAGATATTAAATGGTCTGTGCTATTTCATGCTCCATCTCCCACTCCTATAATGCTTTAGCATGCAACTTCCTAACTTTACAGCCATGATAGGCACTTTGCTAAGCAGTGATGTCCTAAGGAGATGAGATGATGGTACAGGCAGAGGGCAGCGCCTGAGTTTTCAACTAGGGATAATGGTCTGATACTGTAGCCCTCCAGCAAGGGAGATATAAGTAATCATTTGGTCAAAACATATAGCTTCCATCCAAAGAATTGATGGATAGGAGTGTTTAGGAGCTGGAACATGGGCTGGATAACAGTTCCACAACCTCTCTGGGCAACCTGTTCCAGAGCTCGGTCACCTCCACAGCAAAGTAGCTTTTCCCTATGATTGGAATGAATTTCCTGTGTTTCAGTTTGTGCCTGTAGCCCCCTGCCCTATCACTGGACACCACTGAAAGCCTCTTTGCACCCTCCCTTCACATACTTATGTGCCTTGAGAAGATGGCCCCACAATCGTCTCTTCCACAGGTAAAAAAGACACTTCTAAGATTTAACAAAAAGTCTAGACTACTCATGCATCTGCAAAAATATTTCATTTCCCTCAATTTTCTCAGCTATTTGGAGTAATAGAAACCTATTTACTTCTACTTCTGCTAACCAATAAAGAAAAATCAGCTTTCTTTACACAAGTTGAGTTAATCATGCTTAGAAAGAAGTATTGTACATGATAAGTCAATATTCCCTGGGCTAGCTCTAATAATCTATCACTGGCACAGAGCATAGCATTATTAAAAGTTGAAAGAAAAATATCATTGTGTTAAAGGTTCAGAACTACATCCAAAAGATCATGGACAATTTATTAGCTATTTACATGTTTTAATACGAATGCTATGAAATACCTCCAAGTGCCAGATTATTACCTTCCTTTGTACTGAATTTTTCTCCAGGTTAACTCTAAAAACTCTTAAGATCAAAGAGTAGTTTAATTTCACCTGTTTTTTAGCTGCAACACTTGGAGGAAAAAAGACCAATTCTTCTAAGATAAGGAACTAATTGTCTGCAAAGAAACACCAGCACTTATTCAGTGTATTTACTAATGATAGAGAGAATGGTGAGTAATGAGGTGACAAAAGCTGGAAATTACATCAAATCATTTTAGTTGGTCAAAACTGGCTAATATGATGCGCTTTAGAATACTTAACCAAACTAGGTACTTAGGCGAAATCGTGGTGGAGCTCAACTCCTGAATCTCTCCATGAGAGAGAATAAAGTGAACGTTAAGAAGAGGCTCTTCAAACTACATGAGAATAGTTACTGACAGAGACTGTTCTACTTTAGCTCTGTACTGCTCTACCACTGTAATCCCTATCCTGGGGAGAATCTATCTTCTGATATGTTTTTCTTTTGCACAGATATGTATCACAAAGCAGTCACAGCACAGTTTTAGATCTAAGCCCATTTTACTAATTCTTACTAGACTGATGGGAATTGGGTCCTACATATAGATCAGTGGTTCAATTTGTTACTTCATTTTTTGACTTTTTTTTTTTCTCTTGCCTTATAAAAGGTTCTGAACAGTATGAAATCTGATTCAAAATGAGATTTTCCTGGGAACTCTTGCGAGTTCAACCAATGTCAAGACATACCATCTCTTATGGCAAGTCTACCACATAGCTTGTGCCTTTCAGCTGGAATTTTCAAGACCTGAAGCTGGAGTGAGACCCAATAATTTTAACATCAGCTAAAATAGTATTATTCTGTCCTAATAATCTGATAGTGTCCAGCAGATCAGTAAGTACCTGGGGCACCTGAAGCCCCTGCCCTTTACTGAATTCCCTGCCATAAACTGCTATGTTAGAAATTACTGCAAGACAGTGCTCTGTTCTGCTGCCGGAGTAAGTTTCTTTCACAGCTACCTAAGGAAGAAAAGCTTTGCTGCTATGGAAGAGATTAAGCATTTCTCATAAGACATACAACTGTATAAACCATTTAGCTAATATTCGCTGTTTCCTTATGTAGAAATTTTTGTTTAAGGATATGTTTTTCTTCCTTTTCTTTCCACCCTATGAAATGAGGTTTTTAAAGTTAACCCAAATATTTTTAGCTATCAAGTAAAAAGAAAAAAAAAGGAGCTAAATGAAATAGGAACAGAAATGCTATTTTAACAGGAAAAGTTGCAGTCTGTAGCAACTCTGTCTAATAAACATGAGAAAAGGAGGTCATTTGATTCCAGACAGATATTGAATAAACTGGGATGCTTTTTCTTGTCAGAAAATTTAGGTTTGATTCATTAAGATCAATATTTTTCTCATTCTCTGCAGCTATTACTTTTAGCAAGGGGTGGGGGCTGGCACTGTTTTGCCATATGGCTAGAGTTTTAGTCCTGACAGTAATAGAAATTTGGAATACAGAAATGATAGATATCTGTTACTGCCATAGTCACAGGTCTGCTCAGAAGGTCTGGTCAATAGTATGGAGAATACCAATGCTAGATAAAATTAACTGCTTTGACGTTCTGGAAAATGGGGAAAGTAAATTACACACTCATGGGAATCTTGTGACATTCACCCAGACCTGAAGATGAAACTTTTAAGTAGTTCTTCGGAAGGAAAGAAATGAATTCCATGCAGAATAAACACGGGCATACAACTCATCTTTTTAGTATACCAGTCAATTCATTGTTTGTTAAGATTATTTCTAAGACTTCCTAAGATCATGTTGTATTATAAAGCTAAAGAAACAAGTTTTGTACTGCAATACTTCAACCAGCAGAAACTCTATAAGACTTCATCCAAGATTTCTTCCATATAGCTTACTAGACTCTAGAGACAAACCTAAAAACTACTGACATTTTTTCTACATTGAACCATTTATTAAGCTTAACTCAGCATTCAGATGTGGGAAAGGATTCCAGTTTGTCTAATAGGAAAGTTTTCTGTTTCAAATAGGAGATTTTGAAAAAAAGATAGCTTTATCATATTTGTCCAACTTCAAATATTTACCTTGTCTTCAAGTAAACACTAAAGAGCATGACAGTGGCTTTTATGTGCAAAAGAGAGAGAGGACATTTCTATCATCTCCCCCATATAACCTGCATTCATGCCAGTTCTACTAACCTCACCACTCCCCTTCCCAAATCAGGCAGTGGCCACGAGCAGAGAGGCCAGACCCAACCGTATAGACACCTGCCATGATCTACCACCGATGAGCGATGACGCAGTCAGTTCTGCAGGAGCTGGCGAGCTCCCTCCGCCACTTCCTTGCGAGGAGGGAGGAATTCAGGAGCCTGGCTGGGATCACTCATAAACCAGCTGTCGCTTTTGGGGCAAAGCAGTTCCACAATGTTTCTGAACCAAATTACTTATTGGAAACCCATAATCAAGCAGTGGTTCTATTGAATTCATTCTGACATGAGAGGTTTTATTATTATTATAACAACCGTCTTTAAGAACAATTTTATAGATCCCACACAATATGACTTGAGTCTAATTTGAAATTTCTATGAAGAAAACACTAATTATATGTCTTCTATCTATTTGGATTTCAAACACATTGTTGTATTATGTAAAAAAATACACTTAAAACTAGAAATTACAACTATTCATTTTTTATATACTTTCCTTCCTGCAAAATCAAACAATAATATTTGCACCACATGACAAGAACAAAATATTATCCAAAGTGTAGATAAACATATAACAATTTCTAGTAAAAAAAATGGTGTGTGGCTTTCATTGTAAATCAGACTCTTGCAAAGAAATATTGTTTCTCAAGATCAATAAAAAGGTGGTCTCCCCTGCTGCCCTGTGCAATATCTTCCAATTTTAGGTGTGATCAGGCCTGGCTCTCTCTTGATACATCCCCGCTATTAGATGTCAAACATAATTTATCCTTCTCGCCAGAGAAGAGTTGCCTCCAACAAGTGATACAGAGCACCTGCAGTGAGCTACTTACTCTTTACCACAGCCTAGAGGAGCTGCAGTCTAGGTGTTAACCAAAGGAAGCCTACCCTGCCCAGACAAAAGTTTGCATATGTCAGTCCAATGCCAAGAAGTAGGGTTATGACTTTGTTGGTTTGGTTCTTACCAATTAATTGCATTAACAATATTCTGAAATCTCAGTTGTATTTTTGCTTGAGGCAATCTCAAAATTTATTATAATATGCATATGAGCAATTAAAAGATTTAATACGGATTTTATTAGGCAAGGACACAGACTAGATAATGGAGTTCTGGACAATATTTGGGAAAAGAGGGAAATGTTTTCCATCAACAATAGGCAACAATAGACTGATATTTTAAGGATTAGTTCATCTCCTTTTTGTATGTGCATGTAATATTTTGGCTGCAGTATACAGACTTTTTTTACTATAGAGTAAAATTTGCTCACTGTAAAATTGGAATGCTTTTTGCAGAAAAAAAAGGCTAATAATAACTCTTCTAGGCTTTGGAGAGTGTTTGGATCCTTTATCTCTTTAGTGTCCAAAAAGTCAGTGCTGAAATAGTGTCTGAGGGAGCAGCTGCTCAGTTGACATATTTTAAATTAGAATCGAAATAATTTATTGATTTAGGAATGACACTAATTAACTCGCAATCAGTGAACTATACATTCAGGATCGATATCAGCAACACCATAAATATAAACCACAGCACTAGACTCTTAGGGAAGGTTAATAAACCCCTGTAAATGTACACCTTTCTACCACCCTTCTATAACTAAACCCCAAAAGTCCTAATGGCCCCACTTGTCACCTGTCACAGGCCGTGTGGATTAGAAGCCCCCATGTGAGCCCCTGAGCTGCTTCCTACACTCCATTAATGCATATATCTGGGCAAAAGCAGCCCTCGAGGTCATGCACATTCACATGAGATTTTAAAAGTCTCCTTTTAATTCCCGATTTATGGTTTAATCCAACTAATGGCCCATCATCGCCCAGCAATCATTTGAGTCAAATGTCCTCGCAGCCGCTTTGGGGCTGTTCCCACTCATGTCCTCATCTTAAAGAGCTTTTGCTAGCCAGCCAATACTGAGAGCTTTCCCTTCCATGCTGCTTGTTTTCTTGCTTTGGGATGACTCAGTCCTTTTTGAGAAGGGAAAGGAGATTATTTTGATTTTATTAGCATTTGTTTTTGAAGAAAACAGGTGAATAAAAACAGGCTACCAACCATAAAAAGGATATATTCTCAAAAAAAGCAGACCAGACTTTGAGCTATGTATTAAAAATGGTCCAACTGAAGTCTAGTATGGTTACTTCTGGAAATAGAGCTCTTTTGTGTTAATCGTTCTTTGTGATTTTCATCTAAAATGTACATGTTTTATGTTCATCAACTATATATATTTATATGCATATATATACTTATATCTACATACACATGCATATATATGTCACAACATATCTTGCACTATGAACTCTTATTTCTTTATTAGCATCTTCGGTGTCTACATTGGTCTGAGATGCTACCGTTTGATATCTCCTCGTCTTCTCGTTTTTTTCTCTTTTTTTTTTTTTTTTTNCTGATATCTCCTCGTTTTTTTCTCTTTTTTTTTTTTCCTGAATTCTCATCTCTATTTTTCCTGAAGGAGTAAGTCTGGGCTATTGTAAGCTTTACAAATAACTGTAGAGTAACCTTGTGTTGAGTGCTACTAACTAGATAGAATTCAGTAAGTAAACCCTGGGGGATATGAAATTTTAGCTCATATTATCTGTGAGAGATGCCTGGAAAAACGGCATTTTCATTCCTTATTGACAGCTCCATAGATTGTTGAGAGTTATGGAAAAGACTGAACTATAAATTAGCTTTAATCAGCCAAGAGGAACAGCAGAGGACAGGATGCACATTAAGGTGTCACTCAGTGCAAATACTATCTTGCAGTTTTAAATGAATGGAAAGTAACTTTTTTATAAAATGAAATATACCTTATTGCATTTTTGGCAGAAAAGCTTGGTTTATATGCCCGCAAACAATCAGTGCAATCATTTACACATGCCTTAGATTCCTTAAAGGTCTCTCTATCAGTTTCATACATATGCATAATTATTTGTAGTTCAATCAGTTCTCCAGACAGATAAAATTTCTCAGATTTTGGGGATATTGTGCTATTTTTTCACATCTCAGGACTCCTTGGGGATAATAGCTTTCCAGGAAAAGTTTGTTGATCAATGTCCACGCATTGCCCAGATGACAAAGTTCACATTCTCTCATTGCTCTGTCTGAACTAGATTGATCTGCACTTCACCTGTTGCTATTTTTGCCATAAAAGACACCTAAGAGTCCGCAGGACATTGCAGTATGATCCCTCTGTAGGCAAGAGCTAAAAGCTGAGATTGTACCTGAGTTATCACCAGTTTCCAGGTTTAGACAAGGTTTTCTATATTGGCCAATGTTTAGCTTATATTTTAAGTTAAGGTTTTGGTTAGTGTTCAATGACAGTAACATTTCAAGCTGCTTGTAGATGAGAATGCAGGAAATATGCCTTTGGTCTTCCAGGATCAAACCTTATGAACACTTTCCTGTCGCACCAATGTATTATTTTAAATACTAAGTTCTTATTTGGAGGGTCCAATTTTTCTTAATTATTTATGACAGTGCTCATGATCACAGCATTTTCAGCTCTAGACTAAATCTTTGTGTAGATAATTTACTTTTTTTACCTGTATTTTTTTGTTAGACTTAGTGAATCAATAATCTTTTGCTCTTCAGTTGTAGGGAGTTATATTCAAATTTGAGAACAACAAAATTGTCCTTGCAAGGCCCTTAATTTATACCGCTAACATTCCCTTTTGCATATCTGAAATGTAACCTGTCAATGTCAATATCTTAGACAGGATTTAATAGCTTATATTTTAGAAAGTATTTGAAGCTACTTGGTACAAAGAAGCTATATGGAATAGATTCCATATGTGCTGAGGCACAGATATTGAAATCAACTGTAAGAACTGTAGTGTGCAGTATGACTGCCCTGAACAACCTTTAGAAAAGTATGCAAATATTTTTAAAAGATACACAATCTGCAGCAATCTACGGCAATATACAAAAAACACTTCCTCCCTTCTCAGACATTTACAACAACTTCTGTTGATGTAGGAAACATAGAGCTGCTAATAAGAACTTAGCTGCTTTTAGAGTTTCATGTCTTTGTCCAGGTTAAGGGAGAAACTGTGATTTACCATTACCATAAGGAACAAGGCTTTAATTTATTCCATAGTACATATTCTGATATAACTTTTCACAGCCAGACTCTGAATTTTCAGCATGGAAATACAATAATCAAAATGTTCTGTGTTCCCTGAAGAATGTAAACCTAGCTGCAGGCCAGCTTGGGACAATACCAAAAAAGTCAAGAATAAATGGAGGAAAGAGATCAGACCCATAAAAAATACCATTAAACTCAGTCACAGCTTTGCTACTTGCTTTGTCTTAAAGATTTTATTTTAAAAGTCCAGTAACTCCACAGGATGAGTTATTATCTACAAATATAGTTTTGTTTTGGAAAAATCTGACAGAGTAAGGACTATTAGTTTGTTTAAAACTCCCTGACATGTTAAGATAAAAAATAATCAAAGCACGTTAAAAGGAACTGTGATAGGACATTGTGATAGGAACTATAGCCCAGTCAAGGCAAATAGAGTTTATATGTGCAATACCCTGCCCAGCCTAGGTCTAAAGCAATTCACAGTCCTATCGCACTGACTCTGTTCACCTGAGCTGAATAAACCACAAATCCCATCTAACTGCTCTATCGCCCCCAGCTGTCCTGGGTAACTCCCGTGCTCCTGGCAGGGCTCTTCAGAGGCAGCCTCAGATTTCCCTTCAGCTTCCCCATTGAGGGAATGTGAGTAGCAGGACTGTGTTACCGGAATTAGCTCATGGTAAAATCATTAATATTTGAAATGCTATGTACTCCAGAAGGAAGGCTGCATGTATACTACAGATACAAGGGATTTCTACTACAGAATGGATAACTGTGCTTTTTTTCAGGCTTAATATGATTTTTTGGTCACTTAATGTGACTGAAAGATTAACTTAAAGAAATCTATTAGCTGAAAATTTTACAGAGGTTTTATAAAATGGATATAACATGTAGTTATGTGGCAAAGTAGAACTAGAACTTCAATAAATTATCCTACTGTTTTTCTGTCTATCAGCTTATCTGCATTATCTATACATATGCAATGCAATCTTTCAATTTAGTAGGCACTGCTGCGGACTGGAATAACTATCTTTGTTACATGATACTCTATAGCTATTCCAGAGTTGCTTTCAGAAGAAATTAATATTTATTAATGCCAGTCAGGAAGCAAGAACCACTTTTTGTTCATTTGAAAACAGTTTCTCCCCCCACCGCTTTATTTTTTACCATTAAACTAGCAAACTGAAAAAAAATCCTTATTCATATCATTCTGCTCTTGATGTCTGCTTACCAGATAAGGAATAGTCTACTTAAACCATATTCAGTCAAACTTACATGCAAAATAAACTGAACACTCCTCTCAGCAAAAATAAATAACAATTTTCCAAGCAAAGTAAACTGAATTTATCAGACCATTATTTCAACACAGAAACACTCTTTTTATTTAGTACACTGAAAATATTATAAAAGAGAAGGCAATTTATTTAATTCCCCTTCTTCTCCAAAGATTTGTTTGATTGCATTGATAGCATGAGGACTTCTGTAACTTTCTCTCAGTACAGCAGTGATATTGAACATGATGGGAAAACTTTGTCCATTTTCATAGTACTCTTAAAATTCAGATGTTCTGGAAAATAGACACTTTCTCATTTTAATTCTCCCAAGGTATATATATACTTGATGAGGAATAGTGAATGATTTAAGTTTGTCTCTGTCATACTTGAGTATTTGCAATTGTGTTTGGCCTGGGGGAAAAAATATCATGCAGTACAGTTTAAGTGGTAGTTAAGATTTAGTAGGACTTTTTTTAATCACGCACCTACCCAGGGCAGGCATACATTGATTTATTTTTATTTCTGCCTGCAGCCCTCTTCCTTCCCACCAATTCTAACCTCCATCATAGCAAAGCATTTCTTTCAAACAATAAAAACCATTTTGGCCCCTGCTGTTGAAGAGTCTGCATTCCAGGGAACTCATGAAAAAATATAGACTAATTTAAAAACAATACTATTATTTTCAGTTTATTAAACTGAGTATGTAGGTAGCAGTACATTTTAAAGGTGAAAAAAAAAATGGCACTTGTAAGCCCAGAATTTTTTACAGCAAAATAAACACTTGCATGTTATGCAGGTCAAATAGCATACCTTGTAATTTCTATGACCAGAAAGTAAAACCAACAGCTTTATTCAATAACATTTGTAGAGTAGCTTTGGATTCACCAGCCTCAGCAAGACAGGCTGTGACCTTGAACATTCTCAAGGAACAGCATTTACTTTCATTGTGAAAAATACATTTTTTTCCTGGTGCTCTGAAATCCATTTTTAGTAAAAGTAAAGAATATTTCTAAGCTCTCCTGCAATCAATATTTCCTGAACGGGATAAATTTTTCACAGTTCTCTGTCCTGCTAGATATTTTTATCCACTGGCACATATTTGTATGCTAATCTGCTTCTTGGAAAATTAGTATATGCATCTGATTCTTTATGCAAAAGAAATTATCAAAGCAGCTTTTCAAGGCAATTTCTAAATAAATCATCTTCTACTTTGACTTGTTTTGCATTCAGCAGGGCACAACATTTTACATTAAATGTAATCTCTATCAAATTCTTTAGAAAACTGGAAAGCATGGGAGAGGCAGAAATGCCATCCTGTCTGTTGTCAAGTATTATTTTGAACGATGTTTCTGCCAGATACTAAATATTCTGGAAGATGGAAAATAGGGAATTTGTTGCAGGGCTAACATATGGTTCTCAAAGTCCAAGTACCTTTTATTTACACAAATCTATAAAAGCCCCAAACGTTACTATCTTTTGAACTGTCAAAATGTTACTAGAGGAGAATAACAGTGGGAATACATCATGGTAATCAAAAGGAATGGAGCTTTAGGTTAGTTTAACTTTGTTATTTCTGTTCAAAAATGTATTTTAAAGCATGTGTGGGAAAAACCTTTAGTTTGTTGTCAAGTACTTTGAATGAATATTGAGAGCTGGTGCATTAATGCAGATCATATAGTATTTACAAAGCTTTGTTTCTGCAAATAGGATTTTTTTCATATGTCTAGAGTGTTTCTGTCCTTGTCATTCTCTTTCTCAGATAAATACCTACTATTTTTCGTTCACTTTCAGTTTCAGAAGGGACTTCCTTCTGAGTACCCTAGTTAGGGTGACTCTTCATTTACACCATTAGCAACTGTAAGTTTGGACACTGTAGGAGGCTTCAGAAGAATATGATGAATGTTGAAGCTGGAGCCTGTTTAATAATAAAATATATACCTGCTTGTGATGAGGATTGTTTTCAGTGCATTTGTACTATGCAAAACTGGCCTGGGAATTGTTCTCTGATGCTTGGTGGAAATGAGCGCTCCCATACTGTAAAAGTAAGAGGCTGGAAAAACAGGGTAGGATCTAGGTCGGTTTTAGTTGGATCTTTATTTCTACAACTGCCGATTTACCCTCTGTCTTTATTACTATTGTTATCATCTATAGGAACTTGTATATGAATGTGTATCCCCAGAAATAATTAACAGTTTACTAATTTGGGAGTAATGCCTGAACTTCATGCACCTTTCATAAAAAAGTTACCTCAGTTGCCATGCATTTGTAGGAGCAACAGTTCCAGTATCAGATTGCTATCGCATACGGCTTATTAAATGCCACTAAAACCATATGCTAAGTTTGTAAATAGTGAATGAAATAGGAAAAAATAATATAGATAGATATCAAAAATGATAATCTGAAATCATGTATTTACATTTATTCTCTTTTCATGCTTCCCATAGTCGACAAAAATAATTCAAAGATTAAATCTAATTTTTAAATTGTGTACATCCCACAAAAATACTTTGCAAACTTTTTGTATGTTGTTTCAAACTTTTCTTTATTACAGTCTAAGAGTTATTACTAACTGAGATTTTATATTGGACATCAAACAATCACTTAGTCCTTCTATTAATTCATACATGGCTTGAAGCCTAGGATAGAAGGGCATCATGCATGAGCCATTGCCTTTCCTTCAACACCATTATCCTTTCTTAGGAACATCATTCTTTGTAATCATGGATATAAAACTTCCTAGGTTATTAGCATAGTGTAATAAAACAGTGCCAATTCAGTTCTCAAGATTCTTTGGCAGTATTTCATTCCTGTGTCAGAAACTGAGGTTTGCGGCAAAACAGACACTCAGTTCCTTCACTAACATGAAGCTGTCTGCAACAAAGTTAAAGTGACGGCAGAGGATAAGTACATATTATGCTACTCTTAATAATACTGGAAATGCCAACACGTATATAAATGTCTGCTTCTATTATAATCATTTGTTCTCTGCCAAATCAGAGTTTTCATGGAAATCATAGAAACTGTAATCGACCTAAGAGAAAGGTCAGATGCTTGTGTACAGCAAATTGGGCTCATATCGAACTGCCTTATCCAGCCCTCGAGTCTTTTTAATACTGATTAAAGCCATACACAAGTATATGTTAAACTGCAGTAAGCCCAAACCTTGGTCTTCATGGTGCAATAAACATTTGCTTATAACTGTTGAATGGCTGGTTCTGAAAAATTTTACAGAAAAAATAATACTTCTATGACTCTACCATGCCAAAGTGATATTTTGTCTGATAGAATAGGAAATGTCAGGTAATTGGTTTTTCCTATATTGTTGAAGTTTTTGCTCCTAAACTGCTGCAAGAGGTGAGCAATTTTTCTGCAATCATAACAGCGAATTCAACAAGTAAGTGGTTAAAGGAGACCATCACATACATACACCATGCAATAAAGTCTGTACATAAAAAAGGCAAAAGAAAAACCTATATTTGCCTGAATGACAGCAATGGGGGATGAAAAATGCAATTCCATGATCCCCAGACCGTCAGCCTATGGAGCTTCTGGTCAATAAGGTAAACCCTGGGCAATTGCATTGTTGGTCATTAGGAAATTATGCTCTCTTAAAAATCTGCCTTCACCAGACTGGCCATACTCTGGTCTGCTTTAAATCTGAAGGGCATTAATTGTGTGTTAGGCTGCATATTTGTGTATAAGACTGCATATGAAAATAAGATCCTTATTAGTCTTGGTTCTTGTCCCATAGCCTTGAGGCATGTGACCTCATGGCTCAATTAAAGTTACAGAGTAATGTAGATTTGAATAAAAGGAAATGCGCGATGTTTTTAGGTTAAGTTTTTAAATTCAAAATCAAATTTTAAATCCAAAATCAAGTTTCATCAGGACACTCTAAAACTGTGAGGTAAGTGGTTACTCAACAATTTTAATCCATATGTTTTCTCTTTCCTCTCTCAATTCTCCATGCTATAATTCACAAATGCAAGATGAAAATGAGACCAAGCCTTCTTCACACAACTCTCATACTGTTGTTGCAATGGGCTGCTATATTACCAAACACAACATTTTCCAGAAATATCCAGGCAAGCACTGATGTCAAAAGCAGTATAACTGCATTAGTGCAATGCCCTCAACTAATACAACCAGACTACCTCCACTAAAGTGTCACAAAATAGTATCAATGTGCTATATACAAATTTATCCAAGTTTAACATACACAGAGAATTCCAGGTAACCTTTAATAAATGGCATAATTCCAATCAAAGTCAATAGTTCAAGGATTTCATGCATAGATTATATAGTCCCTGATCCCCTTCATGACTGAATATTGAGTTTCTAATAATACTAACCCAGATTTTTTTCCTTATTCGGTGTGAATTAGTCTGTGCAGAGGACAATTTACACACAGGGACATTCACACACTGCAGTCATTTCTGGGACCACAGTTAGGCATAACCTGAAGTAATTATATACAACTTTGTAAGATATATTTCCCTTTGCAGTCTTACTTTCAGTGATTCATTACTTTTTGCCTGCCCAAAGAAGAAATATAAGTTTACATTAACGATGGGTTAGCTCATAGGAAGTTAGGATACATGGACTTCACTTTGCACAGATGCACTTTACATTTTGCAGAGAGCAAAAGCAGAGTCCAACAGTCTATGCCAGATGCAATATTAGCATAGAAAGCTCATATTAAAAGAAAGATTTCAGAAGTGGTTCACCTGGCTAGTGACTTGCTTATACTCATTGCCTTACTGAATAGATTCCAAATTTATGCAATCTGCAGGCTATGCCCTTGGTCAAATAAGCTCTCTTTTTTAATCATTTCTAAAGTATCACCAATTTTCCTTGTTTAATGAACTCAAAGCGATACAATTGAAAGCACAGCAAGAAAAGTATGAAAGCTTTTTAAAATGCATTATTATTTCCTTTATCTGACAACCACCCACGTTCAATGTGAAGTCTGAATTTTAGATTTTTTTTTTTCAAAAAGTACATAATTTGATTTTCAGCATTAATGACCTAGAATTTTTGGCTCAGTTTGAAAAAAATAAAGCTTACTCGAATAGATATGGCAAGTCAGAAAAAAAGTCTGATAAATTTTCACCTTCTTGCAATGTCACTGATTTTGCATAATACTGGCTTGAATGAGATCAGTGTGTGCCAGTGCCTTTTTACCAGTGCTTCATCTAAGTTGATTTTTCTAAAACCACAGGAAAAAGCTAAGAAATTTCCTAAGAAATGGAAGAAAAATATGTATTTATTAAATATTCCTGGAAAAATAAATGTGACACAGTATTGATCAAAAAGGACATTTAAAAAGTTATTTGTTGAACTTCTCTCTTACTTTTGCTGGAGATGCACACATGGTGAAAATATCAAAGATTTTATGTCAACTGCTCAATGACGTGCGTGGAATGATGGTTTCGATGTGTCAGTGACAATCTTCAAATTGCCAGCGACCTTTACATCATCCCTGGGAATGGCAGGATCAAGAAGATGCTGGTGAAGTGCCAGGGACACGGTCAGCAAACACTGAATACACCCAGGCAATTCTAAGTAAGCAAGAATGGGATTGTGTCAAAAGTCCCTATGATTCAAGTAAGTTGCAGAGCTCCCTTTTGTGCCTCTGGGGCAGAAGCGTGAGTCGTCTGTGTTATTTGGGGATTACCAGAGCTTGTGCAGTGCTAGGAGGAGGTTGCTCTGTCACCTTCCCTTGCTGTCGCTCCTGCGAATCAGTCTCCATCTGCGTATGACTGGTCATTGCCCTCTTCTGGATCCCTTTATTGTGCCAATGTCAGCAGGTGCATTGACACTCCTGCCATTTCAGATCTCTAAGCTTGCTCAGGGTGGCACCACAAGATGCTGCCCGCAGAGAGGGAGAGGAAAGTGTCTGTGCTGCTCTCAGTTCTTTGCTCCACTGCTGATGCTGTGCATTGCAATTATTCATCCCTCTTAGTAATTCCTACCCTTGTTTTGAGAAATCCATAAGCGAAGAACATGGGGTAGATAGTGCTGTTAAAAGCACTAAGTGTGACCTCGGATACAGATGAATCTGAGGTGCCCAGCAGAACTGGAATATACATAGGCTGTAGAATAGAGAGAACAGATGGTGCTTCATGACATAAAACAGTTTAATTTTTCTTAGAAAATGGTTTGTTTCCTTAAAGGTTTTTTAATGTTTAATAAATCAGTAATATTACAGATATATCCTCCCAAAATCTATTTTTTTCTGATAGTTACATAGAATAACTGTGAAAAGTGAATAAATTTAATTATCAAAAGCTTATCAAAAACTGAAACATCAAAAGTTCCACAGCAACTTAAGGAAAAATTTCTTAATTTTTGAGGGTGACAGCCCTGGCACAGGCTGCCCAGACAGGCTGTGGAGTCTCCTTCTCTGGAGATCTTCCAGAGCTGCCTGGATGCCACCCTGTGCCACGTGCTCTGGGTGTCCCTGCTGAAGCAGGGAGTTGGACTAGATTATCTCTAGAGGTCCCTTCCAACCTTAGGCATTCTGTGATTCTATGATCATGTGATTTGACGAGTTAACATCACCAGAATTACTGTGAATCTTACACATTTATTTCTGCCTCTGCAGCCTGTTCCAGGGCTCTATCACTCTCACAGTAAAGAAGTTCTTCCTCACATGGAGATGGAACTTCCTGTGTTTCAGTTTGCCCCCATTACTCCTTTTCCAGTCATTGGCCATCACTGAGAAGAGTTTGGCCCCATTCTCTTTACCTTCTCCCCTTCTCCCAGGTACTTATACATTTTGATAAGATCACTTCTCATTCTTCTCTTCTCAGGCCCAGCTCACTTAGTCTTTCCTCATAAGACAGATGTTCCAGTCCCTTAATCATCCTTGTTGCTCTACGCTGGACCCTCTAGAAATTCTCCATCCCTCTTGTACTGGGTAGCCCAGACCTGCCCTCAACACTCCAGGTGTGGCCTCACTAGGGCAGTTGCAGGACATGCTTTCTATTTGTCTGCTGTTTCTGTATCTATGACTATTCCATATAATTGAGAATTAAACTTAGAGAATAGTCATAACATGATGCAAAATGTTAGAATTTGTGCTAGATAAGTAGAGAGAGGAAGAAATGAGTTAGAGTGAGGGAAGGGAAAAATGTCTTATTAAATCCAGCAAGTGCTAGCTTCTCCACTACTGCCTCATTAAAACTTCCAGATATTATTTTAAAGCTAAAAAGAAAAAAAAAAAAAACTGTAGTAGCATCAGATGTGAATTCTGCAGGAGGGGCATAATAGGGGACAGTGGATCTGTGAAAAGGAAACTCCTTGGCATGGTTGCTGTCCTTGATAGACCACCTACCCTTGGTAGCTTCTGTGCCAAAAAAAAAAATGTTTGATATACAGAATGTTTTTAATTTTGGCACAGGAGATATGCATGGGACTCGTAAAATGAAAAACGTGGCACAGAACTACATCAAGGCTGAAAGTGATGCTAGCAAACACATGTGTGCTCCTGGCATCTGCAAGGCATCTGCCATGGCTGTTAGGCATTCTATGGCGGAAAACAGTGGTACCAAAAGCATCACCAAACTCCTCTCCCTTCCTTTGCTCCCCTAGGTTACTGATTATATTTCCTTGAAATCACTGCAAAGGTAACAAGAATAAGACTAAAAATGTTATAAGGGGAAGAGAGAGTTTTAAACCAGGATTATGAACTTGATTTTTGTAAAGAATGACATACTGGGAGCTATTGGGGGCATGTGAGAGTTAAGTGATACAGTCACACTGGAGTGACTTTCTTCTCTGCAATGTACAACCACAACATATGAAGAAATTATGACCCTTTTTATTTCTGTCAATAAAGCACTCTTTTATATTTAAAGTTTTCTATAGACAAGGAGGTTTACCTGAACAACTTGGCTGTGAACATTTGCTGGTTTATTACGTGGTCCACATTTCTGTCAGTAAGTTCAACCAGGTTGACTCCCATGTCCCGTAACAGTCTGCTGAAAACATGAGCAACTGGCGTCCTAAGTACTGTAGGCAGCTCTGCTGTGCTGCAAGGCAAGGCCTCACCAGCACTTCTCTTGCCCAACCTGCAGTGGGGTACAAGGTATTTTCCTCACTCTCTGCATGAGGACAACGTATTTGTCATATTTGTCTTTATATATTGCTTTTTATGTTGTTTCCTGTAATTACAGCAAAATATCATATTTATCATAGAAAAAAATGCTTTCTGCCATTATTCATGTAGAGATCCACAATAGTTTGCTGATTGCTAGAAGGAAAGAACATTTGGTGATGGACTCTGTCTCTAAATCAAAATGCAATGTTGTATTTACTGATTCTTGTTAGGCTTTACTTGGCTAGCTGAGAGCTAGACCAAATAACTTTCAGGGTTTTGAACTAACAAAAACAACGGTGTAGAGAACAACCTCATTTCAAAAGTGAAGGAAACTGACTGTTCCAGACCATTGAATCTGCTGTCTTATGCAGCAATACCTACAGCACACTAATGGTACCTTGTGCAACTGAAATTATAATTTTGGTGAATTCCACATTAGGTTATTTAGGCGCTCATTTCAAGAGGCCACAGCACATTCACTCTAGTTTATGCCAGTTCATCTACAGTCTTGTCAGTGTCCAAGTTGGGGGGATAAGGAGGAAATCAATAAGTATTTTTTCTATATTTACATTTTTTTTTATGCATTAAGGTGGGAAAGGTTTTGTTCCTCAGGGAATCTAACAGAAGTTTTTATCTGTTACATTCCCTGAGGAAAAAAAAATGCAAAAATAATATAAAGCCTTTAAACCACACACAAAGACAAAGCACAAAATAAGGCTCAGTTCTCAAGCTGAGCTCTCAAAGCGCAGAATGCCTTGGTCGGCGTTCTGAACCCCGAGTGCCTATTGCTGGCGTTTCCTCAGGAGAAAAGAAACTCCCTGCAAAGGTGAAAAGATGCCATAAAATTACGCTGCAAAAGAGCATTTAAGCAGATGCTTTTCTCTGAGTTCAGTGGCTACTCAGATCATTTACTGTGCACTGTGTTTGCTCCTGAGGACAGCCCATCCTTCCACAGCCTTTTCTGTAATGTTTCTAAATGCAAAGTGCCTCCTAGGCACGGTCCACTGGAAAAGGATGAAAAGCAGCAGGCTTAGTGCTCTGCTGTCTTGCATGTGATGCTGCCTTGTTTTCAAATGGTGTTTTTGTGCCTATGTTAATAGAAGTGCAGAGTGGATTTAAACTGATATTATTCTTATACAACATTTATGCCCACTTTACATTTCATTGACACCACTGCAATCAAGAATAAGGATCTAAATTTGAAATTCAAAATGGTTGAAGTAACTTTAACTCACTTCAAAATTAAGCTAGCTTGACTTCATTATTTCTTAGTTTCATTTAAAGCAATTCAGTCTTTAATATAAATTGCTTTGAAATCTATGGATTAAAAATAGAGCTATTTTTATTTTCCCTCTGATTACAAGAGAGCAGAGATGCCCAAATGACTGATAAATGTGTTCCAATAGATCTTGAGCTAGTCAGAGGGAGCCAACTCTGTTTCATGACCCATATAGATATTTTAAGCTGGTCCAAGCTAATGAGTCTGATGAAAAGCAGAATACATTAGCTAGGGTATGGCAACAACTTACTAACCCAGCAGCTTCATGACTGCAGATGGTTTACCCTGAGCTGTTTATATACTCACTGCCTTACCTTTAACTGCTGTTAGAACCATCTTTCCTAGTTTAAGGGTAATTTCACAAGTCAGCATATGAAATAATGTGCCAATGTATCTTACAGATACCAAACACCTTTTAAGATTTTAGAAAGACTTGATTATTTTTCATATGTGAAATAATATGCAAATATATCAAGTCATTTTGAAATTTAATGAATTAATGCTGAAACTTCCCCCATCCTCTATAAAATTTCATGTCAATAATTCTTTCAAAATTTGTTTCAACGCCCTGCCTAGCTACCAGACAAACTAGTGGATTTGCAGTTCTCTTCCTAAAATACAGGCACCATGCTTATTTGGCCTTCATTTTGAATTACAACCACTCTTATTCCTCTTCAGTGTAGTTCTCCCATAGCTCTAGAGCAGCAGGTCTGTGTTGCATGCAGCACTGCCACGCGGGGAACAACAACCTTAGTTTTCTTTCCATCTTGGTGTGGTAACACCTATGAACTTGTTTCCCCATCCTTTTCCCTTGAAGCACTACCACTCTTTTTTAACTCAGGGGCAAATTCATTTTATTTTCTTGGTGTATAGTCTCTTATCTATGTTCATCATAGAAAGATTGGTGTTCTTTATCTTAAGTCTTTTTATTTACAGCACTGAAGACATTCTTAATGTCTTGTAATATGTGGAATTTATGTAGTCTGCCTAAAACTACATGACAGCTTTTTTCCACCTTGACTTTAATTCTAATATCATTTTTAATGCAGTAATTCACTCACCTAGTTCTTGAGCCTTTTCCTACACTATTTTCTTTTTTCATTTATTGTATGACTATATACTTACACTGTGGAAAAACTCCTTGTAAACATATGTTCACATTAACTGAAGTTTTAATAAGTTGTATCTGTTTCCCCTAAGGCTCAACATTCTTTCTAAACCCCATTAGATGATGAATTCATGAAAATACAGAAGACACTATGAATTTTGTTAAAAACAACAACAAACAGTTTCTCAGTCTGTAGGGAGCAGCCCCCAGCACGATGAGCCATAAGGCCGCGTTCAGGGTCCCCAGGGAGCCCTCTCAGGAGCAAAACAGCTGGAGACTGGACTGGAGACAAGCCCCATGCTACATCCATGGGGCCATCCAAGCTGCCAGAGCCTGGAACTGACAAGGTGCCAAGGTGTCTCCAGAGGGGAGCAGGAGCCCAACACCACCGTGGGGAGGGATCACAGACCTGGGCTGAGCTGAAATGGGGCTCTAGGCAATGTGGGGAAGCCCCAGGGAGGCTGCTCAGTTGGAGAAGTAAGGCCTGGGGGTGCCCTCAGGACATGGACAAGAGAAGGAAAACAAGGACACGATCAGAAAGCATCACGTCAGTGATGGTAAATTAGAGATAACTGGAAACAAAACGAAAGACGGAAAGGAAGAGGAACAGTTATAATGAACCAGAAGAACTTAGCAAGACCAGAGCAGGTTTATTTTTATCAGGAGAAGCCAACGAGCTGGCCATTACACGTATCCAAAAAACAGAAGTGTGATTTATCTGCCAGAAGCAATGATACTAATTGTGAATCTGAGGCTGAAAATTATTTTTAAGGGAACTCCACAGTATGTACGAGATGTCCTTCATGTCAAGACAAATGATGGTGCTTTATTCTCCAGTGAAATGATTCAAGGACAGTAATTCTGGGCAGGGTATCAATAGAAAGGAGTGGGGAGTGAACTGAGTGGAATTCATCCCTAGAGAAGGTGGTAAAGGATGACAGGATAATAAAGATCAGCAGTCAACAAAACAAAGAATCCTGTAAAACTATCAGGACTTCAGGCAGCACAATCACTGGTAATATTGATAGAAATAGCAAGCAATTTATGTTTTAATCTCAGCTAGATGAAGATCAACAGATAGATTCCCCTTTAGTCATTTACAGAGTTCCCTTGAGCTATTAACATGCTCCGTCCATTTTGCTATTTTAAACTAAATTAGGACCGCTCCATCTTTCATGGCATGGTTTCACGATAAAGAGATTGTCTAGCTGCATTTATCTTTTCATTAAAAGCATTGCCCCTCTGGGAAAAAAAATAAGTTCCTTTTTGTCTGATTGTTGACTAGCAACGAAATTAATAACAGAATCTTTTCCTTTCTGGATAGGATTTCTGATCAACATTGGAAACAATAAGAATGATCCTATTTGAAACTAAAATATGTTATTATTTTCTGCAGGGTAATTTTAAGAATGCCGCTGAACTTGTCCACAGCAATATCCTCAGCGGGTTACATGACATTAGACAAAAAGCGATGTAGTCACTCACCTTTCCATGTGCTTTTTCTTTTTTTTTTTCTCACCTAGGTCGCCACATACACCTGAGGAAGACCAATTTAGAATTCACAACATAAACCTTCAGGAAAAAGTCTTTTTTTTTTCTAACTTTTCTGGGGGCTTTGCTTAATGTTCTGACCATTCCACAAGCTCTCACTCAGCTACTAAAGCTAAGAGATATGATCCAGTTAGAGCCTCCTGTTAGAGCACACGCAGAAGTGCTACTTCTGTTCCTCTGGCAATGGTTTTAGAATGACATAGGTCAGCAGAAGCTATCTGCTAGATGCTATGGTCTTGCTGTACCATCTAAGATATAGAAAGTCGTGTTTTGACATTCTGTACAGGCTAGCGGGGATTGCATGTTTTACCTGGGAGAAAAATATTCAATTTTGTGGGTATCTTCAGATACAGGTAGTCTGCACCCAGGGCTCTCTTACAGAAAAAAACTGTATCAATTATAGTGAAAGTATGCAGACACACAGAAAAATGCAGAGCAGTATTGAAGAATTGGTTTTGCTGGTACTCATCAAGCATAAGGCTGTTTCAAATCATGTGAGCCTGTGAATTGCCTCCATTGCATTGCCAGTGTGCATTCAAAGTATGCAGAAATTATTTATCTGGTTGGGATAACTGCAGCAGAGATGAATGCAAGTGCATCTTTTTGGGAAATCATCTAAAGATGCTTTGGATTCTTAGCTTGAGGTGGGTATGTGCCAATCAAGGAGTGGATAATTGCTTTCTGAAGTGCTGAATGAGCCTCATTAGCTCCAGTGTGTCGTATATGTAAACATATGCTCGGATATTCTAGCAAAAATTCATAAAATTGGAGTTGATACTTCCCAGCTGAAGAATAGCAAACATTATAGTTGGCTCAAGTCCTCTTTGCAGGGCATATAAAATTGTGTTTTCATGACTTTATTCTCATTCTTGAGAGATGAGGGAGACAAATTCAGTTCCGTAAGTGTGGCAGAACAGCTTTGCAGATAACTTACTCTGTTATTCCAGTAATGTCTATGTTCAATCGTCTACTATGACTTAGGTTGCTTTTTTATTAACTTTTAATATCAGAAAATAAAAACAACTGGTTAGGTATTAAATTTAACTTGAAGCCTGCCTGGAACTATGTTAAAACCTTGGTGCAAACCTGTAATAAAATCCTATTTTCTTGCTTTTTTTCCTGGATCAGCAATAACTATGTACAAAAATGCAATTACTCTGAGATATTATTTTTCCATTTCTTCTGTGGAGGTATAGAGACAGTATTAGAAATAGATTAAATAATTGCACTTGAGGAAGGAAGAGATAAAACAACAGAAAGTACTGTGATGAAGGGAAAGAAGGGAAAAACAAAGACTACCAGGAAGATCCGGCAGAGAAAATTCAGGCTATGCTGAGATGGACAGAGAAGAAAGGTAGAGGTGCTGGGTATAGGGCGTGTATGTATGTAATTTTTAATCATTTTGTTCAGACACATTCAGGGCACTGCCTCACATTTCTAAAACCTTTTCCTGGGCATTTTTCTTTGTTCTTGTAATAGTAGCCAGGTACCTGGATAGTTTGCATTTTCTAGATGCCTCCTGGGCTGCCACTTCACTAGTCTCTTTACCATTACTATTCTCCAGCTGAACTCATGTTATTTGTAATTAGTCAGGTTCCATTTAGCACCCATTACATGTAATTTTAAATTACACAGCTAGTTTGTAATGCAGATTTTTAGGTTTTTTTTTTTTCTTTTAATAGCAAAAAAGGAATTCCAAAATGGGGTTATGACCAGAACAAATAGACACAAGAGCATTGCTAAAGCACAAGGTTTCAATTAATGCTTGAGTCACAGAGACGGCAAGACATCATTCGTGACACACTTTAAATTGGCAGGGCAGAGGGAGGGGAAACACAATGCATCTTTGTGATTTTTGAGCTGGATTAATTTTAAACGGAAACAAAAGAAATAACTAGGGAATGTCTGATGGATTTTGTTTCTACCGCTTAATAAGTACTAACTAATCTAGTCCCCCACATTTAATTTTTAGGAAGTTTGCACTTAATTCAAATTTGCTGTCCAGTAAGTATGCATCATAGTTATGTAATCCTTAATAGTAATCCGGTTCTGAAATAACTGGAGAAGCTCAGTGGCTCTTGCTAGTGCACTGGAGCCACATTAAAAATAGACGACACACAGCAAGTGTCTATATTGCCCTTGGACTGTTTAGATTTAATCTTTCTTTCAAAGGCATCATTTTAAGTGAGCTGATAGGAGCTCCGGATGACATAGTTACGGCAAAAAGCACCACTCATTATTCCAAATTAAATTTGAAATAGGTGGAATGAAAGCGATAGCCTTATTTAGTACAGCTGGTATGCCATTTATCCCTGACTAACCTAAGGTACGCATAGTTATATAGTTACATAACTACACAGTTATTCCCTATGGTATTTTTTTAGAGAAATACAGGGCAGTCTGTTCAGCTGAAAATGGGTACAAGAGTTGAAAGACTGGGGAGAACATAGAACTGTGAAAGATTTTGAGCTGAAGGAGGAGAAAAAAGGACCATTGTTTTCCCCTCAAATTCAATGTTATTTGTTAGGATCTGATAGTCCAAAAGGGGTGATGCCACCACATCTCCTTGTCCCTACAGGCATCCAGTAGCAAGGAACACATATACACACGTATGGTCTAACACACAAAACATTTGCACATGTCCAGCCACACCATTCAGCACAGACCAACCGGGCACTTGCTGGCCTGGCCCTGGGCAAAGGGGCCCCTGAAGCTGCAGCCCCCTTCCTGTTGAGGGTACATGGGCTCCTGCAACCCACAGTCCCCACACCAGTTGTTGGCACTTAGACCTCCGTACACACTGGTCCCCTTGCCCAGAAAAGAAGTTGGAATTGAAGTAAAATGAGAAGACAAGATGCCTCTTCCCTTCCATCCTAAGTCCCACACCCCCATAGGCTGCAGCCCTCCGCAGTCTAAATGGAGAACTTTTCCACAGACCCATCGTGATGGATGTCCCCCAGCCCCAGTAACAGCCCATGGTGGCTCTGGGAAGGAGCAGGAATCTCCAAACAGATTTGGGACACTCCTCCCTTCCCCTGTGCCTCTGTGTTGTTTGTGCTCTTGGAGAAGCGCCTAACATTACTTACATCAAATGGTCTTGATGGGAAAAATCAAATGTGCCAAAGATATTTGCTGATTACACAGATCTAGGGGACGTGATCTATATATTCTAATATTGTACTGCACAAACCAGGTGGTCTTGAGTATTAAATTATTAAAAATGCAATAAGAGAAATAATAAAGACAAGCACTAGAGATTAATGATGGTGATGTCCACTGTAAACTGGGACTTCTCTGTGAATTGTTGTATATTGAGGATCTTTTCATCACACATTGTCAGTTATTGATCTTCACCTTTAAGATGAGGCTCTACAGATTTATGGGAAGAATTACGATATGGCTGTAAACAGTATGCTGGTCAAGAGAAAGGAGGTCCTTCCAGACAGGATTAAAAGATCATTCTTCATGTAATACTTTTTGCTTCAAGGGAATTAAATCAGAAATTAGTGGTCCACTACATCAGTTAGTTATGTGAAATGTGATTGATGAGGTAAATATTTAAATGAAATTTATGCTATAAAATAATGAAATCATTAGTAATTGCAGTTCATTAGAAGCATTTGAAAAAAAATAATTATAGGAATAAAATATTTCATCTCTGAGTACTTGACTTGATAAGCTCACAAAAGAGAATAAGGTTTGTAGCATAATTTCACTAGTGATTTCATAACTATAGAATTTTTAAAAAATGATATGGTTACTTTTTAAATCATATACAGGAAAAAATCTGTATGTATGTGGACTGATGTCCATCAAAGGAAGATATTAAAAATATATGTTAATTGCTCTTAGCTTGGAGTAGAATGCATACACAGATTTTTGAAAGCCATATCCTTGTATCATGTTCAAGGTTATTATAATGAATACTTAATCGTACATCAATGTAGCAAAATAAGGTTTCACTGCTGATTTGAAATAAGAGTCATAAATTGACCTCATAGCAGAGATGTTTCCATATATGTCTCTGTAGAATGTCTCTCTATAATAAGGAAATACAGTAGCAAAGATGACAAAATATAGTGTTTGTGGACAAGAAGATAAATAATTCTATTCATATAATAATTTCTACTCTTGTTCCACTTTTCATTGGTGCCTTGTTCTTAATTGCTCTATAGATGCCTTGATAATTTAGAAAGATGACTTGTAAAAGAAATTCTTTTTACATTTCTTTAAAATGTACAAAAATATGTTGTTCTCTTTGTCCTTGTTTTTTGGACATGCCTCTAATTTGCACCGATATCCAGTAAGCTTGTAGTACCGCTGAATACCGCAGGATACTAAGCTATATTACTAACTGATTTTTCTTTTAATAGGAAAGCTTTGAAGTCCACTGTCTCTATCTTGTCATTATATCATCTGTACTTCCAAAAATATCAGTAGAGCATTCCTTTTTTTAAGGAAATAAAAGAGAATGGAAAACAGATGATACTGAAACTTTTAACAGTGCAGGTCCTGAAAAAAATTAATGATTCCTAACCACAGTTCATGAGGGTTTGATAAATGGTTTATATGAGTATGTATTGTTATTGCCACCATAATATTTATAAATTGTTGAGACCAGTAAGCAGAAAAAACGTTGCAAGGGATTAGGAGGTTAAGCAATCATGAATTCAGTAGGAGACTTTTTACTTTTAGCAGTCACTCCTTAAGATGAAATATTGGATGAAATTAGATTACTGGTCAATGAAAAAAAGTCAGGATAGGTTAATATAACTCTTTCTGAATTTCATGAAATCTGTCTTTTGGAAACCTGTGCAAATACTTATGCACTGTATCATCTAGCCTATGTGCCAGCGCAGAAGGAATAAGCATGCAAGTTGCTCTAATTAATAGAATTGTTTTGAGTGGATGGAAGAAAACAGCTGGAAGACTCTCCAGAAGCATCATGTTTGTTCTCCATACTTACAAGTGGAGAAGAATAGAAATAAGGGCACATCAGCTCTAGTAATTGACCTATTTCTGGTTCTTCTCTATCCCTACCTATCACTTCTTGCCATCTAAGAATTTCCATTCTCCATCCCAATTTTTAGCAAAACCCGGACAATCTTAGTTTTGAACAAAAAAAGTACAAAACCTGTATTCTAGTGTAGACCACATTTTGGCCTTTAAAAACCACATATAAAATCCTGTTCTGAAAAAAATTTAGAACTATTCCTTGCTGTATACTTTAAAAACACCCAAAATTACTCACTGGTTTGATTTTTTCCCTGAACATCCCTAGCCTTGCATTCTGCAGTCTTTTTTTTTTTTAATTATACTCTTTTGTCAAAATGAGACTTGTCAGAAAATGATAATACAAATAAAATCCCTTTAAAATTCCTCAACAAATTAAATATGATGAAATATTAATGTCAAGAGGGGAAAATGAAGGGAGATTAGCCTTAGGACACAGGGAAACTTCAAACAGCTTGGTTAGTTTAGCTGCAAGTATTCCATAGATATACAAGCCTCAGAAAATATGGGAGTCCAAGGTGTCTGCTTTAGGTGATTAGATTACTAAAATTAAACATTCCCATCCATCTCAGTAATAGCCCTTAATGCACAAATATGTGTGTCCCATGTTTCAGTTTGCACTCAGTCACCTATGCAATTCCTGGGGCAAGAGGGTCAGCACAGACAACCCAGCGACTGAAAGGATGACACTGTTTTTATTTTTATCGATGTACAGTAACGTGCAGTTTTCCAAAGCCTAAATAATATCCTTCTTACGGACAAAATGCCAGCTTTCACCTACTCATTAAATACAATTATAATCGTAAAGGAAAGAGAAAAGTTCTCTGGCTATATCTTTCCAGAGAGACTCATTATAGGCAGTGTGCAATATTTCAGCTGCTTCTCTTTTTGTCTCACATTTAAAAGTATTCCAGATGAAGCTCACTCCATGCTGGCAAATCAAGAGAAACGCAAGCTGTATTCTCCTGTAAATGTGAAGGGTTTTATTTCCAGCTTAATCTCTTTATTTGACTAACCAGTCTGAAATTTAATTATTTATTCACAACAAGGGTCCTAATTAGAGCGGCAGTGAACTATTCGCATTTCTGCTGAACCTGAATGAACAAGTGTCTCACTGCTTGCAAGTTTATTGCCATTAGCCCAGCAGGCTTGCTCTTCCCGGCAAGACTTAGCTCCACCATTATGCTCCAGAGAAAGGAAGACCCTGAGAACATTAACACCGATACGTCTGAACACTACCGAGAGCTCAATGTACTTTTCTCTTCCTTTTCAATAAGCTGTTAAAAGACAAAATAAAAAACTGCAGCAGAGCCAACTGGTGGTAAAATACTTAGGCAGTTTTACAAAAAGGGTATTACTAATAGACTGGAGAAGCTTTGGGGGGAAAAACACAGTTGTTGAAGCAATTTAAGATAATAGGTTGCTAATTAAAGAGGAATTATAGTGGAGATTTTATAATACATATAACATTGGCATTAATCTTGACTGCATCAAGATTAAAACTAGCACAACAAATAGCTCAGGCATTAGGAGCAATTAGGGACCAGATTCTGCCACTCACATGGAGCTCTCGCTCTCTGTGAGCAGAAAATGCGGTGAGCAGCAGAGTTAAAGCTGACCCTAGATGTTCTTCTGTGGGGTTGCTCTGGCACTCACGGCACCAGGTAATTAGGACTAAGCTCTACAGTGAAAGAGCACTCTGTAAGTGCCAAGTGTTTGACCTGAAGTGTGGAGCTATTTCCAAGGTCTATCTCAGGAGCAGTATCTTAAACTGTGCAATCAAGGAATACCATCAAAATTACAAGGAATAGCAGTAACATATTAAAAAATTAATCTCACTGAAGAATAGTCAGTTTTCCAAAAGATGATAAATGATACATATAGCAAATATTTAATTGATTGTTGATTCTGTAATTATTAATTTGAGCCGTATTCTTGCTTTGCCTATTTTACCGACCTATGGAAATTAGAGAAAGCTTTAGACAAAACAGTATATTTTAGCTCTAGTTCCATGTGGTTAATAAGGAAATATAAACAAGCTAAACGGATGATTTGGGTCTTCTGTTTTAATTGACTAAAATAAAGACTTTGGGGTTGAGAATATAAAAGAAATTTTAGCCCAGAGCAAAATTGTTTTGATTGAGCTGCACATCTGAAAAAAAAAGGGGCTTTTGAAATGAAAGTACTGAGTTTACTGACATAACTTTAACAACGCCTATAACATATGACAATAGTAATGCAAATATTGCCAAACACAGAATCTAATAAAACAAGACACTTTGCTTTAGAAGAAAAAAAGAAAAAAAAAGCATATTCTTCACTACTCAGAACACATTGATGATGGATACTGAATGGAAAAAAAAAAAACAGGAAAATAGTGAAATTCTATTATCTATTTTTAAAACATGTTCTTTTTGACACAAACTTGTCTATCATATTGCATCTAGTATATCTTTATAGGAGACCAATGACCAAATACTGGGATAAGCAGATATTGAATACAGGCTGAAGTCATGCTATAAATCATACAGTTGCCTTGGCCCAACTTATTTCCTCTCCTGAGGGTCTGCTTAATCCAGCGCTTCCAGGGAGGAAGTCATCTCCATTTAGAAACCACTAAGTAATCTCACATAGAAAACACTAAATATATGTACAATCATCATGTGATTTCCTGAGCGGTGAAGAGGCAAGAACGTGAAGGTTATATTATAATTCTTTTCTGACTCTTTCTATTCTTAGATTTCTATTATTACCTCTTCTTGAAAAGAGAGTCTTGTCCTTGACTAGCTTAAGACGCAGACAAGGCAGAAGTGTGCTCCCGCCTGTACCCATAACACGGGCTAGTTCAGACAAGTGAGGTGGCTCTATCCCTCTCTTTATTTCATTGTGCTTATTTACATGACCCTAATGATGTTTATATATTGACTCCTATATCATATAGAAGAGGCTCCAAGCATCTGACTGCAGAGGAGTGCAATCGGGGACAACAGGATTTCCCAATAAAGAACTTAGGCATAGATGGAGATATAAGACTCCAAGATGAATGTTTCAGAGGATTAAGGAGTCCAGGCAGATGTGCCAGAAATATATTCCACAAAGAAGAAGAGAAAGTTTCAAGGTCCATGTTAAAAAGGAAGAGGCACAATATCTTTGAGTGCTTACACAGTATCTTTGAGTGAAGGAGAAAGGAAAGCAAAAGCTCTTATTTCTGACCTTTCTGCTGTGTTGCCTGCGCTTGTCTACCCTCAGCAACCTCTGTGTTGTTGTCCATCAGGTCTTAGACATTGTAATATGTTGTTCTGATACCTAAGGTGCAGATTTGAGGAACTTTGCAGAGCCCTACTGCTTTTACCATGCTCGCCGAGACAGCGATGTTCTGCAACGTGGTAGGTCCACGGTTAAATTAGATAAGTAGAAATTATCATTTTCTTATAGGATGAGATATGCTGTAGTGAAAATCCACCCTTGCGCTCAATAATAAACAATAATAATAAAAAAAAAGCAAAAATGGAAAGGATGGACTAAATCTCTTTAATTCTTAGCTTTTAGTGCAGTATTGAGACTGTGGCTTTGTTCTTAGGCTGGTTTTCAAAGTAACGTCAAGAATGACTACCAATACATCTAGCAGTCACTTTTATTTGGATAATTTACCCAGACTGATATTTCTCTATACAAAGCATGAATTCAAAAGGATATTATAAAAGCTACCAGAAATTCCCTGAGATTTATAGGACGTTGTCTGACATCATTGATCAGTTTTTTTCATCATTCTCTCTGTGACTGGAGAAGAAAAGAAGAAAATAGTAATTTGTAATTTAAGATTATATTTTTGTATAGTACTTGCTTAAAAAGCACCTATATTAAAAAAAAAAAAAAAAACAAGACTTAAAATTGAGTGTGCAATAACTAGGGCAATTTTAGGCAAGAAAAGTCTTCAGAAACACCGCATTTCTACTTCCAGTGGTTAGACAGCAACAAGATTGTCCCTGCTGAATGAGGATTACCAGCTAATTATTACTTGCCTCATTTGACATTTTGTTACAGCTGGAAAGCAGGGCAGATGCAATGATGCAGCCCTCTTCACCTGCTCCTTCTCCCCTTCCTCTACAAACTTCAAGTCTAATCAGGCACCAAGTGAATAGTGAGTTAATCTTTTATGTCTCAAAAGGCATCATTATGCTTCTCCTCAGCAATACATGGTGGACACAAATATTTCTTCCTCTCAGTTCCCTGTCCAAGGAGGTCTATCTACAGCCTCACTCTTTTCCTGAGCTGAGGGCAGTTACATTTGGTAACTGTATTTGGCACAGGGCCAAATGTATACAGATGTACAACTTTAAAGTGCTATTCTGGGAGACAGAAACAGAAAATGGATATTTATAATCTCCTACCTGAAAATCTTAGGCTATATCCAGCAACAAAATAGTGTCTAGTTGCCTGTTTCAAGGGTTATTGTGTAGGACTTGCCTTCACAAGGACTTCTCCCTGAAGTTTCTGCCTATACACATCTGTTGGTACCCTGTGTCCTGTAGGTTAAAAAGTCCATTCAAAACCACCAAAGCTCACTTCTCAAATATCTCACTTTTTCTAAAAGATTCTTTTTTTTTTTAAGATCAGAAAAAAAAATAGACATTTTATTGTTGTAAATACCTATGAGATCCTCTTTCAGAAGAGAGGCAGTTCTTACAGCCCAATTAGGAATAGGAAGCACTGGAAATGTCATAAATTTTTATTATTTTTAGCCATACCAATCATATAAGCTCAAAGAATTATATTATTTTCTTATGTAGTTCTTTTACTTTTATGTAATGTAATTGCATAAATTAAATAATTACATACATTATTTTAATGTATGTAATGTAATTCTTTTAATAATCAAGGCACCCAAAATTTTAAATTAACCTTTTTTTTGCCATCTTTATTTTTCTCAGGGCATAAAGTAGTAAGTCTGACAAACTGAAATTTTTAAAAGTTGATGATTTCAAACTATTTCAGATTATTTTACCATTATTTAAACCCAACAGAAAGTAGAGAAAAGTAATAAATGACATACAATGTAGCACCTTTTAAAAATAATTTTCTACTGGGCAAACATCATCTTTTTCAAACCCTATGGTTACTTTGGTAGCAGGATTGTTAGACATACTCTTTCATAGAAGATTACACTTTTAAGACTGGTAAATCTTTATAATAATAATCTTGTCACAGTCCAAGGCGTACACCATAAGTTTTTAAATTTTAAGTAGAGACACATTCATCTTATAAGCTAGACTCCAGGTATATAGTTCCACAACTTTGACTTTTAATCAGTGTGAGAATCTAACAGACATAAATAGATTCTTTTGCTCCAGATGAGTGGCAGAAACAGAGTATAATCGTGACATGGCTGAAGTCAACTGCAAAACTCTGAGGAGTTTCCTTGCTGGAAAACACAAACTTCTCCAGAGCTCCACTTCTTTTCAAATAATACTTGGATTACAGCTCAAATCAATGAAGTTTGACATCAGATTTTCTTAATTCTAGGAATTAGGAATAAATGCACAGTAAGAAAAAAGATTTCTTTTCTTTGAGCCAATCAAGACCAGAAGCTAAAAATAAAGAGCAAATAAGGAATAAAGAGCAAAATTTGGACAAAACAAACAAACAAACAAAAGCAGAATTGTGATGTTCTCCCAGCATTTCAAGGTGTACTATACATAATCTAAGTGTTTGAGTTTGTCTTAAATTATCCGTAGAAATATTGAAAAAAGTAGAGCATGCCCACTGTTCCAGTGGATAGAGACAGACAGAGCCTGTGGCAGTAGTGAAACATTTCATAAGCAGTGCTCTGCTAATTTAAGTTCACCTGTGTAATATTCTGCAAGGTTCCTGTGACCTTTGGTTATCATTTGTCATGATTTTGTCTTGCAAATTTGAATTATCACTCATTTCCCTCCTTTCCTCCCTTCTTGAATTACTTAAGTTTCCCTCTTTGTTTAATTTGCTTGTTAGACCAGATCCTCCCTTTTGTAAATTAATTATCCAGTTAAATGAAGGTTGATTTCATGGGAGCTATGATATTATCCTAGTTCTACAAATATGAACACAAAACTGAGATTTCTTGTCTCAGAAAAGGATCCAAAGATTCTTAAAATGATAAAACTCACCAAAGGAGAAACACCATTGCAAGATATTTTCTGGAAAGAAAGCACACACTATTCTCATCACATCCCAAGTCAACAAGCTTGTCTAATAAGTCACAATGAGCTACAGTATTTTATTTTATGTGTACATGTTTGTTAACACCAAACACTTGAGATATCTTTATCTACAGAGATGGTAATGTTCCAAAAATATTTTATATATATATATATGCATATANGGATGGTAATGTTCTGAAAATATTTAATATATATATGCATATTTGTATATGTGGAGAAACTTATACTAGAAATGCAGATTCTGAAGAGCGATTTATTGCATATACCCAGAAAATGATATACTTTTGAAGTGAATGTATTTAAGAAAATTTAAAAAGCTTAGAAAAAATGTATTTTAAATATTTTGGCTGAAAGCTACTTGGAATTGGGTTTGGATATCAAATTTTACCAANGTGGAGAAACTTAAACTAGAAATGCAGATTCTGAAGAGAGATTTATTGCACATACCCAGAAAATAATATACTTTTGAAGTGAATGTATTTAAAACTTTAAAAAAATTAGAAAAATTGTATTTTAAATATTTTGGCTGAAAGTTGCTTGGTATTGGGTTTGGATATCAAATTTTACCAACTCCTCAGTCACCAAAAAATCTCACCAACTACAGTATAAAATTTAGGAAAATTTGCATTAGAAGAATTAATCACTAAAATGTAAAGAAACTAGTGTGACAAGCAGATAAACCACATGTGATTTCTTCCTTATGTCTAGTCACCAAGAACACCAGAATACCTAGCTGGCAGGAGTTTTTCGACATTATCCACACCATTTCTTTTCTCATGCCAAAATCAAGTGCACCTTGCCCATGCTTGAGAGATGCTGCCTACCCTCAAGGCACAATGCTTTCAGTCTCTCAAAGCAATATAGTCCATATAGATAGACAGTCCTGCAAAGTATTTCAGCCTTGCTTTTCGCTTGCTTCAATTTATTTCTTGTCACAGCCATTCAAGATCTAGAAAGCAGTTGTTGCCTTTATTCTGTGCAGCACTCTCATATAGTCCAAGGCCAATATCACATCTAACACGACAGAAGCTCTTTCAGTGCAGCTAGCTTTTCACCCCGAACACACTGCAAGAGAAATATGCTTGAGTGTGTTCTCTGCATATGAATCCACAGTAGTAATGTTTTATAATTTAATAAACCATTAACTAAAGAGGGGAGCTCCAATCAAACCCCTATAAACATACACAGCTGAGCTCTGAATGGAGACTTTGCTTGGGGAAACTTGGCTTGGAAAATGTGTTGCAGGACTTAGCCCTTACAGTTTGTCTTTTTTAAAGAAGAGAAAATAAGACTCGAAATGGAATTGAGAACTATTCTTATACATGGGAAGCTGTCACAATGAATATGGAGTGCCCAGTTGAAATATAGCAATATAATATTTATGTTAAGCTCCGATGTGCTTTTGCAAATTTTATCATGCAGTGAAGGATATAATATGTATTTTGCAACATATGTCAGATTTGGACAGATTTCCTAGAGAGTTATGTAACCTCATTCTCCAATGGAACATCTATACATAAATGAAATTAGTCATAGGTAATTGACTTTTCTGTTTCTGTTCATGGTTGTTTGTCTTTCAGTTGAAGTTGGAAGGTAAGAGATAGCATTTCACTATATAGTATTCTTCCCATGAGAGAGACTTCCACTTAACCAAATTCCATGAAGAAGCAGATGTCAGAAAACATTTATGTACAATTCACTAGCTTCTTCCATCATTTTTATTTTCTTTAAGTTTTCATTTTAGATTTGCTTATACATTTCCTTATATAAATATATATATTTCTTTGTTCCAGCTAGCCTCGTGCTAGCTGTTTACTCATCCAATTAAAGAAGAATTGCCAGAAAAATGCCAATTTCTCTGTAAAGGAGGAATGTCAATGCCATATTCTCACTTAACTGTGGTGCTTAGCAGGACTCCGAATCAGCTGGATTCCCAAAGCCACTGAAATAACCCATCTTAGACTAAATGCCACAGCATTTTCCTAGAGAACCCAGAATGATTGAAAAGAAACAGTAAGTCTCTTAAAGTCAGAATGCTGGATCCTTTCTACAACATAAAGATAGGAAAGAGAAAAGCTAGGAGAAAAGTTAGTGGACCTTTCTTTCTTCCTCCTTTTATTGGAGTTGGCACTATTTTTCAAAAAGTGATTTTCGTGGTGCTTGGGTACTTTTCTATGCTTACATGCAGCTGACTCTTCCTTTAGCTATTTCACTGCTCAAGGAAGCAGCAGTGGGGTATTAAGTCCATTTCTGCTACCAAGCAGATAAGTAAGTTCAGAACAACCTGCTCGCTCTAAAACATTTTTCCATATGAAACAGAACAATTATTTATTATTAGTCAAGTAAAATCTACCACTCTGCACATTTCAGGTTCTGCATTATTAGGCAATAAAAACAGACTGTCACTTAGGCTTAGGATAGCTTAGATTTAAAACTAAAACATATTATTGTAGGTGATCTAGTTTTGCTATAAATCTTTGGATGTGTTTTGGAATGTGTATTATATGAGTGATGGTTATAAATGAGGAGAGGATGACTTAACTGGATGTTATCCAATCTGTGGGTGGTATTCAGTCAGCAAGACTTTTCATACAGAACTCTAGTAATACCATAGTAGAGTTTTGGTTTTGTTTGCAAAAAGTGTTTACAGGGAACAATGTTGGCAATGTTAACATTTCTAAAAGCACATTTTAATGTGTGTTCCTAACTCTGAGATACCTTAGATGATTCTGGAAATAGCTCCCAACCATAAGTAGTAAGGAATTCTCCTTTTTTTCTTTTAGTATGCTCAAGCTTTGCTTTCGATAATGAAACTGCAACTACTTTCCAACACAATCTCAATATATTTACACTTAAAGGATATATTTCAAAACATAACAAAAATTTGGGGGCTTCTTCCTGTCAGGAAATACCTTTCTGTCAGGCCCAATGTTGTTTTTGATGGCTCATGAAATTACCTGGATTTTCGACATGGCTACTGTTCATTAAGCTTTGTACTGCAAGATAATTTTAAACCTTATTAGGAATATAGACTATGGCTTAGGAATATACAATATGGAATATTTAAAAGAAATAGACTTGACTAGGCAGCTGAACAATACATTAGCAGCTATAAGGTCCACTTTTATATCCAGGAGTGTCTTTTTACAGTGGTTTTCATCCAAATATTCTGAACTCAGTCACATGTTTTTCCACTGAGTAGGTTATAGCAGAATCTAGCTTTCCAAAAAAAAAAAAAAAAAAAACTAAGCTTCTGGATAGCAACTGTATATAGCTCTTTTTATGATCAATTAGGATATTGCACAGACTGAGAAACATAACACTAGGCTTATGAAATATTCCTTTTTTTTTAACATATTTTAAAAGCTGGCAGAAACATTTCCTAATTTAGAAGCTGTTTTTGTTTGACTCCATAATTTGACATTCTCTGAAGAATAGCTTGTGTTTCAAAGTCTGTCAGATTTATGTACCGAAGTTACTTTCACTAAGCAAGAAGGGTGGTCCAGCCTTGCTTCCTTTATGGAAATCTAAACAATTCTAAACTTTAAGGGCTTAAAGAGAATTGAAGCTTTGTGCTTTTTCTAGTTAGGGGAGTAGCAATAGTAAACACTTCAGATCTCTTGAAGTAGACAGTTCTTACTGTCCATAGACGCCTCAGAATTTCCTACTCATTGCAAGTAGTTCAAGTTCACTCAGCCCTTACACGTAAGTCTTCACAGGACTGGGGCTCTGTGCTTACTTCTATACATAGGCATAGATTTACTGGTTTCAACAGGATGACGTGCATATTTATTACATTTATCACATGCTACATCTTTGCAAGATTAAGACCTTAATATTGAGAGCTCATGTTTCTTTGAAACATAATGTGGGACTCAACTTTATTCCATAGTCTGATGAAGAGATCATTTGCCCTTCTTCTCAGCAATTCATACACATTCTTAGTATTTGAAACAAAAGCTTAAAGTAAAACCGATAGAGGAGATGAAGTCTCCATTTCTTGCTATCTTCCAGTTTAGATTGAGTGCCTTTTTAGAAATTATTTTTGGTCAATCATATCTTGCTGGCTCACACTAAAGGACGAGTGAGTAAAATCCTCTGGTACAGAGGCTATCAGATTGAATTATATGAGGTCCTTTTTGTGTCAATGTGTTTATATTAATGAGGAGTTTGTATTCTAATAGCTTAGAAAACAAATTATGGCGATGTCTGTAATGGCTATTCATTTGAAAATCCTTTATTTGTAAAGGTAATAGCAACAATGGCTTGAAAGAGAAGGGTGAAAAGGTTACCATAATATGGAGGATCATAAATATATAAATAAGTCCTTTAAGTCTTTTTAGTTCTAGGAAATCTTTGTAAAATTGTGGGGACAGAGAGATCACACATTTGGCAAAAAAAGGTAAGCATGGAGGGGAAAAACAGGCAAAAGCTGTCATGAAAAGGCAGAATGGGTGAAACGAAAGAAAACTGGAGCAAGCACGAACATATTGACTAGATTTTTTTCTCTGATTTATAAGCAGTAACACTCTCTTCAGGGTCAAATGAACAAGATTGTAGTAGTGATTAGAAGACATGAAGTGAAAGAAAAAATAAAGAAAAAAAGAATAAGAGATATGACACAGAAATGCTAATTTATACAGGAGTATACATCTAGATCTGAGCTCTGGGGAGATAGATTTGACCAACAATCTTGATCACTGCATAGGTACAATTCTTAATTTCCACTTGCACTGCTAAAGTCCTGGTGATACTTACAGTTCATTAAAAAAATGTTTGCCTTTGCAGGCTTCCATTCCCTCTCTTGCCTCGACCATCTGAGTATGGAAATGTTTCCCCATACCTCTTTCTATAGGACATACCACATTTGGAATGCATTATCTCTTGAGCTTTTCCTTATTGAGTTTATCAGTTAAATAAGAAAAACAGAAGCTGTTGAAATATTTTTAAATTTTCTTCTAGCTTATCTTCTGAAGCCAGAAAAATTGTTGTCTCAGAAAGTATAAATCAGATGCTTATGATCAATGTATTGACATCCATTAAAGGGCCATGTTTAATATATTTAACTGTAAAAAGGATCTACTGTAAAATTCTACTCAGCATAACCTAGGGGAAAAACTTGGGAGCACAAACTTTCAATGATCAAAGACTCCCCCTGAAATCCCCAGTAAATATTAATATTTCTAGAGAATCAATGAAGGATAGTTTATATCAGTTTTGCTGAACATCAGTTTCTGTGGTCTGTGTTCAAAATGCTTTCAGATGAATTTAGCTGTTAACAGATTAACTGTAAAGTGTTAAAGCAGATGGAAAAAAATAGCACTACATAATTATAGGTAAAATCATCAAAATAATTTCCTAGATCAACGCCCACTCCTAACACTGTGGTATAATTTGCAGATACCATATGTTGCAAAAGATCACTGTTTGCTTTAAGTGCTTATCACAGGTTCTGGCAATTATAGAGCCTATTAACCTCTGTCATCTTTAAATTGCTCAGACAGGTACTTTGATCTGCCTATTTCCATCCTAGGGTGGAATGGGCCAGATTTGGAATCTACCATTCATTATTAAATTGTATTTGCAGATCAGCATTTAACGGCTGCTAAAAGACAATCACTCTCATGTTAATAAGGGGTCTGTGACCCAGACTCATCGATCTTATATTATACATTTTCTTATGAGACCAATTATAATGATTTTTCTCTTAAGGATTTTCTGTTTTAATCATTTATTCCAGACCTGCACATTTACGATCTCAATTTGATCTGCCTAGATAATATATTTCTATCCCTACTGTATTCCTACTTATCACTATTTATAGGCAAACTAATAGAGCAGTTATTACACTTCATCAAAGTCACACTGTCCATCCTTTGAACTGTTTTGGCCTATTTTAGAGAAAGAATATCCATTGCACAGCTATCTGATAACTAATTCATCAATAACTTGTGCATTTTTTATGAGTGGGTTCCTTAAAGTATATAAATGCTACAAAAGTGCTCAGAGTTCTGGCTTCACAATTCATAATTTAACATTCAATGAAGATACTTTAAAAAAAAAAAAAAAAGCTTGGCTTATTTTCAATAGCAAAATCTACAGAGAAAGTGAAGTTTGAAAACTTCTGTTTTCAAATACTTTAATACTTTCTTAGTAGAAAGACTTTTATAAGACTATATGAGGGGAAAGGGGAAATGAGCTGGATATATTCATGTTCTCATATCTATAGGAAAAAGAGAAAACTAAAAACATGCTATGCAGATAAAAAGTTGGGCTTTGTGAAATAATTCCTCAGAACTGTGAAAATTATGAAGACTGGGGCCATAAACAAAAAACTAAATGCTACATACTAGAAGGAGTAAATATATTGCTCTTCTTTGAATTTTGAAAGGCAGAGAAGTTCTTAGCATAGACAATCTTATGGTTATTTCAGAATAACCATTCATAGGCATTGATTGTTTCGTCAAAAATAGCCAAATTATCTGAAAAGATTTGAGAGAGGACTATATAGGAAAGTAAACAAATAGTTGTGATAAAGGATGGAAAAATACAGGTGGAAAAACATTTTGTCATCAAAACCTTTTTAACTCATTACTGGAATGAGCTTTCAGCATATTTTATCTAATTGAAACAAATTAGACAGACAAACAAGACTAAGCAGATATACTTAAACTAAGCATAGTTAACCCAGTGTCTTGGGGAGTTTGGAAAAGACCGCCATAGTTCTGTGGATTTGACACTTGTCCAAAAAATCAAGCTTTTTTTTTTTTTAATGGCAAACAAATCTTTTCTATTCAGCTACCCGGAGTACATTGGGAGCCCTGCAAACTGAATAAGGTTTCCACATTTCTGTAGAAGGAGTTGGCATTTTATCAGTCCACTTTGATAAATATGTAAATTATATAATTTTAATATTACCTAGTTTTCTTCTGTGGTAATAATGGGTTACTTATGGCATTTTCCCCCTCATTACCAGAATATTCTCTAGTTTTTCATGAATGCTGAAGCAAAATCCTCCATATGGAATAGAGAATCATTCCTATACTTGTGTTTGTTAGGACTGGAAATGCCATTTCAAGTATGTGCTACAGCATTTACAGCACAATCAAGATTTATTAAAAGCACTCCACAGAGCACTATTGTAAAGAATTTATGAACTGTAAAACTGCTATAAAGGTCACTTGAGATGCAAAAGTTTAATTTGGAGTATCATGTTATGGTGTAGTACTGCTAAACTCAATGCTTGTTTAAACAAATGGCTTGAGGATATTTGTTTCAGAAGGTGGGGTTTATTAACTTCAGTAAAACAACTATATTATCCATTTCTTTTTGCATAGCTTTTATTTTTTAAAGGCTTGTTGACCTTTTTATGTCCACTAATCCATTACTCAGCCTCTACGAACATGAATATAAAGAAGCACTAGCATAAAAATAATGTATTTTTCAAAAATCTTTGTAGTATTTAAAATCCTGTGTATAATATAATTGTTTATTCTACTTTCAATGTTTAATATCTCATTCCATGATATTTGCTTTGTCTTTAATCACCAGTTGCAAAGACTTAGAAAATATTTAACTGTCATCAGGAAAAAAAAAGAAAAAGTTCATTAATAATTAGTAAGAGCTCCCAAATTAGAAGTTCTACCTATAAGAGGCACTGTCATTTACAAATAACATAGACATGCAAGTGAATTACGCCAGATGAAGAGCAAATTCACTTGATGAAAATGAATATTTGTGCATGTTTCAAAGGCAAAATTTCTCCTTCTTATATGAGCCCTTTTGCTATGCCTACAATACACAACCAAATCAGTCATCACATCACAGGGGTCTTTGTGCATATGTAGAGTTCACTTAAAGTGTCCACAGTCAGCAGTAAAAGACGAGTATTTCCTACTCAGACCTGACTTGTTTCTACCAAATTCTATCTATCTAAAATGCTCAGAAAGAACTCCTCAGTCATGTACCTAAAGGTACGCCAAGAAGCTATGTGTACCAAAAAGCTGTGAATTTGTAAATGTGAAACACGTATTATTTGCCAACAGTAATTTTTTCCTGTTAAAATTTGCAAGGCTGATTAATTTCGTATTTTTAGTATTTTATAGAGGATTTAGGAAGTTAACAGTGGAGGGCTGTAGGTAATCCCACCTACTCTAACAAATAGCTAGAGATGGTCCCTATATGAGTAGTGTTATGAATTGAACTGTTTTCTTAGAACTTCAAAGAAACTTACATATCAATAGCATCAGGCAGCAGGGTGAAAGACCTTTGGGAAGACATTTACCTTTCAGGGTACAACTGCAGAGCAGCAAGACCAACAGATGTTAGGCTCAGAGTAATAAAAATGACAAAAAGAGCAATAATATAATGTGTAGGATTGAGTGTTTTTAGAAAAATGAAGACAACTTGACATGTTGAACTCACTCCCTGAATTTGCACTAAGGATTTTATTTTTATGAGTTTTTATGAATGAAGGTTTGTTTTCTTCAAGCTGAAGATACTATATTTATGTTTCAGGCATATAGGAAAAAAATCCCATGGCTAAAAACAGTTCAGGAGCAGAGTTTTGAAACAAGTAGTAATAAAACACGCTACATTTTCTAATGCCAACCAAAACTGTATAGAGTCAATATCCATTTCTTGGTATTCACGTTTTCAGGCCTTATCAAGTAGATGCTTTGCTAGGAGGTTCCACCAATGCTGCTTGCACAGGGTTTGTGCTTGGGACAGCAGAAAGTGGCTGTTCCACAATAAAGAGCTATGATTCAAATATTAAACTAAATGAGAATTTCTCTGAGATGTTCAGAAAGAATTAAGACTGAATGAGACAGGACACCCTAAAAGCAGGGCAGGGGGGATGTATACCATTTTACATCGAATTTAAGGAAGGCTTAACTCGAGAAAGAAGTTATTTTCTTCTTTTTGTTTTTTGTTTTTTTTTTTCTTTTTTCTTTTTCTCTAGGTCAGGAAGGGTTGGGACAAGTGAAGAGGGAGAATGAGACAAGATAAGCTTGTAAAGGGGAGGTGGAGAGAGGATGTCTCAGCTCCCTGTGGGGGACGCACACAGTGACTGCTAGAATGGACCCAGGATTGTGATCAGTTTTGATCATCCATTTTTAGCAGCAAGAAATCTAATAAACAAAAGTGGGATAAGAGGGATAAAAATATCACAACATCCGTCCAGATAAATTATCAACTTGGTGCTATTTTTAAAGATATAAAAAGTTAGTAGCTTCCCTTACCTATCAGTATGTTTTCCTACAAGTATGAAGCTCTAGTGATAGATGCGCTTCCCCTATCTTTCAGTGCAAGAAATTGCCTAGGGTTTTCAATGTATTTCTTCAAGGGTTAAATTAACAAACCAGCTCCAGAAGCTGACAGTTAAGAATGTTCCTTTGTGCTCATTTCCAGCATGAGACAACATTCTGCCTGCAGACTCAGCGGTCTGTCTAGGTCAAATCTTCTCCTTATGAGGCAGACTGCCTTCAAAATGAGTTTACTAAAGGAAAGAGGAGCTGGGGGGTGGTGTTTTGTTTTTACTTTTTCACTTTGACAAAGCAAGTACAAATAAATAAGCATGTATAGTAATGAAATGTTTAATCAAAGACACAAGAAAAAATAAATTCCTGAGGTCCCTGAACAGATATTTCCAAAAATGTTCTCACAGCACTTTGATAAAACTTTAATTTAAATTCCAAGTTACCCAAGGAAGCTATTTAGTTTTTTTAATGGTATTTCATATTTCAAGGAGAAAAATAAATTTGTATTTACCTACAAGCTACATACCAGGCTCTGCAGACTAGTATAATATACTTATGACTAAGAGACCTCATCCTATTTCTCCAGCTATCCAAAATTCTCCTGCAAAACATTGTTTTACCCATGAGCACACTGACAAACACGCCTTCTTAATACACATGTGCATTTTCAGCTGTTTTACTGTGATATTTGTTCTACATGATTAGCCATAAGTATCCATTAGACTCATGACAAAGAGCAATCTAGACGTAAATATTAACATTGAAGCTATTAGCCTAAGGAAAATGTGCACTTTTGTAAATAAGGAGCCGGTACTTGAGATAAAGAATCAAGACAAGTCATGCATTAAACATGTTTAATAGCATTGTGTATATAGCATAACATTGGTTTTGATCACATAGTTGCCTACAAATATACCAGGTTCATATTCTAAGAAGTAGTTTATAGTGAGATAATGATCTAGGCTAAGCAAAGGCCTAATTTAAGTGTACAAACAGTCCTGCAGCCAGCCTAAATTGCTTAAGAAATCATGGTCCAAAAAGTAGGTGAATAGGATTTAGGAAAAATATGAAATAAATAAAAAAGGAAAGTGGTTTTCATCACATCCTTCTGCTGTGAAGAACTGAGTTGAGAGGTCACAGGTCTTGTGGCTGAACAAAGTTATATCAGACCTCATGGAAACCTGCCCAGGGAGGAGAGTGAAGAGAAAAGGTAGGAAGATGGCAGGGACACATGAAGGAAGTGGAAAACCTATACAGACAAAAGTACAGAACTGGACTAAAAATACTATGACTCGTGTAAGAATTTTAAAAGGAAATATAAGGGGTTTATTGATGAGTTAAAGTATGGGTATCACCCAGCCCAGTATGTCTGGGGACAAGATTGTGTAGCATCTACCCTGGGTGTCTCAGTGCAGGAATCCACCAAAGAAATGCTCATATAAAGTTCCTGCCACACAAAGGTGCGGTGGTTTTTACTTACAAACTATATTGGTTTATACTTATCTGCTTGTCTGTACTTCAGTCCTACTCATGCTGGTGAAAATGGCAACTGGTATGGCGAGGTGTTTTGAATGAGAATGGACATACCCAAATGAGGCCGATGACTTTGGGGAAATTCTATGAATTGAATCCATGGAGATAAGGTTCCTTATGCAGGATCTTCTCTTCTATGGAAAAAGAGAAGATCTTGTGGTTTAGACGTGAAAGGCTCTTAGGCTTTGGCAGAGTCTATTGATAGGATGAGACTGAGTCTGAAGACATAAGAAGACACTTGAGAACATAAGAAGACACTTGAGGACATAAGAAGACACTCTCAGGATATTAAGGCAGTAAGCAGGTAGGAAGATAATGAAGCACAAACTAAAGAAGTAGGACAGCATTAATTTATGAAAGTAGGTTGCCAGTAGCAGGTTATGATCAACTAAGGGCAGCAGATTGAGAAGGATAAGAATGTCGAAGAGGCTATAGAGCTTTGTGGAAACTGAGATTATTAATGTCAGCAATAGTATTTATAGGTACCTCAGGAAGCCAGCCCAACGGGATGAAGGGGAATTAGCAGAAGTCAAGGTTACTGAACAAATTACTTTTCAAAAAAGGTCATTGCTGAGGCTAGAAAGAAGGGAGAATGGCAGAGTCAAGAAAGAGATCCAGAAGGGTTCTTTAAAATTTCTGTCTAGTGTGATGTGATGTGATGTGGTGGTAAATGGATGTCAGGAATCACCAAACAGGAACAGGAGAAAAACAGAAGCATTGTAATCTTATGAATCTGTTGTGTTTAAATCAAATGTGTTTAAATCAAAAAAGGAAGAACTTTTCACACAGTAAATAATATATCATAGAGCTTTCTGATCCCTACAAGATATTATGTAGACCTGAAACATAAGTGTGCAGAGACATTCACTGAAGAAAAGTCATTTAATGTCTACTAAATATAGCAATACAATTCACACCCCTAGACACCAGATTCCAAAGAAAAGAAAGAGTATTGGGGAGAAGTTTCATTGTATTTCTGTGTTGCTGTATATTCTCCAGCATGCACGTACTAGTCACTGCAAATAGCAGGAAACTGGGTGACTGACTTCCCCTTCTACGCAAACACACACATGATTACATGCATTTGCAAACAGACTTGCTTTCAAACTTGTAAAGCAAAACTGGAGTGAGATCTGGGTAAGTGCAGATTTACCTGAATCCTATTCAGAAGAAAAAAAAGCTTGTAGGCCATATAGAGCAGTTATATTTAACATTCACCCCCTTTGGCTAAATAAAAATTATTTTTACAGGACGTAATTGTTGGCAAAGATTTCCAAAGGGCAGAAACACAACTCCTGTTCCGGGCAGTCTTGAGAAGACTCACACTAAGAATAGGAAACTCATGATACTCTGTTCAGGAAAAGTAAATACACGACACCTTACATATTCAGGATGTAAATTCAGGCCAGGCAGGGATCAAAAATGCATTTAACTTTATAACTGAGCTCTTCATTTAGGCATTCATGCTGAAGTATCTTATTAGTTACAGTAAAATTCGCTGATTCTTAGATATTACTTTAGGGATAAAGTTTTAAAAACACAGAAACTGCCAAACAATCGTAAGAATATATTGGCAAAATAGGACAAAATTATTTTTAAAAAATATAAAGCCATATTTACAGTACATTAGAATATTCTATTTTATTCTAATTATTCCAAGTCTGACCTCTTTAAAAAAAATACAAGAGTGAAAATAATGAGTATGAGGAAAAGAAATGGGGATTGAGGGAGCCAATAAATTAAATCAAAAGTATTGAAGGCAGGCAGGCTCTCTGGATGCTGAATCGGCAGGTTAAAGTCCTGTTGCTAGATATGCTTTCACTAATAGAAACAACTTTAATGCAAAAGTGGTGCTGCTTTAAATTTATTACAGTTTCAAGTGCAGGCATGCCCTGTTGTGCACTTAATCTGATCTGGGATTAAGGTATATATGTATACAGAAAAGAAGAAAATATTTTTCAGTGCAACCTGCACTCAACACTCCTTGATGAAGATGGAGGGGATCCATGCCAGAATTGTCTTACCCAAGTGAACTTCTGTCAATATTACTGTAGCCATTTTACTTTTCAGAACACAAATATATTGAGCCTCTATAAATGGGAGGTTGTTCATACCTTTTTTGTTCAGCTCCCACTGTGTCCAGTAGCTATGGAAAGGTCTTGATTTTTATTCTTCCAATCCCAGTATTCTTGGTGACCATTAATTATTTCTGTCCGGTTTTGTTTTAACACCACACACATTATTAATCACGTCAGCAAATACCTCCTTTTCTTTGGGGAATATTTATCATTGCACTAGACACAGCTAGCTGTCATTTAGGCAAGATCAGAGGGTGGCCACAGCTATCACTCAGTGTTATGGCCCACTGCTTTAGGTCCGTTCCACGTCTTGTGCCTCCAGAACAGAGTCAAAATTATGCCCAACAGATACCTATCTGTGATTTAGAATAGTACCATGTGATTTAGAATAGTACCAAAAAAAAGGATAATAAATACCTAGTAGAGAAAGAAAGAGTAGAGAAAGAAAGAGCTAATATCATGTTAAATTTTACATCATTTACATTTACATCATTTACATTTTCCCAGAAAAAAAAATGTAGTCAGCCTCAACTTAGTTAATTGTTAAGGAAATATTTATCACATAATATTATTTGTTTCATATATTTTCCCTTGGTGGTTTTGTTTGTATGTAGTACATTTTGTTTATTTATATGTGTGTCACAGCTACATAAGTGTTCACTTATAATATGTGTCCCATTATATTTAAACTGTATTCTTATAATTCCCATTCCCTGTAGTCATAAATATGCAGGCACCGGAAGGATCTTGGCTAAATACAGGAAACACAACAGGCTGCTTTGCCAGTGTCCAGCTAGATGAACATATACCCTTGTATTACATGCTCTATATTATACAACGGTAAATTTTTAGACAATTTATACATAGACTGCCATTGAAAATATTTTTTTCTTGTTTTTTTGTATGGCCCAATTAATTTGCATGTGAGTTTGAATCCATGAGAAACTAAATTTTCCTCATATTATGATCTTCCACAACTTCATTACATACACTATGTAATGAATATTTCTCTAATGGCTCTACAATCTCAGGGGATGCATACAGCTTAATATTTGAAGTCAATGCATCTGAAGAATTACTCTCAGATAAGTGCAAAAAGGAGTGAAGAAAGTTCTGCTACTTTTGCAAAGCTTTCATTAAATAATGCATACTTTTAAATTGTGGTTTTAAAAAAAATAATTGAAAAAATATGTTGAGAACCAAAATAGAATACAGTTTTAATCACAGATACATACATACACTATTTCAGTCCTCGAAGTCCTCGAATGCCAGAGACAGAAACATTGTAATTTTCAAACCTCACTAAATCTCTTTACAGGAAAATGGCTGGAAAGTAAATTAATATCCATGTCAAAGCTGTGTGTTGGCAGGGCCTCTGGCTGCTCTTAAGCAGCTGTATAGGAGCATTAGCTGCTAGATTTTTAATCCCTTTTAAGTCTTCAATATAGAGAGAAAACATAAGTTGATTTCTCTGTATGCATGTGTGTGTGTGTGTGATCAAGTCCATCAGTCGTAGGGATAAAGAACAGAAAATACATCTTTTCCAGCATCCTGCACTCTGTATCTTGTATTGCCAAGATGTGCTGAATAGTAATCACAAGTGTAGCATTCAGTATCCCCACAAAATGAGTCTTCTGATTTAATAGAGCCAAAGTCTTTGCATATACTTCCATGTCAAATCACTGTTGATGACTGATGCTACACTTACAGTAGAATATCTCCTTAACTGCAGTCTAGTTTGGTGCTTTTATCCAAGCAGGTCTACCACACAGCAATAAAATCAGTACAGTTAATAAATGAACACCCTTGTTCATGTAAGAATAAGCTCACAGTTAATTTTTTATTATTTTAAAATAATATAAAAAATCTATGTTCCTGAAATAGCCACTGGTTGTCCAGACTGCCAGCTGAGGATCCAGTTCACCAAGGAATTCTTAACCAAATTCACCATTTGCTGACCAATTTCTATCTATAATGCCCAAAGTCATGCTTTTATCTTTAAATTGTTCGCCATTCTATCCCTGTCCATGTATCCCACTTTCTGCTTTTCCCTTTGCTTCCTTTTTTTAATTTGTGATGGTGCAAGAAAGGAGCCTGAAACACAAATGTGTAAGGAAAGGGGGACTTGAAATCAATCATCTCAAGTATTTTTCACTTACCTTTTTTACATTCTTTCTTCTATTGGGAAAGATGCTATATTCAATAATAGCTGTCCAAGGATGTGAATATCACAAAATTCTTGGTCTTCTTGTGTTAACCCAATAAATCAAGCAGTATACTGCAAGATTTGCTTCCATGAAGTGGCCTTAGAGAAAAGACACAAACTAAATTTTTATTTATCTAAATATCTATTTGCTTTCATATATTTTGGAACAGGTTGTTTAAATAATGTCCAAAGCTTAGTAATGCAGACTAAAGCAGCATTCAACCATACGAAATAAATTATCAGTGCAAGTAACACAGCGAACCAAAAGTCAGTGGACTGCTCTAAGGAAATTAGGAGGGAAAGGAATTATGCCGGTGTATGGACCCAAAGAGCAGGATCCCACTGACTCCAGTGTTCTTTGAAATAGGATCTCAGCTTGTTCATGAGGTGATCCCTGTAGATCCCAGACATTCCCTGATCACTTCCATATCCTTGCAGAGAGTGAGAGAGGGAGGGATATATTTCTTTTCCTGGCACTCTGGAACTATCATGGACTGAGATTATGCAAAAACTATATTATATGCTGTAAAGTAAACAAAGCAAATTCACATAAAATAAAATATTCAGCTTAATCAGGACCGGGTGGAGATTTTTTTCTTTTTTTTTTTCTTCTAATTTTCATTACTTTCCTGGTGAGAGTTTTCCCAAACAGAACACTTTTAGTCTTAATCTTGTGCCTAGAGAGACACCAACATAAATATGAACCCTCACAAACATTAGTATGAGTTTCATGGATAGGCCATTAAGTGAGATAAGAGTGCAGAGAAAGACTGTGAAAGTTTGTTCAGCAGAGCTGAAATGACTAACAGACGGGCAAGAAACAGAGAGATAATGAATGCCAGTGCAGACATGTCCCCTTTTCATCTGAAATTGCCATGACACAGCCCAGAGAGGTAGAGATAGAAATCCCTTCAGAGTTGGGCAAGAGGAGCATTGCCTTTATTTATTCATGTCTTCACCCCTTCAATTTCCCATTCCAGTATTTGTTTAGTGGAAGGCACAAAAGCCATTGTTTTCTTATAAGGGCAAGAACAAAAAAGCTTATTTTCTGAAAAGCCTGTTCTAGCACATATAGATATGCGGCTGCTCTGAGATGTGGAAACCTTTAGTACTAATAGTGATGGACACAGAGTGCCATATAATTTCACCATGTAGCTGGAGGTCAGATATTGCAGCTCTTCAAGAAATAAGGCTCCATTGACATCCGCAGGGCTTTGCCTGAGGTTGTAATGAGGATCAGGCGTAAATCAGGCGGCAGCTGTCAGACTAAGCCAAAAACACTTTCAACACATTACTTCTTGCTCACCATATTTCAAAAACACCGAGGATCGCCCACCTGCGGTTTAGCAATTTTATTTAAATATATACAAACATAACTGATTGAGACATCTGTGTCCTCCCTTCTCTGGAATTAGGTAACTCACGCTATGAATGTGACATAATGTTCAGTGAGTTTCATTGATCGCTTTTTGCAGCTTCTTCTTGCTGGAATAATGCAAGGAGCTTGTTATTTTAAGATTCATCCCTTGTTGATGTTTTTAGGCAACCTAACAGAGTTTAAATGCTAAAAAGACCCCAAGTTTTATTTCTGCTCTTTGTTTTCCTCTTGTCTTCATTGCGTATATCTTTTTTAGTGTGCCTTTTGTCTCCCAAGTATACTCGCAGAAGGAAGTAAAAGTAGAACTAAATTAAGCAATAGAACCTGTAAGCAATTACAGAGAAGGTAAAAATTAGGAGAGGACACTGAACAATATTCCTGATGACATATTTATGGATGCAGCATAAGCAGCTGCAGAGCAGAACACTGGGTGCTTACAGTGACACACAAGACCACAGATAAATTGCAAAGATGGTGGGTTATAAGTTGCAGAGAGACAGAGACTTTCAGAAGGGCTTCACAGGCAGCCACCCCTAATTGCTGATGAGAAGCCTCTTGCATGAACAAATGCAGAATGGGCTGATATTAAGCAAATGCGCAGAGCCATGGAGGGTAGTTTGGGTGTTACTAAAATTCTCGGTTATCTCTGCAAAGACAACTGCAGTGGGAACAGCTTGAAGGGAGCAAAAAATGTTGCCTAGCATATTTCCACAATGAGAAAACTCACATGCATGACAACCAAATGAGAGCAGTGTCTGTAATGATACAAAAAGAAAGAGAAAAGACAGCATTACATACTTATCTTCAAGTCTAGGGCAGCTCAAAATAGCACTGGTGGCTTCTGTCAAACTCACCCTGAGTATCATCTCCAAAATTGCTCTCAACCACCTCCTGTCTAGCCAAGGAAAGCATAAGACAACTTACTTAAAAAAAAAAAAAGGCAAATGATTGCCCATTCTCAGCAGAGTAGACATACTGCAGTATTTACAGGGCTTGCTACTCAGTGCGCAAATGACTTGGGAGTATTTGCAACTGTTTTCTGGTGTGTGTATGTTAATGAATTCATCAGAACAGTCCATTCCAGAAGATTTTAATTACATAGGCCTAAATGTCAAGTTTTTAAGCAAGGAAATTAGATGTTTTCATAAATTAGTAATTTTGTGAAATATGTATACCTATAAATAGGACAATGAGGATTTTTCAGATACGTTAGTTTAAAATTAAAAGCTACATGAAAGTCTCCTTGGACATCTTTAATAGCTTGACCTAGTTATGAATAATTGCTGTTGACACAGGATTTACACATGTCCTTACACTGTGTCATTTTCTTAAATGCAAACAAGATACCTGCTGAGTATTAGCTTCAGGAAGCATGTCAAATATAAATCAGCAAGTAATTATCCTTACTATGCACATGGAACTTAATTCATCTTTAAAATGGTCTTTCTAGGCATTTTCAGCACTTAAGGCGGAGGATGAAGAATGAGATTCATGTTATATATACATGGGAAAACATTGCCATTTAAAAAAGCATGGGTTTTAACATGTAATGAAAGCTTTCCATATTTTTTCCTTTTTCTTTTTTTTCCTGATACTGTTTATATTCAACAAGTACCAGGTCTTAAAGACCACAGTTTAAATCTGTGGAAGAACAGATTATTTCATCGGAGGTTTTCAAATAATTGTTGTTAATACTATAACATGGTGTATGCAGACCGTGTGGGGAGGCAAGTGTGGTTAACGTAGTGACAACCGTCCTGTTACTGGCATAACTGTATGCTGGACTAGATTTAAATCTGGAATTAATGTACGGTGGCTTAAATCCAGTTTAAACTAAACACAATCTACAATTCAGAAATCCATTGCTTTCTGATCCTATTTTATCAATTCTTTTAGCTACAAAAAGAAAAGCTAGGCATTTTGGCTATTTGAAAACAAGCATGTTTAAGCAAAATGTTATACAGTGGTATTTGCACTTCAGTCTGTCTCTTTCCTGGAACTGTCTATAGTTTCTATCACTGGGCTTTTAACTGCATTGCTACTGCAGTTCTCCAGTAGGCAGCTTTAAAAAAGAAGTCAAACCCCACCACAGCCTGGGGTGACTGCACGCCAGCAACCCAGGGTCTTTGGGGAGCTCTGCTGGCTATTCCATGCGCTGAGGATTTTATTTGGATACTAACTCTAACTAAAACCACATTGGAGTGCTGAAACCACTCTTCCTGAGATATGAGCTGAAGCTGTATTGTTCGGGAGATAGAATTATAATTCTATTGTTTCTCCTTCGTTTAGGAGTATCCTCAGGGATACAGTGCCATCAGTTTTCAAAAAAATACAAAAGAAGGAACTAAATTAAATTCCCTTTACCTTGCAGGCATTCGCTCTTTGCATTTAATCATCTTTTCCTCCTCTCCCTCCGAGATTACTTCATTTGTTTGTGAATTAATGTTAAGGATATTTTTGGTTGTAAAGTTACTGTGGTGATGATCAGTTGTCCTGGCAGTGGTAACTCTTTCCTTACTGGCGGTTGTTTGAACAAATAATACTACTTTAGTGTGAACTTCTGCGTTTTTAAAATTGGCTTGATTACGCAGGGAATGCAGAACAGGAGGCTCTTGGCAGTCGCATTTGCAAAATTTGATCATAGTTCCTCAAGATTCTTCTCTTTCTAATTTTCTGTAAATATCATTGTTCCAACTCAAATCAATTCATAGTCAAAATTGATAAATATCCTGGATGGTCTGCCTGGAGCCCACATGAGTACTTCATGGACTCCACCAAAGACTTTATGGTAGAGCCCAACAGTGGCTGCATTAACATTATAAGAAAAGTTTTACAACATTCAGGGCAAAAGGATTTAGTTTTGTTTTCCATTTTCCTTTTTTTCTCAAGAAAATACATGAATTAGAGACAACCAACAGTGAATAAAGCACAAACTACACAATATTACTGAGGTGAAACAGAAAGAAAAATATATCACCTGAAATTTTGCAAAGAAAACCTAAAGAATAAGTCATTGTACCAAAGGTATGAAGAGAATTAAAGTTCAGAAGCTTGAGCCATGTCAGTCACTGCAAAATATTTGTAACTTATGTGCTTAGAAACTCTTTTGAGAGTTTCTTCTCTTGGTATCATTTGCTACTTTTGCTTTCTTCTGCTACAGATGAATAGCAGAACACGTACACTGGGTATTTCTTAGTGCTCGAGACACACATAACGTATTCCTTCTGTGTTTTATTGTGAGATATAGAAAACATTGTAGCAACTTGTTGTTCTTATCTCCCAAGATAACCCCTATGAGCATGTTCATCTGAAAGTTCATATGAAGATACATAGGCATCAACTAAAGAGGGTGGGACAAGCCCAGTACAGACCAAACACCCTGCTTTGCAGAAGTTGTATTTTCCAAACACTATCTGGCAGCTTTCAGGGCTTAATCCCACACATCAGAGGTGCTGAGTGCTGCTGGTGCAAGCTGCAGATAGCAGACAGCTGAGCTGCAGAGGGGCCAGAGCAAGGCCGCGTGCCGTGTTGGCCGGAGGGCGCAGTGACACGAGTGTCACCTTGTCGCCATCCAACAGCACATGAGGCTGAAGATGAGAGAGCAGAGCCTGTTCAGCACGACACTGAAGTCCATTCACTTCTCCAGACACCCCGACTGCCCTTACCAACCGTGCATTCACCAGAGATGAGCTACAAAGTCTGAATGATTTATACTCAGGATTTGCTCCTTGTCCTGAGCTTTCCCACACGTGGAAACAGCGTCGGCGATGCTCCCTCTCCTCCTCTCCTGTCACATTTATACCGTGCAGTTCCTCTATCCTGGCATTGTTACTCGTGTTTGCATTGAATCTGGCATGCTGAGTGTCTGTTTAGCATTAGGCATGAATGCCTTCCTATGAGAGGAATTTCTTTTTAATTTTTATGCCTTTTTTAAGAGCTCTCAAAAGCCCTAGGCCAAACAGCCATTTTTAATTTTCATGAATAAGGTATCTCAAATAAGGGAATCCCAAGGCCCCCTGGCTGCTTTGGAATTCTTCATAAGTATTGGAGAAACTTGAACTCTGCTCACAACACACCATGCCCAGTATTCTGGGGGGAAAATCCCATAAAATAACCCAAGGGGATCAATTCTGAAAAATATCCACCTTGCTGTGTATGCGTGTGTAACTGTCTAAACTTTCATTCCACTTAATCTGTAATACAAAATCTTATTATTTTTCTGGCAATTTATCTGGCTCCAACTACCATCTTAACATAAAAATATATATATTTGGAAAGGATAAAAAGTGATGAGACTATGAAGAACTTTTCTGTCATTGGATCCAGCGTAAGAAAAATTGAATTGCCAGAAGCCTTCCGATGTTGAATATGACAGGAATACTCAGCTCCATAAAAGTGTTACTTAAAAAATCAAATCTTAATTACTACTGTGTGGGAACTTATATTTGTAATTATTATATTGTCTCCTTTCCCAAAATGCATAAATTGAAGAAATATGAAATGGAACAAAACCTTAGAAGTTTCACAAAGAAGCTTCTGTCACAAAATTCTTTGTTAAGACAGTGAGAGAAAAAAAAAAAAAAGAGAATCTCCCTTTGATATCAGGCATTTCAAAGCATCTTTATATTGCTGAAAACTATGGTATTTCCTCTCAAGCCTCTTCAGTGTGGCTCTCAAACCACTTTCTCTCCTACAACTGTGGTCACCTGTTTCTAATGACCAGACTTCTGGACCAGGATACCAGCCTCTATTTGCTTCACTTACAACCTGCCGTGAGCACTTCACCCCCAAAACAGTGGTCTTTTATATTTCTCTGTTGTTTTTATTACTCCCCTATTTATGTTTTTTATTACTCTCTTACTCCGTCAGACTGAGCACCCGCTAAAATACAAAGCCCTTCTCTTCCAGAGGTATTTCCCCAGTGTCCTGCTTGATTGTCTCCTAAGGATAAAAGTTTCAGCATCCTGTTCTCTTATTTACAATTTCCAAGTTTGCAAATAAAAATATAAAACCATACAATTTCTCAACACTTTTGGCAAACACCTAAAAATAGACTATATAAGCAAAGAAGTCTGAGAGTAGACCTGATAGAAAATGGTTTTCCCAACCCATATGGTTTCTAGCATTCTTAAATTGTCTCTCAAATATTTTTCTGCACTAAGGAAATGCTTATCCACAAAAGAAGTATGAGTTCAACCCAGGCTCAATGAATGTAGAAAATATATAATTAACCCCTGTTGTCTGACATGTCTGTTGTCAGGTTAAAATTTGTGTCTTGTACAATTCATGGGGATACCAAGAAAAGTTCTGTTCTCACATAATGTACACATTCTCTATCATATAACAGCAAAAACTATGATTTAGTTTTGCTGAAACTTAAAAATACCTCCCCATTTTTTTTTTAATTGTGTATACAACCTTCTTAATTCCTGATCAACTGTAAATATTGAACTTGTAACCTTTAGGACAAGAACACCAAAGTTGTCAAAGGATGAGCACAAGTTCAGAGTTTCAACCTTATCAGCGAACGAAATTCTGGCATAGTCAGAATTCGGTACTTATTTTAGGCATAAAATTTCATTTGGGGAAAGTAACTTTATTTCCACATATTATAAAAGAAAATATTCATCTTCTCATTTTGAAATAATATGATTATTCCTCCATCAATCTAAATTAAGAAAAAACATCAAAGAGAATAACATACTGGAGGGGTAGAGAAATTTCTAGTGAAGTAGTTCAGATTTGACAGACTTAAAATTAGTGTGGTTGATTTTCCTGACAAAGGAGTTATTATTCTAGTTTTTATTAGGTTTGAAACATCTCTGCTTTCAATTTTCCCATTGTAGAGAAGACTTCTGTCTTCCTTTGTATGATTAATAAGTGGATGAGTACAAGAAATAGCTAAGGAGTCTCAACAAATACCTAGGATCTCAACTGATGGATGCTCTTTACACATTTATGAAGGCTTAAATAGCAACTGGGAAAAGAAAGGAGGCAGAGATAGCAAAGTTAGAGAATTAATAGGAAAGAATTAGATTCAAGATGGTAAAAAAATAAAGAGCTATGGTACAGAGTAATAGGAAGGATAAATATGAGCAAAGATTTAGAAAAAAAAAAGAACAAAGAAGCTTAGTTTTATGCTGAGCTAAGAAACTCCTTTAATTTTTCCAAACACTTTAAGGAACAGAACAAGAGAGGTCCATTAAGGATAGGACAGAGCTGTTAGAATATAGCAGGAAGACTACATACCCGTTAACAACAAATTGGTAAGTTAATGGGGTGTATCCATAGGCAAACAGGATTCCTGGAGCGGGGAACCCTTAAACATCTGTATAAGCACCTTCTCCTGGTTAATGAATATCAGGATGATTCTGAAGGAAAGACAGAGATCCTGCAGTTTTGGTGAAGTCTGGGAAGTGCTGACTTCGGAAAGGATTTGCTAGGCAAGTGTATTTTACCGCTGTGAGCTTCACTGGAAAAGTCATATTTTGGGAAAGTCGTATTTGCTTCATATTTAGCTTGTGAGTGCTGGTAGACTCAAGTACGTGGATTTATGTCGGTATAGATTTTGATCATATATCTGCTTATAGTGTGTGTAGGGGTATATGCATGCTGTGGGCTCATTTGTGTTCTACATTTTGGGGAAAAAAAAATAAAAAACAGCCCCACTCCACTTTCCCTAGGCTGCTTTCTAGCAGCCTGCTTAAAAAGGTTCAGCAAATAAAGATTAGGAGCAGCGCAGGGCGCTACAACTGCGCAGCTTCAGCTCTGCCCCTTCCCAGGAGATGCAGCTTCTGAAATGCGTTTGCTGTGACACATTTTTTTCCTCACTGATAAGCAAGAAGCACAGGACAGCAAATGCTTGATCAAAAAAAATGCACTTCAGGTGCATAAAGAAAGAGGCCGACTTTTCCAGCATGTCGGTTCTCAAAGGGATCACCAGCCAAATGAGTCCTTTTCCGATTGTTTGTTTCACTTTGCTTGTTTTCAGGGGCGAGAGAAATTATGTTGATTAAGTTAGCCAGCACTCCTGAAGGTGCTTAGCTGACAAGTGAGGGAAATTACTTTCCTCCTGTGATATTCTCATTGCATTTTTTTAAATCTTTATATCCCTTATCAACACAATTAATTATACTGTTAGCACCCATTTTAAATAGAGTAGCTAGTTTATGAGTGACTTGAGTCCACAGCTTCTACCGCTCAATTAAAGTTCTTGACGGATGAATTTGAATGAAATTAAACCTACCCAGATACTAAAGCAAAGAGAAAGATGAAAAAAGCAGTATGTGAATGCAAATGTTGTTAATGCAGAAAACACTTTATCACTTAAAAAATATACTAAAGTCCAGTTACTGGAAAATTTCACATTTCTGAACACTATCAAGACTTTTCTAGTCATTTTTGGAATCATGGGTTTTTTTTTCCATGAAAAGGAAACATGTCCAGGTGTCCTAATGGCAACAGCTAATGGGTTTCATGGACAATAAAATAATTGTGTAGCTACATTTGACTACTCAGTTCATACTACTAGCACAGTTAGTGGTTATTATCAGCCATTAGAAATTCAAATGTGGGGATGTTCTCTGATACTTGCACTGCGGTTTATAGCCATTGATATTGTTTGTGTTGATAGCTTGGATTTTCGAGCTTTTGTGATAGCCTAAATAAGCCTAATTTCCTAAAAATACTTTCAGCGCTGCATATGGAAATATTAACAAATACATGAAAATCCCAAACTCAGTGTTACCATTCTACGTGCCTCAAAGGGCACACAGCAAAGCACTATCATTAGCAAAGAGGCATTAATACAATCACCCCCACAACAACAGCATCTTTAATCTGTTATAAAAGTTTAGGGAGTTTAGTACTGCTCACCAAAACCAGAGCACCCATGCCCCAGCACTGCGGTGTCACTGAACGCTCTTTTACCTTAACATGATGTCACTACAAAAGTTGATTCCTACTTGGGAATAGGTCTGCTTATGATACGAAACAAAGAATTTAGTGGAATTAGGATGAAGGGATTGTGGAATTTAGTCTTGTTCCTGCACAGTCCTGAAATGCCAAATGAATAGTCCATTATTTCTCAGAGTAAGCAGTTTGGCTTTGCTTCTAGGCATTGCTTTTAGCTCCAGAGAGAGAGACTTTCTGCAGCCTTACAGTTTCAGTGTGCATTTTCGTGTGTGTGCATAAGTGAAATAACCTGACTACAAAGCAGATGCCTGCAAAGACTGTTACTGTCTGACATAAACAGATAGTGGTTGGAAGAGAGATCTCGTAAGTCCCAGGCTGTGAAACATATCGTAGCACCAGCTTGCACTTATTGGGCATCCAGGACTTGCCAAAGCATTCACATCTACCTGTATCACCGAGAAAACTCCCCTTACAGTTCACTCTTTATGTTTTAGTGCTGTCCAACTGTGAAATACAGGGGGGAAAACACAGGCTGTCAAATTAGCAGGCACGCTAATCAAATTGTCCTTCAAAATTTTGGTACAAAATCCATTGAAAGCTCATAGGTGATAATTACCAACAAAAACTATTTAAGAAATGTTTGAAGTAATTTCCTAGATTCACTTCCCTATGTCATTTAGCAGTTATTTGAATCCTTAAACTGTGAGTTAATTATATGGTTACAAATATTGGGCAAAATTGGGCCGCTGAAATGTGTCCTTGCTGCAGACCATGTAACCGGCCCTGGGTTCCTTCCTCACAGCGGAGGAAGAGCTGTCCCCCGAGCGCGGTGCACACTCCGGAACAGCAAAGGCACCGGTCGGCTCCTTCAGCACACCTGCCACGCATGTCCTCTCTTCCCTAAGGACACACAAGGCAAATCTCAGCACGGCACCTTGGAGGACACCTACAATGCTCCACTCCTCTCGCAGCGCGCAGGACGTGCACCTCCTCTGCTTGCCCGCACTGCGAAGAGTGTTCGTTCCGTTAGGAGCCTTTCCACAAGCAGCGGACATTCACTCCTTTACCTTCATGCAGACTCCGGACAAATGTTCCTTCTTGCGAAAGCAGAAGCCGACCATGGTGGCTTTCCCTTCCCTCATGGAAAGCAGATGAATGCTCCTTCTCCAGGGCATGGAATGGCGTGCTCCTTCTCCAGCACCGATATTCCACAACTCCTGTTCTGTCCAGCCTATGGAACATAGAGCTGTACCACTACACGACAGCTTTACTACAACAGTACAACACCACAACTTTACTACAACTGTAGAAATGTATAAACTACAACTACAAATGTAGAAATGTAATTATTTATCGCCAGCTAATATGTGCATTTGTACCGTATGTTTCATCACCATATCCAAATGTTACAAAACTTCCAAGCATGTTTGTGTCGCTCATTTGAAGTTTAACAGACTCAATGGAGAAGTACAGCTGGGATGAGATAGTCATTAAAAAAAGAATTAACAATATTTTAGTCTCCTTCAACTCAAACTATTTATTTTATGTGCAGTTTTTATAGATATGGCCGATTATATGCATAAAACCAATAACCTTGTTTGCAGTAATTTTCGTGCATATAATTCTTTCTAACAAATCTGCGGCACAGACTATTTTCAGTGTATCCTTTCTGAAGATTTAGTTCCTGTTTGATTCTTAAAGATTTCTGAATTGCTGCATGTGTTAACGCTGTTGTGCCTCCATTTTCCTACACTTAAGCAACAAAGTTGTTGACCCAGTTCAGACAGCCTGACGAGGATGTGAAAGTCCGCCTAAAAGTTTCAGTTAGGAATCAGGAATAAGTATGAAATATCTTCTGATTTAAATCTTTCTCTTTTTCATTTGAGAAACTGCTTTNATCCTTTCTCCCTTCTTCAAAGAATCTTTTGCAACTGGTTGCATGGAGACATCTCTGAGTGCTCCTGTTTCTCTTCTTCACTTCCAAACCTGTTGATCTTTGTAATTTTACTTGAAGTCCTATTTATAGCAACAAGGAAGTCAGTTCAGATAGCCTGACGAGGATGTGAAAGTCCGCCTAAAAGTTTCAGTTAGGAATCAGGAATAAGTATGAAATATCTTCTGATTTAAATCTTTCTCTTTTTCATTTGAGAAACTGCTTTTCTCATACTGCCAAACTTTTACAGAGATAGGCAAAAGTATGTGCAAAAATGGGCCCCCAAAATAAACATTCTGTTATGTCATCTGATTTTTTACATAACTTATTATTTTTGTGTCTCAGAAGCTCCCATTTTGCACAGCAGAGTAAGCACAGACCTTTACTAATAGCCTAAAGGAAATCAGAGGCAAAGAGAGATCAATGCAATTTCATTTGCTTCAAATTTTAATTCCTTTGCCTTTTACTTTGTCTTTGACCATTAGGCTACCAATATCCTAGCTCAGCAAAGATTTCTAGACGCATTTCCCCACACAACACTGTGCAAGTCCAGCTTGCAAGCAAGTCCAACATGCCATCAAAATTAAGATTGCAGCTGATATAACCTGGCTAGACAACGAACCCCTGATGTGCTTTGTGGCCACAGCTTTGGCCACGGAAAATGTAGAATCCTGTTACCGCCACCCTGTGATGGTCCAGTTGCTATTTCTACTTTAGCAGCCCAGGAAGAGCAGATTGCAGATAACAGGATTGGTGTAGAGGACCTCTGCGTGGATTTTGAGGAAGTTCAGCTTTGGTGTATCTCTGATCAGATGGCACTGAGAGATGCAGTGCAGCGAGACAGGCCCTCAGCAAACTGGGTCCTGTGAGAAGTCAACCTGCAAGGCAACTAATCACATTAACTATAGAGCCAGGTCTGATTCTCCTTTCTTGACTTTGATGGCAAAGGAGTAGAGAAATCCTGGTGGACAAGGATCAGCACTTCTGGGTCCCCTGCCAGTTATCAGCCCCCCTGGAAAGCCACCCCCATTTCCATTACAAGCACTTTAACAGTCCCTGAGAACAACGCGGTTAAAGGAAAGTCGCTTGCGCCTGCATTTTAAATCCCATTTGTAGGTACTAAAAATTATGCACTGCATCTCTCTCCTGACAGACCTGCTGATGACTATTAGGCCATTATTTGATTTCAATCTTTTCTACCTTTAGGGTTTCAGCGTGTAATATGAAAATAATAATTGTGAGGCTGCATTTCACGATACTACACAGTTCCAAAACGGCATTAAATGCCTCCAGCTTTTTCTTATAGCAATAACATGCCAGAACTATAACCTGATACCACTCTGAAAAACTCTTTGTACTAGGAGTTCATAATGTTAACACAATTCTCAGATAATTTTAATTTCTTATGATGACAAAATCAGAAGAAAATTGTGTTGTTAGTAAAAGAGTCCTTTTTAAAGTAAAATATATATGAACTTGGTGTATTTTGCAAAGGATCGAGGCATGTACTTTTGTCAAGGGCCCTGTGTTTCCCTGTCATATTCACGCATCCATAAAAATTGTGTGACCATTTATCCTAATCCTAACTCACCCACTATTTGACTTAAAATCCAAGTGTCCATCTTTGCCTAGCTGACATTTACAGACTTTTACAAAATAATCTACTTTTTAGCCGGCTCTTGACAGCTCTGTCACCGGCACGGTTAGGTAGAAAGGTTTGTGGTGGGGTGAGTTTCTCTCTGTGTGAAGCAGTCTGTGGTCCTCAGGCACCTCTTGCGAGCATCAGCACAAGCAGGACCAGACCTCACCAGCCCTCATTTTGGAGAGGCTTGAACTGTGAAATCCCATCCAGAGGAACAGCCTTGCTTACTGAAGGTGCCAAAAGCAGATCCTGCTCTCTTTCCTCACGGTCTTTGGCTTCTATCACCCTCTCCCTACTTCTGACATGGATTTGAGCAGCTGGTGGGTAAACTGGATTAGCAAATGGAGCCAGCAGGAAAACAAACAGAACCAAAAAAAAAGCTGCCTTGATTCTCTGACTTCATCCACTTTAGCCAGGCTTGTCATTTAAACATTAATTTAAATAGCCCTTTACATAAAATAGGAAACAATTACCATTAGAAAATAAAAAATGAATCAAACAAAGCTTCAGACTCCATGAAGTTTTTCCTTGTAGGAAACAATAAGCAATACTATAAAAAGAAGAAACTCAAAGTTTTCTGCAACAGACCACTGCAAATTTTGGTTTTCAAGATGATTCTGTTACAACAACAAAAGAAACTTTTGCTCTCTATGCAAAATAAAAGCATCTGGTATCTAAAAAGAATTACAGTCTTACAGGTTTTTGTTTTAATAGCCAAGTATATATGCAGTCAGGGCTTGTTACAGCTAAAGTGTTTTTATATGTAACTAAGAAGGTGTGGATTCTACAGTTTTGTGGTTAAGTTTAAATATAAGCATGACCCTTTGAAGAAATTCAATACAGTTATAGGAAATGCCTTTCCCCTTATTGGACTACAGACAGAAAGCGCATGTATTTTATGCAAGATTGTTTTCAATTAATGCAGTACCTACAGTTAGTTCCCCACATATTATATATATACCGTCCCCAAGCAGAAGCAACTATGAAACTGAGCAGACCGCCTCAGTTATGCTGCATATTTTTCACACATACCAGAGTATAATTATTAAAGAAAAGGAGTCAACTTTTTGCAACTCTAGACCAAATATGGAAGTGGAGCAAAAAATCCAGAGGTAAATATGTTGATTGTTTAAAAACAAAAACATACCATTTAAAATGGTAAACTAGTAATATTATACTTAGCTGCAAATTCACAGACACACACACCAAAAAAAAAAGATAAAGGAGACATTTTCAGATGGCAGAGAATTATAAGCTCAAATTCCTTCTGGAAGCAAGTGCTCTCAGGGAAGGTAAAATGCCTTTCACCTCTATATAACCGTTCACTGCAGATGAAAGGAGAATTGATTTAAATTCAGTTCTCTCTCACTTTTTCTCTTTGTAAAAAGCAAAACACCCCTGACAACCACTTAAAATATATATCACCAACTCAGACTGCTGAAGCACTTGACCTAAAGTTTGATTACCTGGAAGGTATCTTCTGTCTTCTCTGCTGGAAATGTAGCGCTCACAGATGATGCACACAGTTATTGAACAAGCAAACAAATAACCATCAAACAGCTCAAAAAGGCATCTTTGAATGAGGTGAATTAATGTTTCTATAATTTCTGTTTTCCTTTCACATATTTATCAAAATATCTCTAGTTATTTTCCACCACAACAAGGCTTATATTGCTCTCAGAAGGAGGCTCTCTGCACTCACTGTCTACTCTGTGCAGCTAGACTATGTCATCAATAACAGCAAAATACATCTCAACAATTACATTTTTAATACTGTAAATAGAAGCACTGGTCGCAAATTAAATAATTTATTGACCATAATATCAAAAAATTAAGTTATGATGAACTATTGTTTTAAATTAGAGACTCCTTTAGGCCAAAGAAATGAGATTTTTCATTTGCTAGAGTCATCACAAAGAAATATATCAATTATATAGAGAAAAGCTCAGTTCACTTAATTCATCTGCATATATGATGGGGTTGGACTAGATGACCTCTAGAGGTCCCTTCCAACCTTAGGCATTCTATGATTCTATGATGATTCTATGATTTCAGACTATACCAATTCTTTAAATTCATCTTTAAAATATCACTTCTTGAGAAATAAAATCTGCCTCATTTCACTCCTGGAAAATAAAGAGCAGGAAGCATACATAAACTTATTCAAGGTTACCTGGATGTGACTCAGATCAGAAAATATTGTAACCACCAATGAGGGTGATTAGTTCTCGGTGCATCTAGTCCCTTATACATACCGCATCTATGCCTAACCTGCTTTTGGACAACAACTTTCAAAATCTAAATTTGCTTTTAGCTACATCATTTTAAAATGTTGTAGCTTTCTTTACCAAAGAAATAGCAGCTGTGCTAGAACCAAGATTAATATTCATTACTTTCCTGCTATTGATTCTCATTCATAACACTTACACTGTAATAAACTACATCTGCATCTAAAATAATTAAGAATAATCTTAATTAAACAAACATGATGCAACATATCCTGATGCCAACATAGTGTTACGAAGCTCTGTGTTTGTTTTTCAGACTCTGAGCTGATTTTTTGCCTTGGTAAACACCCACCTTTTAAGTCAACCAAGCTGTTGCTGGATTAGGTATCCCAGCACTGGAGACACGAAGTGCTAAAATGTTTTTGTGTGAAAAAGTAATTGAGAGAACATATTTAGCAAAGCAAATATAAGTATATTTGGAGATTAAAAAAAAAAGCAAAAATATAAGTAAGTCAGCTGGTGAAAAAAAAAAAAGGAAAGCAAGTGCCTGGGATCTCATTTCTAGATCAAAGTCATATGTAGAAAATGCTGTGAGAAATCACTTTCTTGATATAACTTCTATAGCTCTTTTCCTTCATCGCTCCCCAGTGTGGTGCTTTTCTAATTGCAAGTTAAATGCAACCAGCCAGCAGATGAATTAAATATTCCTTTTATTCCACCTCAATTAGGTTTCCTGGATGACTCCTAGAACTTGATCCACATACTCTTGAGATGATTTTTAAGTACTTAAATGCTTAATGAGATATTCAAGTACGCTAGGTATCTGATCACTTTGTCTATCCATTTCAGTGTCATCTTTACATATTTAAACTCTTTGAATATGTTCTGTATGCTTAACAGAGGACTATTCTGCACACTTCTGACTTGATTTCTTACATAACTTAATTTATAATACGAGATTCTGATAACCAAACAGAGCCTTCAATTATATCTTTTTCCTTCAATTACATTAGCTCTGTTTTAATTTAATCTGTTAATTGCTATAACACAGTCCAGACATATCTATTCCAAAATACTATGCAAGTTTGGGCCACCACCACCATGACAAAACCATGAGGTGCTGAGGTGATCTCAACACAGTGAATTCATACTCCTTAGGGAGGAAAAACTTAACCTTTGGGCTTTTGCAGGAGGTTTTAGAAAAAGAGATACTTGTTGAAGACTCAAAAACTAAAGCACATGTATGGTGAAGCCTCCTCCATACCCCCATGGTCACGGAATGCAACATATTACAAAACAAAGACATATTTGTAGGGAAAGCCAACAGTTATCTGCCCACATGTGACAGTCAAATTTGCTCATTTTGTCTCTCCTTGCTAACTTAAATACAGAAACGTTTATTCCAATGTAGATTTAAATAATATAAGATGAAAATTATAGGATAACGTAGAACAGAGATCAGCATTTTGGTCAATTTGCAGTCTGGTCTCTGGAGGATTATCAATACCTGGCACATTTTGAAGCAGATTCTGTGGCACTTAATATGAAATTATCCAACGAATCATTTGTGCTAGGTCAGATAGTAAGCGTTGTTTCCGTTCCTGAACATTAAAAAGAAATTCCAGTCTTCTTTTTTTTCCTATTTTTCACAATTCCAATTTCCTGACCAGCAGAAAGTAACCGATACTCTTACTAGAGCCTAATTTAGCCAGTTACTTACACATATTGTTTAAATTCAGACATGTGAACAGTATGATATCTATGAAGTATATTTAAGTACTTAAAGTGAACTAATAAAAAATGTATTTTTCTTCGGTACATTCATGAAGCATAGTTCAAGGGAAGAATGATCATGCAGGCACCAGACGTATCGTTAGCTTCCGGGTGGAATTTAGATACAAAGAAAGTTAGAAATAAATTTTCACAGGTACTAGAATCATCAGTCTGAAATTGGATTATTACATATCAGCAACCACATTTTTTCTCTTTTTCTATCACATAATAACTATTCTAATACATAATAACCGCTTGGAGGTCTTGCTTTTGTGTCTAAGAGAGCAGTTAATTTATGGCTAACAGTTGGTAAACTGTGTATCATATTTTGCATTATTTATTGACTTTGATTTTTCATAATAAATCACGGATTCTTCTGTCTCTTTCAGTCAGATGCTAATGCCAAGGCTGATACTTTGTCTTAATGGAAATATCAACAAAATCTACACAAAAATAAGAAGAAGAGTACATGTAATAAGGACACAAGGTTTGCAAATAAGTACCAAATTGGTTAGATGTAAAATATTGTATAATAGAAATAAGAAGATAAGTTGCATTAGTTTCAATTAATTTCCAAGGAAATCTAGGACATTTATGATAATAACACCAAAGAACTGCCAGACTTACAAAGAGGGACATTTTCAATGAACAGACCTTAGAGAGACCCTGAACTCTGGCATAACACTACAGAGCATTTCTCCAGAAGTATTCCTTTCCTATGTAATTTGAAGATAAATATTACTATCACAAATAAGAAGCAATGCATTAGTATGCTGAAAAGAAATTCTACTGTGAATTAGGATCTTGATATTATAATGTCATTGCTAATTGACATTTAATGTATCGAGTAATAATACTGCTAAATCTTTGCTTCCCTATTAAATGGCATACCATGCCAAACATAAACTGAGGGAAAATAAAAACCCTGTTCTTTGAGCAGCCTAGAAAAAAAACACTGAGAAATCATTATTGTATGAAATACAATTATATATATTACACACAAGGGTTTCAACCTTCGAAAGCAGTGGGAGTTTGCTGTTCACTTTAATAGGGACATGACCAGCCCAAAGGTATTAAAATGCAACTAACACTAGCAATTAATTGCTCGCTAGACAAGAAATGCAAAATTTAGGGTTGAAATCAAAACCTTAACTCTTCCCCATGGGAAGAATGGAATATGATGATATATAATTACATGATCACATCAAGTCTTAAAACATAAATGTGTAGAATTTCTACTTCCCCGTGAAACAGAAAACATCCTGTAATAATGTGGAGTATTCTCTGCATACCTTTTAGTCCACGACAATAAATACTGAATAGGCATTCCAGCATGTTTTTTACCGATATACAACTTGGAGGACGTGTTCTTGGTTACTTAGGTAAGCTGCTTGGTATCTCCAGCAAGGAAAGGCAGCTGATTAAAGTGCTCTCTGCTATTTGTTTCGGCCTTAGCAAAAAGCACGAGGTGACTTCCTCTCCCTTCAGCACCAGCTGATGAGAGGAAATGCAATGTTATCCAATCCCATATGTGTTATTCACTGGAAGACCCTTAAAATGAATTTGAGGAGAAACACTTGATACAATATCATACATTACCTCAGGCATTTTGTACTGTTTTGTTCCTTCCTCTGCGATATGTAAAACACATGTTCATATAAAATCCATTTTACATGAATCACTTTAAAGCCACCATTGACTGACATGTGTAAAGATATATATTCCTTTCTTTAAAAAAAGTCAATTCTACTGCAGAAAAATTATGATTTATTCAAAAGTAAGTTTCGCTCTACTATTGTAGATGTAGAACACATTCACTATCAGATTATGCGCAAGGATGTTTCAGCCCATCATCCTCTGGTTACAGTAGATGTGCTGATGTCACATCAAAAGGTTCATTTGCAATCCTATTTCCCAGTTTTAATTACTTCTGGAGGCCAGAGAAATGAAGATACATTTGATATAAATTCAGTTCTTCCAATATTAACTCAGTCGTTTCTATTGTGTACTTTATGTTCTATATAACAAATGCAAAATTAAGTTGTACTGGCTCCTATCTTTATTCAGAGAAGTGTAAAATAATTGCAAATAATTCTGCAGTTCTAAGCATATTTGCTGGAAAAAATCTAAATCAAAAATCATCTACACAAAATTTGTTGGGTTTTCTTTTATAATGAACAGAGAAAAGGAGATTCTAGAAAGGATATTCAATTCCCTTTGCAGCACTTTTTCAGACATGATGCCACTTTATTACCTTATGCAGCATCTTCTTTCCTCCCCTTGCAGCACACACTGACTGATGGCACCATTTCATTATATTTATTCTAGGAGGAAAACTAACTAAACCTGCAACACCCGAGAGAGAGCTCTGCATGCCAACGCTGCCTAAGCTTTCTGTACAGAAATTCTCATTTTCTCTTGAGCCAGGAAGTGCGTCAGTGGGCTCTCACATCAGACTTGGTGCTGAAAGGAGGACGGGGAAGTTCAGCATCACAGCCGTGCCACCGTGGTGGGCCAGCTTCAAACCCAGTTATCATCTTCAGCTCTTTTTTCCTATTGAGGCCAGTTTAGCTGCTGTGGTGCAGCCGTGGTTTATCAACACTGTCACGAGAACTATTAATTTGGTGTGATAGAAAAAATACCAAGGCTCTATCTCAGGTGCAACAGGTCTTTACTCCTCTTTCCTCTATTGCTTTTGCTCACACACTTTGCTGGTTCGGGCGATTGACCACCCGAGTCCAAGTGATGCTTCCATTGGACTGTGGGGACACCGCAGCTTGCAGGACACAGGGACACTACAGCTTTCAGGACACAGGGACACCGCAGCTTGCAGGCCTGCTTGAAAGCAGAGGACAAGCACCAAAGGCAGTTTTGCAGTGCTGTCCGCTCCTCCTTCCACACAGGGGCACGTGCCAGGGAGATTCCTCTGCTGCACACAGTGTTTCCTGAGGAGCAGACGGCCGGGCTCAGCAGCAGTCTGGAGGGGAGCCGTTTGAATGCAGCATGGGAAAAGGCAGGCTCTGTGCGGCAGCGCTGCTGAGAGCCTGTCACCACTGCACGCTGGCACTGCCAGGGGCCGACGAGAAGTGAGAGCTCACCTCCCGCGCGGCCGTCGCTCTGTCCTTGCTCGGAGGAAGCGCCGGTCACTTGTGCATGAAGCACCGCTGCGCCACGCTGAGCAAAGGCCAACAGCTTAATAGAAAGAGCGGCAGAAATCTTTGGAGGTTTCCTGCAGTAGGAGCACAAAATACCTGTCTGCTTTGGGCTTAATGAACTACTCGTTTTACAGAATTGTTCCAGCATAGGACACTAGGCTTTGTAAAATCTCTGTATGCTGCCACATACACAAGTTCTACTACAGTAACACGCAATAAAGTCCTTTATATTTCCCAATATCAAGCAGAAAATTAATATAATCTGAAAGCCTCCCTACCACGCCCACTCATTGCAATCCTTGCATGAAATATTACAGTACCAGAAAACATTGCTCTGCCTTTTGCTGGGAATCTAGAGAGGATTAAGGGCAATCTTTAAACGACACTTTAATAATCTCTTCTCAACATTAACATTTGTTATGTTGCTTTCCACCGGGTATCCCTCCTCTCAATACATACGCACACGTTCACTCGCTCATCAGAGAGAGTAATTTTCACATATTGCCAGTATTACTAAGTAATAAATAGTAATGATACTTAATATTTGTTGTGAAGAGATGGCTGTGTTCCCTGGAGGCATCCCAAAAGGTATTAAGAGTGAAAAAACACATCTTTTTATTTCTGAAAATGCTCAGAATTAGATCTCTGTAGGACAGGAATATCGCTCTTAAGGCAGTTCCCTCTCTGAAAGCGAACCTGCATCACGATACCTCTTACACAAGGAAAGGGCTGCCGTGCAGATGCTGCTCCAAGAGAAGCGCCCTCCTGCAGGCAGCCCGTGTTCCAGACCAGAGCAGAACTCCAAATCTAACAGCACTTTAGTCCTGGACACGGAGCTGTTTCAGAGGAAAAATGATTTTCTGTCTGCTGTTGCAAACAGAAGCTAAAGCCTTCATCCACTAAGGAGCTCAGAAACTCAGGGACATACCTTTTTTTTTCTTGTATATATACCCTTGAAATTTTTTACTTAATTATTCCAAGACCATGCTACCAACCCCCCTCTTTTTCATTTGACACCCATCAGTAGTTTGTACTCCGCTTTTCTCCCATCACACAAGAGACAAGGCTAACGTGGAAAGTCACTGCCAGTCACAAGACCTTAGGAGCTCAGGACCCCAGTCTCAATGCTGTTGCTGCCCGTTGCAATACTAATATCACCTCCAGCCACCATGAACGAGAGGGCTGGAACTCTTTCCCTGGATGCCCTTGAGGGTGAATACGCTGTCTACCTTAGCTATCCTTTCTACCTTACCTATCCTTAGCTACCCGTGGGCAGAAGGACCGCAGTGAAGNTTTGACACCTGTCAGTAGTTTGTACTTTGCTTTTCTCCCATCACACAAGCCAAGAGACAAGGCTAACGTGGAAAGTCACTGCCAGTCACAAGACCTTAGGAGCTCAGGACCCCAGTCTCAATGCTGTTGCTGCCCGTTGCAATACTAATATCACCTCCAGCCACCATGAACGAGAGGGCTGGAACTCTTTCCCTGGATGCCCTTGAGGGTGAATACGCTGTCTACCTTAGCTATCCTTTCTACCTTACCTATCCTTAGCTACCCGTGGGCAGAAGGACCGCAGTGAAGGTGACGGCAAGGAGAAATCTCTCCTCCAGCATAATAGAAAAAACAAGATAAGTATTTGCTGCTAAGCAAATGAGGATACATACAAAACAGGAAATCATCAAACTCCGTTCCTATTCCACATCCTGAAGACTGAGAGGCAGTATGCAAGAAATGGCTCTGTCTCCTCAAATGATGAAGTTGAAGTAATGAAGGAAACAAAAAACACTGGTATTAAACAGGGTAGCCGAGGAACAACCTCTCCAGCCATCTCTTCCTTCCTTCCTGTCCTGGTAGTTCTTGCCAGATTGCTGGTAGCAGTATAACTAACTCAAATCTATTTTACATCTAAAAGAAGACAAATTCTCCCACCCCTTCCTCTTCTGGCTGGCAAACCTCTTCTCCTCCGAAAAGCCTGTTGCAGTGAAGCTCATATATTGGTGCTCCAGAGCACTGATTTTAAATTACAAGGAGTGAGAATTTCTGTAGAAACCATTACACTAATCCACCCGAAACAGGCTGATAAACACCTGATCTTGTGTGTGTTACTGAATATCCCACGAGAGTGATTTACCGTCCCTGGGAGAAAGCGGCGGTGCAGCAGTCGCCGCCTGCGTTTCACGTGCAGCGAGCGGGAGGTGCCGCGTCTCGGGGTTGGCGGCGGCAGCAGCGCGTGTCCCCGGCCAGCCGCAGCCACCTGGAGCCAGCACGAGCGCTCGCGCCCGCACAGCCCTTCGCTTGATCCCCGCTGCACCGTCAGCAGGGCCGCGCTGCAGCAAGAGCATGCCCACGCGATTAAACTAAACCTTGGTTCGTGGCATGATTTGTGGCATGTGGGGTTACAGCTATGCCGCCTACATTAACCGGTTTCTCTTCTGGTAGCTTTACCTAAATACATCCATCAAAAAGTAACGCAAGTGAAGTGTTTCATTTTCACTATGCCTTGCTGATGTTGATACTTCATCTTGTATCATACCAGAGCATATTTTGTATTTCTAGTCTTCAACAACATACTATACAGCTTTTCTCCGGAGGCAACTATTTTTATACAGGAAAAAAGAATGAAAGATATTCTATGTTATATGATTTGGCAGCAATAGCAGCATTTGGTTTTGATTGTATATGATCTGCCTTGCCATTTTATACTAGAGTAAACCATGAAAAGAATATTTTTATGTTTTAACTTTAACCCATATTTTTGTAACAATCTCAGAAGTGCTTTATAGTTTCCCAAGTCATCTTCTCTTTTTCTGGCTGTTAGTACTATATTATTTGTATAGTGGAAGACAAATTTTGAAAGAAAAGGTAGAGAAACTGCTACATTGTGTTTTGGATTATGGCAAGCTTGCTAGCTATACTGCACAGCTGGTTTTCATACCCACATGCTTGCCTGTATTCAATGGACCATGTACAATGCAGCTCTAATACCATTTCATATGTTTGAGGCAAATCCATTTCTCATACTTTATTTTATACACTATTTTAGAAAGAAATCTCTCAAGGCCCAGTCACACCTAGAATTTTTTATATTTCCTTTCATAACCTCAGATTTAGAATATGAGAGACACAGCTATCCTTAGCCTCAACTAAACGGAAAAGTCCATTCCCGAAGCCAATACAGCCAGTATTTCCATCCTTTCTGCAAATGATCGGAAATCACCAAGCATAGGAATGAACCCAAAGAAATTCAGACATGGCACCTTATGATACATTCATCGTTGACTTTTTAATTTAGACTGAACTACATCTGTAGCATAAGCAGATTTGTATTTTCTCTTCATTTCACTGCCCACACACTGCACTAACAATCGGTGCACAGTGCTCCAGTCCACCCCTGTCTTGTTAAACCAATCTCTGCCAATTAGTGAAGGGCCATTTCCTTCTGCAACAATTAATGACAACAACAACCAGTTAACCCCCGTCCTGCCTAGGAGACTAATTATAATCCTGCCAGATACGGCACAGTCTTCAGTCTGTGTTGTACACCACTTCAATAAAGATTATTATTAATAGGAAAGTGTTTTATGGATTAAAGACGAAAGAGAACATCTTCTGTCATGATTTATTTATTGTTTTCTGGGCATAGTGCTTTTTATGAACCATCCACTCAAACATTGGAAATGATGCATACATGAATGAAGATTAAGCTATGAGAGTTCTAAGTGCTAATGTTGTAATCAGTTATTAAGTACTTTTTAAAGTCGTTTTGTTTTTTTTAGAAGTAGGTTGCTCATCCTCTGCCTTTCAGACAGCCCTTTCTCTCCTCTGAAGAAAGCCATATCCAACTGCTTATAAAAACCTTTCCCAAAGTTACTACTTGAGCTGCCATTATGTATAGGACACGTCTGCCTCGATCCAATTGCTCCTGGGGAAAACATAGTCATAGTAGCCATTAAAAAAAAATTAAACTGAGGAAATTACATATTTATAATGTAATATAATTTCATATTTATAGAATTACATATTTATAACGTAATATCTAATTCTGACAATTGGGCAAATCTGACCTTTAAAGTCCAACTATTTAACCATTTAAAAGTAGAATTGTGAATTTTTGCCATTAAAAAGTCCATCCAATTGGGTTTCTTTTGAAAAAGCAGCCTGCATTTATGACTGAGCTGAAAACTGTGGAAAACTAGTTTGCAGATATTCAGATTTCAGCAACCAAAGCCTCTGTGGCCACTGAGCTTCCTTGGGCACCTACAGTTAGTAACGCACCTACCTTCCTCACAGACAGTCCCAGCAGCGGTACAAGTGGTTGCTCACGTATTATTCTTACAGATCCGGGAAACATGCTCCAGAAAAAGAGCTGTCCAAAGAGCTACACCTCAGTTTGGGAGACGGGCAGATGTTGAGATATGTACTGAAATAACTGGCAAAGGTTTACCTTGTAAAATATAACAGGTATGTTAAAACAACCCTGCGAAATAAGGGGTCATTACTATTACCACATCATCACAGAAGTAGAAGGAAGTATTTATTGCAAAAACAACTGCACAGTATAAGATACAACAGTGCATAATATTATCTATGCTATAAGTAATCCTTTCAGAGAGTATAAATTGCTGCAGAGACTTTACATGACGTGTGTCAGTCTAAGAATTTAATCTGCATGAGTGTTTTATGATTAAACATCCCTCTTGCAGCAGAGGCTGCCCTCTCTAGCAGAGTACTGAATTGGAGCAGCTCCATCAAACAAATATGTCTTGAGGGATTCATAGCATTCAAACAGAAAGATCATTTCTTAGAAAAGTGAGAGAGGCTGATAAAAGCAGAAGAATTGCTTAAACAATGGAATGAGGGTTGGCACAAAGCGCACTGCAATGTTTGCACAAATTAGACAAACAGGAAAACATTGCAGGTTCATGAGTATTCACAGCTTACAGACACTAAAAAGAACCTCCAGGGGGAAAAATATGTTATTTAAAAACCTGATTTCTCCCTGTAAACAACTTATTTCCTTATGCCCACTTTCAATACATATCTGGTACTGTTTTGCATTTCATAATTGTTTCTCCTAATGGTAAGCTATTCAAATTCACTCAGCTCATGAATATTCTCATGTGTAAGAAGCACTCACTCGGCGCCATTCTTTAAGATATCACTGTTTTGCTTGGGGTTGAGTTTGATTTTTTAGCATGCCAGCTGGATGGATCCCTGCTATAATCAGTGCCTCTTGGTTTGGGTTCTGCCTAGACACGGAACAGAGCAATATTAAAACTCCTAAAATGAAATGATCAAAGATAGAGTTGAAATAATATTTTGCGACCACTGCCAAGAACAGAAATCAACTTCCTTCTTTATTCATGTCATGATCTGGACCACATTAGTGTACAATGGCCTTAATGAATAAAATCCGTATTTAAACAAAGCATATTGCTGAGAGAAAATTGCAAGGAATGAGGGGCAAAATCTTCTGGGCTAGCAAGAATGAGGGCCAAAAGGCAGTATGATATTTTTATTCTAAAATGGTTAAATACAGCTGTTGCCAGACTTCTCTTAATATCCAGTGGTTACTGAATATTTCGTGTTAAAGACTTTTTTCTTCCATTTAAAGAATCAACTGGAGACTGACCTATGCTGGAAAAGGTAAGCCAAGCTGTGCAAACACCGCTAAGGTATATGCTCCTGGATCTAGGCATGCTTGAGGCATTTGTAATAACAAGCTTCTAGATGTGCTTTTCACTCTTGCTTTGCAGGAACTGCACTCATATGAAAATAACTTCTACAGGTGATAAATTATATGCAGATCATATGGAAATATCCTGTATTTGGTAGTTGCATGAGCCAAAATTTTTGTTCCAGAAGAAATTAGTGTGAGAACTACAAGTGAATTGTGAGATTCTTTAATCTTTAAAAATAATAAAAGACAAAAAAAAAAAAACAGAGAAACAAAAAACCCCACATACATCCTTATACGAGGGGATAGCTAGAGCAATTTCTGGCAGAAGTTTTTAGAAAGATTTAGATGTGTTTGAAAGACAGCAACAAACCAAATGCTTCTTCATACAGCTACGAGAGCTATTTTCTCCACTTAATAATATGCTTCACTGAGATTCTGAACTGCTAGAATATTTGAAAATTTGCATGCCAGAAAACCTGAAATGCCATGAAGGAAACTCCTGCTGTCCTATTTCCCGCTGCGACCAGAAGCTGAATGCAAGAGTTCACATGGGAAAGTTTTCATTTGTTTTTCTTTTTCTTTTTTTTTTTTTTTTCTGTTAGATTTCAGAGGACTCGAACTTTTGTTTAGCCAAGTATCTGAAAGAGACCCAAAACTGAGGAAAGTTTGCGGTTTGCCCATCACCCATAGACACTGTTAAAAGTAGAGTTTATTTAAGGTCAGTGGTTACTAAAATATAGTGATAGACACAGAGAGAGATATGCAGTTTTATTCCATTTTTTGAAGCACGCCTGTCTGCTTCAGATGCAAAGAAAAGATTTAAAACAACAAGCAAGACTGATGCATGCAAATATGATTGAATGAGCAGGCAGAAAGCCTGAAACAACAACAGTGCTCCATTAACTCCTGCTTCATCGCTGTGATGTTTACCCAGGCACCAATAATGATACTTTAAATATCAGCATTGTTAAATATTTCATTGCACATCAAAACATATTATGGAAATCTATAATAGCAAGGAAAGCAAGAGAGAGGAAGTCAATGTTCTCCACTCTCTGTCTTTGGCAAAGAGCCACGAGAAACCTGTCACCGATGTGAGAGACACTGGGGAGAGGAGCTGCAGGACAGGCAGGAGGGAGGAAAGAGGTTCTAGGAAGGCCGGTGCGGAGCTGGGCGATCCTCTGAGCATCCAGCTGGTTTCTCCTGCCAGAACAAATCTCTTGGATTACCAGACCGGATCGGGATTACCGCAGCCCTGCTGTGGATTATACAGCCCCACTCCGGCACAGGAACCGCGTTTGGAACTCTGAGTTCTTTCAGAGAAACTCAAAGCCTCCAAACCAGACCTTGAAAGAAAACTTTATCTAGGGGTTCACAGAAAAAGAAAAGTCAGTGGTGACAACTGCATACTACTGTGAGCATTAGAAGCAATTTTTATAGAAATTTCCATAAATTTCCAAAATTTCCATAAATTTGAAATGTCAAAATGACATAAAAAGCAAAAATGACTTTAATCATCTAATATAAAAATAAACCTGTCAAAATATTTTTCTGCTAATTATCAGGCATTTCATTTCTTCAGTGCATGGTCTGTATGGATTTTTTTTTATCTTAAAATAACTTTAAAGGTTAGGAGGATCGTGTTTTCTGGACTAGTGTGAAATGCAATACTGTAGCACATGGCATGATGAATTAAAGAATCAGGCAGACACTTATCAAATAACTGATTAGAGATTGCAGAAATTTTCTGCAACTGAGATTGCAGAAATATTCTACTGAAGAGCTTCATCCTGCAAGCTGATTTCATCTACTTTTGTTATATTTTATAAGCAGATCAAAAGGCTTGTTGCTTTTCATAAAGTGTCTGCATATTTCAATGCAAAATGACAAAGTCTACCCTCAGTTGTGGAAAATCACTCATTTCATGGGCCATGACGTAGTTGCTGTTTCACCAACATAGCTAAGGGCATAATTTGGCCCAATATAACTTCATTCAGAAGCAACAGCTATTACTTGTAATAGCTTTCCCCAAAGACGGCAGAATGTGCAGATACTAAATAGTGACAGTGACGTGATGCTTTTTCCAAGCTATTCCTTAAGATGTGAACTTGTTTAATAACAAAAGAGTCAAAATCAAATTGCTGGGCATTAACTCTCCCCATTTGAGCTGTTATTAGGGATAATGGACATTGAGAATTTGGGAGAGAGGTTAAAATTGGATTTTTTCCCTGTCCTTCAAGCCTTCTGACTCTTCCCATCATTATTTTTTCTGTAAATCACTTGAACTTTAAGGTAAAAGTGCCACCAAGTAGCTAAATATTGGTGGTTTATTATTATTCACGTCACAACTCAGTTATCATATCTCTAAGGCAGTTTCCTAAACCTGAAGTGCAGCAGAATGAGAATCAAGAAACAAGTTTAAGGACTATGGTTAGCTCTCAGTCTGAAGATGCTTTCCGTACTGCACCATCAAAAATGCCTGCTGCCATCCTCAAACACATCATTAAAGTAGGTCAGGCATATTTATCTCTGAGAGAGACATATTTCAGACTGCAAATTTCCCTCAGATAGATAATATGCTTAAGCAACATGTGGGCTTGGCTAAAATAAAGGCTTATATACAACAGCGATATTTTGGTCCAGCAAAGACACAGGAAGAAATCATTTTGCATATAGGCAGTGAGGAAATGTTGACGTCCATCAAAATCATATGAACTTAGAGTAGGGTTTTCTTAAACACTCACATCCTACTTAGGCAGTATCAAAATCCTTCCTTCACGCACAGAGCAGCTGACAGTTTGACAAAGAAATGACTCAAATCCTTTATTCCCCAAACAAGAGCATCACAGGCCAGGGACAAAGTCAAGACTTTTTTTTTGCTTCTTTTTTGTGCCTCAACCCTCACCTGGAGAGAGCACCTCAATGCTCAAAAGAACATTTTAGCTTCTAAACTGATGCGATCTTCACCCCTACTGTTAGCAGGAAAGATGTCAAAAGAAGACAGTTTACAGCTTCTGAAAATAACTGCTCATTTGAGGTTTATGATTTGACACTGCTTTCCAGCATTCCTTTCTGGAATTTTATGGAGAAGAATAATTTCTCAGTACTTACATTGCAGAAGATCAGGTAAGAAATTAACATATAAAAGGCGGAAAAAAAAGTTCTAATTAAGGGACTTAAGTGCCTCTTCTGTGAGGCCACATCATCAAGCTGTTTTGTTATCTGCATCACCGTTATACTCTGCTCATGGTGAGAATTAGGTAGCAGAGAAGCTCTGTTTGTATCTTTCCTGCTGGTGTAGGAAATACAGAAGATAGCTTGATGATAGAAAGAAAGAGGAAGGAATACATAAGAAACAAATTTTAGAGATCTGAAGCAGAGAAATTAGCTATTGGTAAAGTTCTGCCTCAAGATTTTCCAGCAGAATTTATATCCAAACCCACAGATATTATATACTATCCCCCGAGCAGGATGGAAGCATAGTGCAGGCTTTCTTAAGGCATCAATTTTAAAACAGGTACTTCTGAAGAACAAACACAAGCACAGCTCAGTCATCTTTTATTATGGAAGCCCTTAGAAACTTCTCCATTTTCTTTCAAGTATTTGGTACAAAGAGTGAATAAGATTTATAGCATAATGCCTTGAAGAGCAATGGGATATGTAACAAACACTTCCACTAGAGTCCATACAGGAGACAAGAGAGATCTCAACTCAGAAAAATTAAACAGGAAAAAAAGATAGCTGCTAAGGTCTTTAGGGACTATACTACCATTATTTTTTTTAAGGAGTAATGACTCATTCTGTCAGAAAGCAGAACTATTCATGTACAAAACACTAGGTAAAGGAAATCTTTGAAAAAAACCTAAGGACAGCACTGCAACACAAGATTTAAGTATGACAATTGAGTACACAAAAACATCTTTCTTTGAGGAATAGATTTAATGGGTAAGAAAGGTTAAATCCTTGTTAGGTAATAGGTCTGACCTTGTCAAGATTGAGCACATCACAGATTTTTTATTATTTTCCCTGGCATCTCACAAATTGTCTTTATTTCTGGCCAACAGCTACTGAAGGGGAGAAATTCAGCATAAAAATGAGAAATGCAAGAAGTGATGTATTTTTAAACAAAGAGGTGAAACAAAAACAAGATGAAAAACAAAAGCAAGTAAGAATGAATTCTGAAGATCAGCATTTTTGAGGAGCTTCAAGAAAGGAAGATAGATGAATACTACAGGGACTAAGCTGCATGGTTTGTCCTAGATCCTGAGGGAAGGCAAGCTCACAGTTTACATTCAACAAAGCAATAAAAATAGGCCAGACATGAGAGAGAATCCAGCTTAAAAGGAAACTCAAAAGGAAAAAAAGGTCAATTTGCGCTGACTCTGTGACCAAGATAGGTAAGAAAAATACATCAAAAAAGGCAAAAAATCCAAAATACTACATGGAAAAGACTTTCCAAAATCGGAACAGAGAGAAAACAAGCTATGGAGCTGCACACAGCATAGCACAGGTAAGGTAAGGCAACAGACAGCATTCGCAAAAAGAAGCAAGAATTACAAGTATTACAATGCATAGTATCACTTTGCAGTGCCTGAAAACAGCAGCCATGCATGAAAAAGTAAGTGGAACATGGGAAGGGAATGGCTGCAGCTGGAAGAATTCTTCATGGGAATCACGGACAGCATTGCCTCTCTAGCAGTTTTCAATGTGAAGGAAAACAAATGGACCACTACACGTAATTGAAGTTGGTAGCAGGAATACAAGGCCAAATACTGCCAGATATGGTGGCATTTAAACTGAAAGGGAAGTCACAGGTGAGGGTAAGGCGAACCTTGCACAGGTTATGTTGTCTCCAACAACGGGAGCTCATGAGCTGAGTGAACAGGCACCTGGAAGATGGAAAAACAGCTGCTATCGTCACATCTGGGAACTAGCGCCAGTCTTCAGGGCTTTCCACGCAACAGGAGCGCTCCATCCTTGAAGCTCTAAGAGACAGGGTACAAAAGGATGTGTACAGAAATCTCATCTATGAGAAAGGATAATGCAGCAAAGCGGATAACACTGGGACAGAACATGGCCATCCTGCTCGTCGTGCCTCAGAGGACGCTCCGCTTGCCCAAGGAATATGCCTGGAGAGGCTACAAAGCAGGGAATGAAAAGTAGCAGAAGTTAAGCACTCAAGATATAGGAAAAAAAAAGAGAAAAAAAAGAATAAAAAAGAAAAACAGAAATCTTCATCTCTGTGTTGACCTAAAGGAACTACATCTAAATGTAAGAAGAGAATATTTTCCACTACCAACAGCAGGAAAAATTCCAGAAGAGTGGGTTAAGGCCAGATGTTTTCCTATACATCTGCAGTATTCTGGCAGGTGTCCTTAAAAACACATAGCACACACATACACATAAATATATAAATGCATATATACACATGGTGCATATTCAACACCCCCTTTCAAAGACACTGTTTTCTCAGACTGCCATTTGGTTTGTGTCCAGTTCTGAATGTGTTTCAGTAGAAAATATAAAACATTTCTGAAGGTCTGGAATGTATAAACATCTGTTTAGGTGACATTCTGACATGAGGTGAATGGAAAGGGGAAAAGTGTATGACTAAAGCTTCAAACAGGTTTAGAAAGAATTCAAGCTGTCGGTCCACAGCTAGACTAAACAAAAACTCTGAATTTAGTGCAGTGAAAATAACAGCACTAAGAGTTCTTAATATAGCAAGGGCAGAGGTATACAACAACAAAATTAAGGTCATCACAATATCACTTGACCAAAAAAAGAGAGAAACAAAGATTTCCCAAGTACTATCAGTCACGTATCAAAAATTACATCTCATCTAACTAAGGATTTACGATTGCTTAAAGAACTACTATGCAGCAATGATACAAAATATTCATTTTAAATGAGATTTAGATTTAGATTTAGATCAGATTGTTCACAGCTGCTTCTAAAAGCATTGACATAGTACAAAATGATCAAAATAGGATATATTTGGCTGGCAAATCTGAACATCAGTGTTCTCAAGTAGAAAAGAGAAGGAGGCTATATATACGCTTAGTCCAAACCTATAAGAAATGTAAGGAAGTGGTTTGTGGTGAAAAACTGAAAGCTATATAACCACTAGCGACCACTAATCTCCATGCAGTGAAATGATTTTTGAAACATTGGTAAAACAAAAAATGCACTAAAAGCCTATTCTCTGATCTGCATTTAGTGGTGTTAAATTACAGAAAGGTTCTACTGAATCATGAGATGTCACCTGATGATGTGCTGTTCTGCATAAAAGTAGAAACAAGAACTCTAGAAATTGATGTCGGAGCCACTGCCAACTAGTAGATGTACAAGAGACAGAAAACACAGAAACATCTTTCATCTGAGCGGCTCCCTGGACAACTGTAATGCAAAACTACGATCTTACACAGCACTCTGCTCACAAAGGTAGCCACAGAGTGGGAAGAGGTTGCCCCCATACATAGAAACATGTGGGAAGGGAATAGGAGACACCCTTTTAAAATTCCAATTGAAAAGAACTTAGAAACTGCTTGGCTACATTACATGTTCTCAGGTTACCTGTCCTCAAGAATCTGATTGTAGGAGGTCTGGGAACTCTGTGAAAACTTTAGAAACTTTTAGAAGTACCTTCAAGAACTCAAGAGATTATTAGATCCTGCATCCAAAAGACATAAAATAGACTAACATAGCTGCTCTTTTTAAATATTTATTTATTATTTATTTATTTTTCCCCAAGGGAGTTTGACTAACCAGTCAGCCCAGCTATAGTGCCTGGAAAATGCTTGAACAAGTAAGAGATTGATTTGATTTACAAATACTTTGAAGATAACAATAAGATGATTAACAAACCATGTGGATTTGTCATGAACATCAACATCAACATAATTTCCTTCTATGACCCCCCTGAGGGGAGAATTAGTGGAAGTCATAAAGGTTCAATAAGGCTTCAATAAAAGTTCTGACACTTTTATTTGGAATTTTCATAAATAACTCAAGTGATATAGGTGGCATTAATGTAAGCTGAGTTCACACCTTGTTCAGTATGAAACCAGCTACTGAAATGCACGTTCAAAAGGAACGATAAAATCAGGAAAGGGCACCAAAGACTTTAATGAATTATTAGACACGGGGATGCCTACAGTTAGCTAACTACAGAAGATCCGGACAACAGAATATGGAATGTCCTGATGAAATACTGAAGGAGGGCCGCGAGGAGGGGAACTGCCCGGTACAAACAGAACATATGAGTTATTCCACGTCAGGTAGTGAGGCATCTCACCGGTCCCTGCATGAGCATAAACACAACACAGACTCATTCAACAACGTTCATCAGTAGCTTGTTGATGTACATTTGAAATGATGCACTGCAAAAATGCTGCCCTCTTCTACTTCCTTGGCTTGTCAGTGTGAGGGCAGTGTTACAGCACTGCCCCTTTCGGTTGCTCCTGCCAATCTCTCACAGCCACAGAGTTTCTGAAACAACGTGATTTCTGTTGAAGATAAAACACCCCTAAAAGCCTCTCCTGAGATCCTTTTCTCTCCCTGGCTTTCATCTAACTAACTGCTGGAGATAGCTTGCTATGTAACTCCAGAGAAACTTAACAGAGATCAACAAGCAGAATAAGTTTAATAGCCATTAGCATTTGTCTGTGTGACTCTTCCAGGGCTGCTATAAACATTTATGTCTCCTTTTGTAACTATAACTAACTGCTAAGGCCTGGGGTATAAAAGGGGGTCAAACTCTGCTTTAAAATTAAATACTCAGCATCCACAGATGATAACTACTTCCAATTTGTCTATCAATAAAATAGAGAAGACCCTGTATGGTGATATGGAAGAGGTTTAAATCTGCCTAATATACTAAAAGAAAAAAAAGTGAGAGGAAGGGCGGGAGGCAACAGAAAGCAAGCAAAACAGACTTTCCATTCTAATATTTTATAAGTCTGCATGCTCCTGAGCATGCAAATAACTTCCCTGAGCTGATTTTCCCTGGTGTTTTTCCCTAGAAAGAGTTCTTTGTAGCAAAGACAAAAGAGAACATTTCACCCTTAACCAAAATAACCCAGAATATCCACTAATACTTAATGTCTCTAAGAAGCACCCTGCTAGAAACCACTTGTTAGATGTAAGGTAGGAAAATAAATCTTGTGAGTGGTTTCTGCCTATATATTTCTTACACAACTTAATGTGCAAACATCACCGGCCCATTACAGTTAAGAAATGGGGAATTTTAAGGACTATTAAACACTCTGCAAATAGATCAGCTGAAAGTTATTCAGCGCAGGTGTTCTTATAATTAGGTAACATTGGAAAAAATGTAATGTTCAATGATCCCTATGCTTTGCCCTTCTTCCTGAGTAGCAATGACTATTACCATTCATAATTAACCCAAATCTCTACCCCAATAGAAATAAGCAATTAGAAATAATATTTCTAATTATTAATGTTTTAAAATTATTTGTGTGCTGTTTAACTCATATTTGTAATTATCATTTGTACTAGAAACAAAAGTGCTAAGACATGAGAAGACAACGCTGGCTTTTTTTCCCATTATTTCATCCAGTGGAATGGAAGTAAAAAGCCCAAGAAATTTTACTGTGTCATATATTCTAGTCCAATCTTGAGATTCCAAAGGACACGGGTTAGTCCCTGGGATATTAGAAAGATTATTAGAAACTTCTTTTTTCCTGTCTTAACTACACAGTGCTTGGATGCAGAGAAACACAGATTTTACGTTTTTAATGAGCTTTAACAGCTGTCATGAGCTCTAATGAAACTCTGGACCTTGAAAGTTGGTGAATATTCCATATATCTTCAGTAAGTTTGTTTCCAGGGGGCAACATTTTCTGTGGATTCACAATGATATCTCTGCTCTTTCAAGTATGCCTAGCCATTACAGTTATTTACTTATTAAAGAGCTACTGAGGTGGATGTCATTCAGAGAGATTAAATGGAGACTCTCTTGCACAGTCTATAAAGTGTATGTTGTCATCCTGGTGACAGGCTCACCAGTAGTTTTATTTAATCAAGACAGTAGCTATGCCTAGGAAATTGTTAAGGGCCTGTGAGATTAGATGATTTAGCTCTGCAAAGTTGCAGCTGACCTGCAAGAATACACACCTGGGAGATAACACATGAAAGTGAATTCAACATGAAAGACTACGGACAGCTTTTCCTCTTTGTTTTTTATGTCAGGAAGGCAGGTTTGGATTTCTTTATTTTTTTGGAGGAGAAGGAGGAGGAGAGGGGAGAACATGTTTTTTTTTGTGGGACTTGTGCTGGAATACTTACCATACGGCCTTGATAGCTACTAGAGGAAGAAATTACCTGTAAATAATACATATTTCAGTTAAGTACATTTTGCTCAGCTATTCTGCAATTCAAAACTATATTTAAAGAAAGATACTGGAAATGGCCAAACAAAACAAAATGAGAAACAATTAGAGAGGCCCAAGCAGCAGCTATAGACTTGCATGCTTTTACATTCAAGTTTTAATAAAGAACTTGGAGATCCAAATTGGGTTCCAGACCTCAGGTATTGGTATAGCTCTTTATAGAAACACCTATTATAAACTGAATACCAACATAAAATTTCTCTGTATCATTGTATCCCAAACTGTGGAGATACGAGAATGTAGCCTTGGAAGCATACAGGGAAAATTAGAGAGAATGTGTGTGTTCATTTGTAATATAAAATTATTTTAGATATGCTGCATTAGATTAAAACATTATGTTATATTGGAAGCATACATTATGTAATGAGAAGTTACTTTTTAGAGAGAAGAGATATGCAAGAAATGCTTCAAATATTTCTGCCTCAATTATTATGTTGGTAGGAGAATATTGATCTTTTCCTGAATTTCTCTGCTGCAAAAAACATGAAGAATTGTCCATCCAACTGTCCAAGGCCCTGTGCAAAGAGCTCTGGAGCCCTGCTGCCCTCGGCCCTGGCAGTGCCTGCTATCATGTTATCTGGGGACAACATGGGGATGTGCCTGTGGACAGGAGATGCACTCTCTCTCTGTTTTCTACCAACATATGTGAGAGGACAAAAACAAAAGGAATACAATCCTGATGCTGGAAATGCATATATTCATTTTTTCTTTCATGTCTACCACTTAAGTATTCAACCTACCCGAATGATTTCAATCTATAGAAAAGAGCAAAGGAAATAGTGGGACATCTCAACCAATGTGAGAACACTTTAAAACTTTGTTTTAGGGAAAACAAAACTGGTTCCCGTGATTTTGATTGTGGTTCCATGAATTGCAGTATATTTCAAGAAGGAAAGTTTGTCTACTGTTATGATATAAAATAATACATTTTCGGGAGATAGCCAACTTTATTCTGTGTAAAAATAGAATGTGAATGATGACACTGATGTATCATTTGCAAAGAGTTAAATATCTACAGTTTCATTCATGAATTTATGAATGAAAATTCATGAAATTATTAATATTATGTTAGTCTCCAAGCACAAATATATTACTGAAAAATGAAATCTTTAGGATACAAGGGTGAAAAGGGAAACAAATGGCAATTTTCTGACAAGAGAAAGTTCTATTACCTCTCAAAAAAAAGAATTGTAAATATAATTAATGTTTTTTTGCCTCCAAAAAGTTCAGACACTATTATATTACTTTTGTATAGGTTAATGCACTGACTGGTCATGCCATATTGTGTTGAGAAATATGTTTTCATTATAAAGCATTCTTGTTTAAATAACAGCAGGCTCTTTCCCTTCCATTTTATACCAACAAGACTGAGCCTCTGTGGCAGCAGAAAGCAATTTCATGGAATTAGCAGAGTATTGGCTATTGCTATAATAAATCAGACTTATTCACAAGAAGAAGACATACATCTCTCACCCTATTTTCATCAGTCAGCTTGCAAGATAGGTGATAGGCCACTGTTTCTCTGCCCAGTTTTTCCTACAGGTGACATTTATCCTCAAGCCATAGCCCATGCTTGTTATTACCTTTGTCTCCATGACAGTGGAGACTGCTGAGCTCGAGGGTCTGTGGTTCTTGCAAATCACCTCCTCTTAGGTTTAGGAAGGGATTTCCTTCTCTGCCCCAAAGGAAATCCCTGATTTGCTTCCTTGACTTCATGTTACAGTTTTCAAATCTAATCTTTATTTCTTATTAAGTTCTAAGTTACTATTTTTACTTGACTTTTTATTCCCACCAGTCATCCATAGACTTGACAGATTGAAGCAATTCAAGCATAAGAAAGGGTGAACAGGCTTCATTAACATGAAAAAAGACATGGAGGATTTAAGTTTTCAGAGGCTGAGACACACTTCGTGTACACTCTAAATCATGAATGGGAAATCTGACAACAGCACATAGATTAGAAATGTAGGGCTGGATGGCACACCCTGTCTTCTTCACTGCATGTCTACTCAACAGATGCACGGGCCCACAAACCGTCTTGTCGGGATGGTTCACTCATCACACGGCAGAAACACCTCCCACAGCCCTCTAACAACACTAGACCCGTAGCTGTGGCTTAGTAGGATGACGATGTTGTGCCGCAGGATGTGAAGAGCATTACAGATGTCACTTTTTTTTAGTGAAATCCCCAAGTGATCCCAGGAAGTGTAACATGCTCCCTATGCCAAAAGCTTGCCAAAATAATAATAATAAAAAAAAAAACCTAAGAATTCCTACCAATGCAACCAGAAGAAAAACTCCCTCCTGACCCAATGCAGTAATCCACAGGAGGCTACAGCACAATATGCCAAAAATACTCCGGAAAGATGAACACAAGGAGCACCAGGGTATCTCTGCAGATACAACTCCTTTTCCATGTGGACTCAGTGCACTGAAATTGCATTTTCAATGGAGCTAAGGGGAAAACTTGATTAAATCTGTCTTTGTGTTCCTGCTCCACCCTCCAGAGTGTTCAGACCAAAATGCACACAGTAGAAAAGCAAGACACAATGTTTACTGCCAAAGATATTCCTTTCTAAAGTAATTGAAGGAAAAAATACATAATGTCCAGACAAGGCAGATTAGAGCAGATCTGTTAATTCTAACCAACTCTATTAAACACTTTGTTAGAACCTTTCTGACAGACCTGTGCAAAAATATGTTTTCTTTCATGACTCTTCACATATCAATAAGATTCAATTTCAGTCCTCAGTTTCATGTCCTTAACCATTCATAAGCTTATCATCAGCTCAGTTTTTCGGGGGCGGCTTCTGAGGCTCTCTGATACAGTTTCTTACACTGCAGAACTATTTCAAAATTGTTTCTGTAGAGGAAGGGAACCCATTACTAAATATTGGCTAAGGAAAAGGTGAGAAAGGTGAAGGCATCTATTTAGAGTCAAATGCTGGTATACGAAACCTTTGAGGTCTTCTTACTTCCTAACTGCTGAGAACAATTAACCATCTGTTAATTGTAATGTGGCAAAGACTGGCATTAGCAATCATTTCAATTTATGCCCTCATTAATTAACTGAGAGAGCAGGTAAAACCTTATAACTTATATACCCTGAGTTGTGAGAATCTGTGAAGCTGCTCTACAGTATAATATTAAAAAAAAAAAAATCAACTGAAAGTAACACAAGTGGTATATGTGCTCCTAAAACCTACACAGACCCTCGCTGTGATTTCCAGCTGTGAACACATTGCAGATCAGCTGTACTCACTGCAGAAGGAAAAGAAGCACCACTGAGTGTGAGCAGGGAAAATGTCCCTATTCAAGTAAACATGCATCCTGTCTTGTCCTTTCTCTGCATGCTTGTGACTCTTTGGGAAAATCATGCCAACAGAAATCTCACTCCTGGATTTCATTGCTTTGCTATCAAAATGCAAGTGACTCCTTACATGGAGTCCTCACTGGGACTGCTAGAAGACAGAGTCCATGTCATCCCTTCGGCTGCTGCTGTTTGTATTACACCACTGCAGAGCACCCGGGGAGAGCTTATTTCAGTGTGAGAAAACACGAAGAACTGTCCTTTGCGTAGAACCAGCAAAATATTTTTAATAAACCTCAAAACCAGATGCCTAGACATTTTTGTAGATCTCCTATTATTACTGTACTTCAGTGTCTTATAACCTTTGAATTTTTTCTTATGCTAAACAATCTTTAAATTACTTACAAAACTACCACTTGCTATTCATGAAATGTTTCTAGTTTGCTTTTAAAGAACACAAAAATTGGATATAGTAAGACAGTAATTATTGCAGATTCCATTTATTAACACAAAATATATTTTAAAAGACTCTTGAATGCAACTTGTCTCATAGACCATCAACCTCAGAAACCTCCAATTCTGATCGTATACAGCACATCAAATTAAAAAGGGATGTAAGGATAAAGAGCTTGCATTACCTCCCTACCTCTTGTTTCTTCCTACTAAGACACAGAATGTTTTTGACTTTTTTTTGCTGCTTATTTTTGACCTACAAAAATCCATGAATATCAATGTTGGTTTTGAGGTGGTTGTTGCTTGAGCTGCTAAAAAAAATAAACGTGAGAAGTCTCAGATCATACCACATGTGAATCCTTTAATAAAAAGTCATTTTGCCAGTGGGTTTACTAGAATTGCCAAAGGACTTAAAACGCTGCCCATGACAGAAGAAGGGCATTAATTTTTCAAATGCGAGGATCTTCTTTTAAATGGCAGTGGTATTTTCACTGCTAGAAATTTCTCATCATGACCCTATAGGCAGTAGAAGGAATTTCTAACTCATGAAGAAGTGGGTGTCTTCTTTACAAATGTACAAAAGGCATTGCCCCTCTCTCATCCTGTGAATTTATTTGGTGTTCTGGTAACCTGCCACCATTTTCTTTTCTTTTTTAATATTAATTATATTGTCTATTCTTTCCAAATAGAAGGTAACAGGGGAAAAGTGTCTCTGTCAAAAAGGGCTGAAAACAAGATTCCCATTGCAATCAACTGACAGTGATAAAAATGTGAGTTGTCAACAGATCAGCTTCCAGTATGTGATATTAATTACTAAAGGCTAAATCTATGGACCCTACCTACCACTGACAGATGGGTAAACAAGCTTCTTTCACCATCCAGAAGTTTTTAAAAATACTGTATACAGCTGGCTCACTAGAAGAAAAAATTAACATTTGAAAGAGAAAGAAAACTTCTGAATGACTAGTCATAAAAGATTCATCTTCCTAGTTTATTAGGCATTTTAAAGACATGTTGAAGCATTACATCAGTCTTACTGAGGGGATGGTAGTTTTCATGTTTTAGAAATGAGGTAGGTGATAGATGATAGAAATGAAGTAGTTTGCTTCTGATAGCTTAAATGGCGATTTACTGAAAATCTTAAAAGGAAGGACTTGTTTTTGTCAAATGTATTGTGGAGCAGAGAAAGATCTGCTCCAAGAGAAGAGAAAGTTCCACGATTTAGCTCAAAATGGCTTTGAACAAGCTGTTACAAGCTAGTATTACATATTCTTTTGACCTACAAGATGTAGTCAGCTGTCAGCTGGTAGCAGTATTTCCATACCTACTGTTATGAAACATGGAATAGTATATAGAAAATGGGATTCAAAAGTCTGTCCTACAAAATATCCAGTGCCATAGGTGTTCTGGCATCACCCATCTACGTTTGGTGTGCAAAGGGAATCTGGGATCCTGCAGAAAGCCGGGAAAGTTTGGGAGTTCACATGGTGATTGACTAACCTTCCTTCCCTGCATCTGCTTCCCAGTCTCGGCGGGGAGAAGGGACCAACATTTACCACAGGTGAGAGAGACATTTAGGGTAAGTTCGGGCTATGGGTCTTTACACAAGGACTGAGGAGGCACAGAGGAGCCACCATTCTCATTTAGTCCCCATTAAGTTAAAATGGAGCAAACATCCTAATTGCAGAGCAAACCCCCCAGGGAATGAGAATTAAGAGTTTGTGCGGGCTGAGAAAGGCAATAATGAGAAATGAGAAGCTGGAGCCTCAGGTAAAGCTCTCGTTTCTTCCTGAGTCAGGCCACCTGCCTGGCTCAGCCAAGTGTCACGCGCCGGCGCCTGCCGCAGGGACACCGGGCGCCTACTGCTCTTGTGACGGGAGGTCACGATTACTGATTCCAACCTGCTTCTACACCCTGCTGCTCGCAAGGACTTAGGGACAGCCCCGCGCATGCAAAGGGACCCAAACGCAGAGCAGAGGCTAAGCTCCAGTTTTGATGCTGTTCTTCCATGTGAATTAATGAATGTGAGAAGATTTCTGTAGTAAATACTCTTTCAAACCTTTCCATGAGTTGCAGAAGCCTTTAAAACCCTATTTGAAATACAGTCCCAGGAAGCTTTATCTGCATCACGAAAAATCCAGGAACTTGAAGTAACTGAACAGACTGAAGATGGAGATTATTTAATTCGCAATAGGTGCTGTAAGGTAATCGGACATACAGAAAAATGCATCAGGATTCCTCTGTGGCAGGCTGGTTTATTGAGTGCTCGTGAGTGGCTGCTGCACTCAACTGCAAGCTGGCAAACTGCAGCCAAAGCTGTATGTCTCCAGGGGAATTCCATGTGGGTGGGCAGATCAAACACTTCAAATCTAAAGCTGAACACCTGCAAATCCTGGCTATTTGTATTAATGTCAGCCTAAGGGAGGAGCCAAAAAATGCCTCATGAACTAGTATATCAAAAGTAGTGCTAAGCAAATACTTTCTTGCAGAAGTGTACTGTGATTGAGGTTTATTTTGGCATGGAAACATGAAGTTCTCAGGTACACTCATGGGAAGATCAAAAAACAGTTAGGAGAAATATCAAGAAATATTAGGAACATCTTGTCTGACGTACTCAGACTAAGGTTTACACTGCTGACCTTTTAAAACTAGTTTTACTTCTAAAACTTTTTTTCTGCTTCACTGACAGAAAGTGTATTTTTAAAAAAAATACGTAAAGTTCAGTGAAATAATAGACCAAGGGAGTCAGTTTAATTGAATCCAGTTCAGTTTTGCTGATTCAGTGTCTCATTCAGCACAAAAATGATAGTAAATTTATTTACAGAGGAGCAGACCCCCTGAAACTCTATCCATGCTATCATCCCCTGACCTTTTCAGGAGACGGCTACACGTAGGACAGCAAAAGTGAAAAACCAGGCACAAACAACCAAAACAAAATGTTCTCTCATTTTAAATAGTAGTTATTATTAGCATTCTTATTTGGTACAATGTGAATTTATTAAGGCCAACAGGGCTTCAAAGTGACCCACCTTTTCCAAATGTCCATTGCTCTTGAGAGGGACAAGGCTATTGCGATGTGTGGTTTCACCATCTTGGCTCTTCTTATGCCACCACACTCTAAATATGCAAATTCAGAGCCGGCCAGGAAGAATAACTAACTAACTTAAACATGCCAAGGATTTTTGCNCAATTCAGAGCCAACCAGGAAGAATAACTAACTAACTTCTAACTTAAACATGCCAAGGATTTTTGCTTAATACTCATTGCACCATGGAAGATTAGGTGCTAGAGAAGCACCTGTCATCCTCATTTCCATGATCCTAGACCATCTGGAATAACCTTGCTGAGTTACTGCTGATGTTTAGAAGAGGTTGCTCCACTTCAGCTATTAACATTCATGATTACCAGGAAGAATAAAGCTAAATAATACAACAACAAATCTTGTCAGAAATGTCATCATAAATGTGTTTGAAGCTCAGGATTTCATCCTTAGGAAAACAGAAACGCTAAAAGAAATCATAATTTCACCTGCCAAACACTATTGATAACTATTGTATGTCCAGTTGCATCCTGAGGGTGCAGGCCTTCTCCAACCAGAGAGAACCTGTCTTTTAAAACATTATGTTCTCACTGAATTGTAATATTTAGTCTGAGAGACACTCCTGGTTCTGGAACCACTTGCAGCTGCAGGGTCAGAGGACAGCGCAATCCTCTCCAGCCACACAGCCGTACGCCCCTCGAAACACACCTCGAAATGCTGGATTTTATAGGTGCTAAAGACATACATGTTTCCCCCACTGCAGCGTGAGTTATGAGTGCTCAGTGCCCTGGGACCCAGAGGAGAATTTCCACCCACTTCACTGCCTAGTAATGCTCAGCACCAGAGCAAAGGCTGGTAAAACACCTCTTTGTGGGCAGGAATCATTGTTCAACAGCTGCCAAAACAAACCAGCTTTCCTTGCAACACCAGAACTTGCGAATTTGATACCTCTAGATGTAGAAACTTATGTGAGATGGATTCAATCAGAGGCTAAGTTCCAAGCTAATAAAGCACTTGTTTGGCATTAAAGCATTAAAGTTTGTGATTTCTTTCTGAACATTTCTAAGCTTTAAAGGTTGATATTTTTCTAAATATTAAAGTTTGAAAACTTTAGGAGTTTCCTTCTTCTATCCCTGGGGAAAAAAAAAAAAAAGAGCTACATATATGAACATCTGAAAGATTCAAGGAGTTGCAAACACCATTTTACAAGGTCGAGGCAGAGCGGTGGGATCCGCGGACACTGTGTGTGCCAGCAGCTGCCCTTCGCTGTTTCTAGAAGCACTGAGAGCAGCCAGGCCCCTAATTCCCCTTGAAAGCTGAGGGACGACCCCTCACTGTTTCCAGTGCCCCACTCTGGGCATGTCACCTGTGCAGCAATTTATAATGTTTTTCTTAGGAAATGCTTCTGGGGCGAATGTCTTTGGAGGGACTCGTAACTATTGTTTAGCCTTCATCAGGCCACTTCATATTGCCTAATTCAAAATTAATTTTATCACCCCGGCTCTGATGCCAGCTTGCTGCTTCCTCTTTAGATCTGAGTTTGGTCAAGATTTCGTTCAGAGATTCTCTCCATGCTCTGTTTTGGAAGGATTCTGTCCTTAAATATGGTTGTATAGCTATTTATAAAAGTTGTACTAACAAAGCAATCTGGAACTTCATTACAGCCCTAACACGCAAAACATTTTTTCACTTCAAATTGCACAAATTACATTACTTATTTTGCGCTGAGGGGTGACTGGTAATGTTTTTGAAACCTACAGCTACTCATTAAGCCTTTTGTTGCAATGACTCTCCAGGGGTAAATTAAGGTCTGGTTTCAGAAATGCTTTAGTGAGCTGCATGGTATCAATTGTGTAAGAATACCCAGAAAACTTCTTTAATCATTTTTCCAAATCTACCATAAAACATAGCTTCCTTAATGCTTTGCTGAAGTGAGGAATCAGGCTAGGAGACAGGAGTAACAGTTGATTTTCTTGTTGGATTTTTTTTCTTTGATTTTTCCAAGGAAAAGCCACTTTTTAATGAATCTAAATCTTCACATAGTTTGTGATGCACAAGATGTTTTAATATAAAAATTTCATATTATATACTCACTTCTAGAGTTTAATCCCAATGAGGTTGATTGCAATATCCTCAAAGTAAAAACAGCTAGTATAAAAAATGTAGGGATTATATAAAAACATGGGATGGAGAAAAAATAGAAGCACATAGAAAATAAATGGAAGCACCACCAGTTTTTGTTAGGTCAATGCCTCTACAGATATAAAACTGGAAACAGTTAAAGAACTGTTTTATTATAAACTGCTTGAGGCTAAAAATATTTGTTAATAGTAGGTTTTACAATCAGTTTCCTCTAGAATTAGGTGCTTCTTACTTTTCAGCATGATCGTAATTTGTCCATATCCTACTGCTTTGTTTTTGTTTCAAGCTACCTCCTCTTCTTCTTGATCCCTATTTCCTACCTCATTTGTTTTCAAAGCCATATGTGGTATTCCATAAAGCTCACTTAAAAACTCTGTTCCAAGAAACATGCTTAAAAAATGCATTTTATCTTTTTTTTCTGTTTTCACACAATGCTCTCACAGACTGATCAAAAATTAAATTACAACTGTGTGTAGAGGGAAGGTTTCCCTCCATGTCTTTTTATTTTCATTTGTTGCAAAAGCAGATCCAGTCCTCATGGAGTAAATCTGCAGGTGTACAAAACACAAAAGGCATAAATTCACACTGATTTGGTTTGGCAAGGGCCAAAACTGCCTCAGAATCACAGCTGATCCACATGCATGTGCCATCAAAAGCTGCTCCAGCGCCCTTGACTTTGCTGGCCACCCTTGCCTAACAGCTGCTGCAAATGTGGAAAGTTTAGCTTCCGCTCCTCTTATTCCAAAAATGTTCCCCATGCTTTAAAAGCCAAGGATTGAAGATTCCCTGCAGCATGGGCAGAGGACACTTCCGAAGTCAAGCAGAAATGGGACTGGGTGTAACGGAGGGGAACGTCGGGCAAGGTTAATCCCAAGCGCCAGATTGCCTGAAGATGCGTTCAGGACTCTGCTTGGCTACATGTTTATCTAGTGGCAATACTGCTAAGGGTACAGCCACCCCATTAGATCATTGCCTCAGCTGCTAAATATTATTCTTTCCCTGTCTTAGTGTTTTGGGGAAAGTTTTGATTACATATCAAAATCCGTAAATTGGTCATCATAATCAAGTTATAATAATTGTGTATGTTCTTGCAGTGAAACAGCTCTTGAGATTTTAAAATCACAGAGTGAGGCATAACTGGCCCTTAGAATCTGTGATTTAGTAGAACTGCTACTTCTTTTTTGACTATCATTACACACTTTAAATCAATATTTCATCTCGGTTAGTTATCCTCTTTGGGATATTCTTCTGTGGGATTGTCAGAAGTACAATAATCACTGTCACCTAAACGGGTTAGCAATGTGTTAAGCTAGAGCTGTAAACTCTCACTAAAAAACTGGTTTCCATCTTCGATCTAATCTCATAAAGAATTCCATTTCATACTAAACTGAATGATGCATTGACAAAAAAAACAATTTCATTTCTCTTGTATGTGCTGATGTAGGATGAGACTTTCCATGGCAGTCTATTTAGACTGAGATGACAATGCAGCCCATGCACACAGTTCAAAATGATCTGCAGTTTGGATTGTAAATTTATAAATGACAGTTCTGAGAATTAGACTTGAAAGGAAATGCTGAGCAGAGAATTTAGACCTGGTTGTAAAACTTAGGACAATTTGTACAGGAAAGAGCTCGGCTGCTTGTGTTATATTGCATAAACCCCAGTGATGTCTACAACTAAAATGAATGCACAACTAAAATACTGCTATCTTCTTTTATTTTTTCCATCCTTTTTTGGTTCACAATGATTTATTGCTGCCCCATCTGAAGTTAAGCCTCTGTCTATTTCTAATAGTCAGGACTTCTCCACACACGGTATTTCCGGCAGCAGTATAATGCAGATGGTGGGAAAGTACCTCTACAAAACTGAAATTTCATTCTGGGCTTGGATTTTCCATTCTGTAAGAGAATTTCCATTTTTTTTTTTTTTCTATTCCACAGTTATCTTCCTAACACAATATTTTAACATCCTTGATCATGCAAAAACACTTAAGATTGCTCATCATATAATTGCATGTAGGACAGGTCTGACTTTTCAGATTTCCAATTTGAAATTCTGGGTTGTTGTAAATTATTCCCGTAACTATTAACATAACTTTGAAGGTGAACTTCTGCTCGACTGGAAAATCTGCTGATAACTCAACTGCAGCAAATTGCAGTTCATTAAGTACTTAGTTTTGTTGTCAAATGGCTTATGAGAACAGTTGTGTGATTGCACAAAGATAGTCCAGATCACAGTGCATACACAAGAGGAAACTACCATTTTGCTACCATTCTGCATGAAGCACTACTTCAGAATTTTTAACTGATTAACTTTATGTCCTTAAATGTCTTTTATGTCTTTTAAATATATGTCTTTTAAATATATGTCCTTTATGTCTTTTAAAATATATCTTGCTGTTTCCTATATATAAGAGGAAAAAGACATGTTTCCATGCAGAGCAACATGCTGCTTCCCACACAATCCTGACACGTGAGATATAGATGGAAGAATAAGCCTATGCTGTACTTAGAGTGTTGTTTTCATGAAAAACTTTGGCACTGGATTTCACAGCTTAAATTTTAAGACTGTACTCCAACTTAGTTTTTAGAAAAGACTGAGATCTACTAGATGTAAATCTTTGTGTTTTTTCTGCTGAGTGAGTCAGGTGTTTCAGTCCAATCTCTCTCTGTCAAAGTTCTATCAACTCGAACTCGATCCTCATCATTATATGGCACATTCTTAGTTGTCAGCTTTCTCATTTTAGTATCTTGACAAAAGTACAGACCAGGTCTCTGACAAATCTATTCTCTAACTTGTCGTCCACACCCAGGTTGCTTCTAGGTTGAAACTGCCCTTGCTCCCTAGGCCACAATCTCTCCCCAGTCAGGGCACGTTCTTCTGCATCCAGTCTTAGCCTGCACAGTTGATTCCTGCTCATCAGGTACTGGTGTCCCTGGCCAGATTTCCAGGAATCCTATCTTTCGTTTTCCTCTTATACATCCCAGCTCCCTTCCTCTCCCCACTTCATTTCTGCTTCTTCACGTTTGACTCCACTATCCTGATGGATCTTCTTTAATCTCTTCTCCCTACAGGCTTTCTTAAGCTAGTACCAAGCAGCTTCTTCTCACAATAAGGGTGTGGAATTGAGGGTATGCAACAAGCAGTGCCATGCTCCCTATTTTTTTAACCTTGTATTTGGTCCAGCTATAGCAACATTAATCAACAGTTGAACAGATTTTATTATAATAAAAATTATGATTATTTGTGAGCTGTAGAAGGCACATTNATTTCTGCTCCTTCACGTTTAAGTTGACTCCGCTACTGGAGTGGAGTCAACTACAGTTGATTCCTGATGGATCTTCTTTAATCTCTTCTCCCTACAGGCTTTCTTAAGCTAATACCAAGCAGCTTCTTCTCACAATAAGGGTGTGGAATTGAGGGTATGCAACAAGCAGTGCCATGCTCCCTATTTTTTTAACCTTGTATTTGGTCCAGCTATAGCAACATTAATCAACAGTTGAACAGATTTTATTATAATAAAAATTATGATTATTTGTGAGCTGTAGAAGGCACATTACAGCTGGCACTGGTGATTTTGCTGGAATCCAGTCAAAATTCCAGTGCAGGTAAAAAGTGCATTTTTTCTGCATTTTTCCAGACCTCCAATCACAACATATATTTGAAATTATATAAGAAGAAATGATACCTGTAAGACAAAGTCCAGTGACTCCCAGGATAATATATTCTTCATGGACAAAGCTTTTAGGGAGTTTTACTTAAAGCATGCAACACTTAAAAACTGCATATGTAACTGTAACACCATTGGATAGAAAGACATATATTTATTTCTGTCTGTACAAAAGATTTTTCACGCTGGATTTAATTTACTGTGACTCCATAGATTTAAATTGAAATCTGACTTTAGCCAAAATTTTAATTTACACATTTATAAGACTAGAAGTAGTTGTTTCTTATAAACTTTAAATACAGACTTTGTGGTCTGTATTTTTGAATAAATTCTGAATTTGTCCCCTCATTTTGAAGATACAGGAAACAAATGAAAGAGAGATATTTCTCAGAAGTTGTGACAGATATGTCATGGGGACACATGTCCTCGTGTGCCTATTTCTGCAGTTGAATTCAAGGAATGGTCAAGTTACAGTCATGTAGAAATGTTGTTTAAAGATATAAAACTTTCAATAGGCTTATGCAGCTGGCTCCCTTCGCCAGCCTTTAGACTTTGATTTACAAACATAATACCCTTCACTCAAAGGAAGCAGGCATAAAAGATCTTCTGTGTATATTTAATCTGCTTACTGTTATCAGCCATGTGAGTGTATCAGAAGTAAACACATCCATTTTAAATATTCCCTGAAGAAAGACCCTCTGGTGCCATTTCATGAAAAAGACTTCTCCTCTGTTGAGCTTTTCTTTATGCCCTATCACTGCTGCGAATAGGAGCTACGGATTTCACAACAGCAATCTAAGTACAATACTTTAACTTTGAACAATTTTCAGTATTTGCCAAAATTGTATTTCAAAAGAAAAACAGTTTTAAACAACAAGGAATATCAGTTTGGAATTATAAATGATTCTGTTAGCTGTCTGTTGATATCCTTCTTTCAAAGAAAGGAATTTGAAAGGCTTCTTATCATGGTCGATGTGCTGGAAAGCATAAAATCACCAGTCACCTTCTAAAAATAGTTTGAGCTACTAAAGCAACTTATATGAAGGCTAGGAGCTGGGGTGTTTTTCTTTTATTATGAAAAATATCCTTTGTCTGAATGGTCTGGTAGGAGATTTGCACAGCTTGGTTCATTTAACTGTTTAAGAGGACATGCCTTTTTTTGAGGACATGCTGGAAGAATGGCATGGCTCTTTCTCAAAACAGCCCCCATATCCAAAAAGGATAGTTCACCAGTAAAACAACAACAAAACCGAAGAAGAGTTCAAACCCCAAATTTGGATTTTTCTTTTCACAAATGCATTACTTGTGAAATAAGAAAATACCTTTCCTTATCCAAATAACCTAAATCTTAAAAATGCTACTCTTCAGACCAGCAATTCTGATTGTTCTGTATTTCCATTTACCCAGCTTATTCCTGTTCTGTTCTCTTGCTCTAGGAATCCCTATGTTTATTCAGTTTTGATGAATACTGTTTCAACACTGAATTCATCTTTATCTCCATTGACATATTCTATACACATATCCCCTTTCCAAGAAATGTTCACTCTTTTCTATCCATACAGAAATCCTCCAATTATAAAAAAAGAATCTTCTATTATTTTATAACAAACCGATTCTTCCATTTTACTGCCAAAAAGCTATCTAGGGGAAAGGGAAGGATGGCCTCAGTGGGAAAGAAACTGAATCAGGGGCTCAGACTGTGCGTTCTTAGATGAAATAAACAGGCACATAGTGAATCATGGAGTTTTATACAATTGTTGGGAGGCGGGGAGCAGTTCTAACAAAAGCATAAACCACTTCTAGCCTTGGTCTTATACATTACCATGTCAGCAGGACACCTGAGCAGACTTCTCTTATGAATGAATCAAAACTATCCATTTTACAAATACTTAACAGCAAAGTGTGTCCAGATAGGAGAATCGGAAAACAAGATTTCTCCTTTCCCCCCCGCCCCAGTAATATGAAATCCATCACAGTAAAACAGCGAGCCACTTCATCCATTACATCGTCCTCAGAAGAGGAAAAGTAGTGACCCTTAGATTTTTTAATCATCTATCCAATGCCTCTGCCTTGAAGATGGGCAGTTACATGAATGATACAAAACAGATTTGCGAAACAGCAAAACAAGTACGGAATTAATGTTTAAAAAAATCCCCCAAGCAAAGACGTCTAAATACCTAAAACGACATGATGACTTGAATGGTATAAGGCTGAGTCCTAATCTTACTACTGAGCTCCCCAGCGTGGCGTGTGTCAAAGAGGATATTCGTCTCACCGGACGGCTGACGCTCACTGCTACCCACGGAAGATGTTCTGCCCCAGGGAAGGGGGAGAGGAATTTGCCACAGCAAAGCCAGAAGAGGCCTGAAACAAGGCTCATCGCGGCCAGTGGGAACCTATTGCCTTCAGTATTTTTTTTTAATTATTCTTAACTGCAGAAAAAGAGACTGGCATGCGCCCCAGGGATTTCCTCTGTAGAGAGATTAGTGAATATGGGGAGAAATATAAAGATTCACCTTGAAAAAAAATCCACTATTTATATTCCTTAAATTCTCTGTTTCTTTTTTTCGTTGTTGTTTGTGAAAACCTACAAGCACACTCCATTTATCAAAACCCAGGCAAACATTCTTTGCTATACCTCTATGTAATAAATATCTAATTATCAGTTTAACGATATGTAACTGTTTTTGGTCTATTGGAAAAAGCCACCAAATCCAGTGGCTGCTGAAAGCAGTTAGGAAATGCATCGTTCTTCCCGTTCCCTAATATGAAGGGAATTTGTTCTTTCCCTAACTGGGCACTATTAAAGTCTCACGCGGGGCCATTTGTTAGACTGTGCTTTGAGAGCTGGTTAATGGAGATTTGGTGCCTCTTCACTGTTAATCTCTAATCGGCTTTTTCCCATCCCACAGATATCTATTGCTAAATCTTCAAGCAAGAACTACCAGATGGCAAATACTGGACAGTCTCTGAATTTAAGCGGATTTAGCAAGGCCTTCAGTGGATGTTTATAGTGCTTAAGCTAATTGGAAATAAGATTTATAATGCTTCTTTTAACCAATGCTATTCTATACTTGGAAAAAGGGAATTACCGAGATTTCCTAAAACTAATCTAATTTACTCATGAGTATAACTTTCTTAAACATGGGCAGCATTGTCAGTGTTGATTTAAGGCAAAATACAATACAAAATTTTAAGTCTTTGGACAAAAAAACCCCACTATTTTTAAAGCTGTTGATTTCTAAGTAAGTTCAGAGTTCTCAATGTCTGACCAACTGGTCTTACTCAAGCTAGTAGTAGTCACTTTGCCATAATAAAAAAAAATGTGGTCATTTTGTATGGACAGAAAATGAAAGAAAAATATTCCTAGGAAATGAATTCCTAAGTCTCCAAGTATTTATTTTATGCCCCGTCTTACAGACATTTCTGCAAACTTTCGCATCACTTAGCAAGCTGTAGAGAAAAATTCTTTATAGAAGCATAACACACTCTTTTTCCTGGGAACTGAAATGGAATTTCAGCCTGCTTATTATTTCAATTCCTTAATAATTAAAACAGATTTCAATTTCTTTGTGTTCGGCCCTGCACTGGTGCCTAATGTCAGTTTTATTCCAGCTGCTTTGCTGAATTTCAGAGTGTGGGATTTTCATTTGTTTTCTAAAGAGAGACATTTGAGCATTTCTTAAGTATCCATTACACTTCTCACATATCCCTCTGTGGGCTGTATCTGGCTTAATGTGCTAAACCATTTCTTTCTAATATTTTTGAGCCATTTTTCGTTGGTAAGTAAATAAGACTAGCTCTATTTACTGCATAAAATAGTCTAGGAAAGTCAGTTAGGAGCACTGTTAAAGATGGATTGCTTATGTTAAAGGTAACCAAGGATTTTTAGGGCTCTGCTCCCATTATCAGCATGAGAATAAGCTAAAACTTAGAGTTTTTTTTCTTTTTGATGATGATAATTAACCAGCTTGAACATTTATAGCTGCTAATGTTTAACATCTAGGCATGAATTTACTGCAGAAAATTAAATGTGGATGTGACCTGTTAACAGCTACCACCAATTAGTCTTGCATTCATATTAGGGCAGGTAGGAGTCAGCCTGTATGGCTAACGCTATTACTAAGATCCTTGTTCATTTTAATTTCCTCTGATCAGAACAGCTTGGTGACCAGAGCAGGAAAGAGAAGGAAGAATTCCTTCCTCCACTAGTAAAACGGAAAAGCATCTGCAATATGAGACGATTGTTTCTGCTCCCTCGGATATCTTATCCTTTCCTGCCATTACTTTGTCATTTTCCATTGCCCGTGACCGGGGCTGGGCTCCGCATCCCTCCCAGGGCTCCTGCGGCCAGCCCCGCAGCCCAGCTCAGCGTGGTGCCCGCCGCAGCCCGGCGCTCGCTCGCAGGCACCGGCGCTTGCAGCAGCTCAGACCCGGCTCCGAGCCGCTTCTCCAGCAGGGAGCCTGCACCTGAGAGCAGGAACTGCGGCTGCTCTATTTCCTGGAGGTTTTTCCTCTCACCTTTTATATTCCCTTGCCTTCTTTGGTCTGCGAAGGAGTGGTTCAGACTTTAAAAGCAACATCAACTTCAGGCCAGTTCAAGCAACACCTCCTCTCAAAGTGACTCCGAATAACCTTTAAAAGACTGTCAAGAGGTGCTTTGTCTGCCTTAGGGAAATAACACAGCAAAGGAAAAGAAGGGATGTGGTTAAGAGGACAGCGTTATTTCACACTTGAGCTTGGGGGCCTTTAACGTGTAGCACTTATAAAGTATAAAGTACTCGATTTTTAAAGGACAGCAGTGGCACAAAGTTGCTCGTGACTGATTATAAAGAAATCAATGAGCACAGTGAATATTGCAGCAGTGAATAGGAATTGCTCATTAGCATCTCATTTTTATTGGGCAGCCCATTCCAAAACAGCAGCAGATGTCTTCAGGTGACCTGGTTTCAAGGCTATGGAGCACCTGGAGATTCCCCCGCTGCGCTCTCGGGCTGCACCCTCGCACCCCTGGCTGGCCCAGCGAGTGATGCTTACGGGTTGCAAAGTGCTGGTCCCCCCAGGCTGCTCTGCCCCGTCGTTTCCTTCTCCTGCATCTGTGGCTCCAGTGAGAATGGGTTGCCCGCATATTAGCGACTCGGGGCTCATGGAGGCAAGCAGAAATGGGAGGGAAAAAAAAAAAAAAGCAAAACCCACTCCTCTCTCTTAATCTCATTTGATAGGATCTACGGATAAACAGAGATGAAAAGAAATATAATGATGATTTTATTCAATATTTTAGATTTCTGTAAGAGATTTTAGGCCTCCCAGATTTTTCCATGTTCCACACACACACAAAAAAAAACACCTAAAAAGCCTCGTAGTTATCTTTATGTGGATAAATGACTCTCATTTGCCCAAATATTGTTTGTACAACCGCATAGCGAATGCAAAGGAAATTAAAATGAATGACTCCTTAGACGAAATCGAGTAAATCCTAGAGGAAACTGAGGCATGAGAAGGGTTTCATGAGATAATGTAAATGGAATGGGGAGATCAAGAAGACACAGCAGGTTCCTAGTTTTCCAATTTCCTTCGTTGAGCTCACAGTGAAAATGTTTCAAGGTGACTCGGAAATACGGCTACAACTCAAAATAAAGATGTATATAAAGCAATTAAACCAAATGAAATCTTGCTGACAAGAAATAGTCTTTATTTTGACTCTTTGAAGGCTTAAACATAAACCCTAGGGATAGGAGATGATATTAAGTGCCTGACTAGGTGATAATTATGGTTTTGCAACTGTAATTTGAAGTGTTTAAGATTACAGCATGGTATTAGTTACCTCTTTAGAAATCAAAGAAGGTCCCATGAGACAACTTACAGAACATTCTCTGTAAAAGAAGGAAATAATTTTTTTTGTCTTATAAACAGTGTAGGACTTATTCCTTTGGTTCTCTGGATGAGGGAGGAAATAGGTATGCTACAGTTTTCTCAGATGATACTTGACTGTCATTTTTATGGTATATACTAGTATTTGATTCTAATGGTTGAAAGGCAGCTTGCTAGCACACCCTCCTGACTAAATCTAAATGACATTTTCCTCAGACAAGAGGGATTTTATTACATGAGCAACATAGAGAAGAAACGAGCTCAAATGTTCAAATCGAAAATTCAATATATAATAATGCTTCTGCTGTTAAAATCAAGGTATACAACAGATGTGTCATTGTGACCAGATAAAAAGTAATACTATTTTCCTACAGACACAAACCACCTTTTCCATAAGAAATACTGCCTTGTTATGACTAGTTTGGGCAGCACTGTACATCTGGCACAAGCGAGAGCACTGCGGTGCTCTCCGGAGTTTAAATTCTTTCTCATGATGGATAATGCTCAGAAAAAAAAATGTGCATAATGACATAACAAGCCGGCACTTTCACAGATGTTTCATTTGAACAAAACAGTTCAGAAATTAAAAAAAAAAATGCAGGTTTGGTTCTGCTGCTTAGTTTTTCTTTAGTATTTCATTTCTTTGGAGAAATACTTTTCAGGTATTGTCACTAGACTAGCCATAAATTAAAATAAAAAAGTAAGTAGCTAAAAAGTAGTTGCTTCCAGACATTTGGAGAGAGGAGGGTTCCCCTTGGCAAGGCGAGCTCCTCACGGCCACCGCGCTGAGGAAGCAATGTAGACCATGCCCAGAAGGGCCATCCCCGCTTCACGCAGCCGAGCGCCGTGTGCAGGGAAAAGCACAGGAAAGCATGAGCTGTTTGCTGGCAGCATCCGTCTCCATTACACCACTTTCCATTCAAGTTAGACGGACTCAGCAGCGCCGGTTACAGCAGCGCCAGAAGATGTGGATTCAGGAGCCCGAGGAGACCTCTGCCCTCCGCACGCCGGGCTCTCCAGCCCCGCGCGTGAGCCTGTCGGCATCCCGTTCTGACTCAGGGTCCACTCTCCCGGTCAAATACTCATTGCAGTTTGTGTTGAACTGCTCTTCCTTGGCTTCAGTACTAACTTCCTAGGTGACCACACCATACACTGAACCACTATATTTGCCTGATATAGCTGTCTTTTCATGACATACCTGCCCTTTCCTGATGATTGAATTGGTTTCTTCATGGATAATAAATCAACCTTAGGATCTTTGGCAATGTAAGTATGAAATACTAGACTAGCTAAGTCAGTAGCATTTCTAGATCCTTTTTTCTGCTGAAATTATCCTGATACCTATGAATACCCTGAAAAGTTCTCATTTTTATTCTATGGCCTCATTGACAAGTGGATGTGATCAAGCTGTCATCTTGCTACATGCTTTTGGGGTAGTCATGGGGGCGGTAGCTGCAATCAGTTATAATCAGCACCTAAGAATACAGTCTCCTTTTTAGATAATTTGCTATGAGTGAGAAATGGATGGAGTCATCTCTTGTGATTCCGCTGACACAATGTGATCCTGACATTGAAACCACTCATTAAGTCCCCAAACATCTTTTCTATACTTTTGCTTCTAATAAAAGAAGGAATTTGTAGGAAAAAAAAGAGGCTATGGATCAAAGCTATGAAGGGATAACTCTTATTAGTTACCTCATCTATGCCCCTCCTGACAAGGTAGTGAGAGTTTATTTAAATCCATCACTATTTACGAAAAATATCTATGTCGATTAATTTCATGATGGCACTAACAACCCTACAATAGAGAATTAGACAGCGTTGTATTAATTTGAGCTTGCAAAATCTATGCAGTCTGCTATGACAACTGATTTCCCCTGCCCATTTTGCAATTACAAGCTTAAAAATACACTCTTTACGAATAAAAAATAAAGCAATATTTCAGATCTTTGCCAGCAGGCTGAGAATTTTCAATCTTACACCCGCCCCAGCCTTTGTTACACTGGGACTAATTCATGTTCTCATCTTTTCCCCTTCCTAAAGCTTGCATCGTCTTGGTGTAATTATTGAAAGTCACACCCCATGAGGGAAGGAGAAAAGCAGTAACCTTCTGGAACAGGAGTCTGGGAGCCAAGACAGTCAGAAAATCAGTCATAGCCCTGGAAAGAGGCAGATGATGAGAGTTCACTTTTGGGATCTGACACAAACTTCCTGTGTGACTTTTCTGAAAGCTGTTTCAAGGCAAACTAGTATAGTCTGTTTAGTAATAGTGAGCTAGAACATGCTCCCTCCCAAGATAGTTGGACCACCCTCTTTTTGAAAGCAACAGAAACCTGACCTTCAATCTCAATCAATACCTACCATCTTCTCCTCCATTATCCACAGAACAGCAATACACTCACTTGTGGCAGCAAAATTCTCTATTTATTACTGACTTACGCTGTTCAGATGATAGTTCATGGATGGTGTTAATGTTTTTGGTCAAGGAAAGCATATAAGCATGCTTCTGGCCTTAAACACAAACACTACTATTAAACTTAATGGCTTACTGAAGTAGAAGACCATTAAATTGCAGATAACTCTATATGAAACCTAATTGCTATACTTATCACCTCTGAACTGTGGAGCTCTGGGAATACCTGCAGCAGTGCTGGCAGAGCAATGGTCCTGGCCTCACTTCCAGCGGAAATACTCCCCATGAGGGGAGATCATTTAGACTCCTGGCTGATGAAAACTCTCCCTCAGACTTTATATATGACAAAGAAAGTGTTATCCGAGTCAGTCACTAAATAAGACATTAAAAGACGTCTATTCTGGTTTAAAGACTATATATCATCTGCGTTCTAATGATGTCATATTATTTTACAATTGTGTCCACATACACTGGTTATAAATCACACACAGCAGTAACTGTACACCCCACTGCAGAATACCCCACCTATGTTACTGGACAGTTGTCTCATTGTTCAGAGGTAATCCAAATAATTCAGGAATTGTAATGAATATCTTTTAAAAGCATTTTTCTTTAATATTCCTTAGTCCAAACCAAGCATCAGATCTCTATCTCCTGCTTACCAGTATGCTCAAAATGTGTATCTATCTGAACCTTCATATTTAAACTAATTACTACAATTTTCAATTCTTTTGACAATTCTTTGATGATAATAACAGCTCTTATTTTTAAATTGAACTCTTGATTAGTATTGGAACAATGGAACTACAAAATGATATGTAATATAAAAAAATTAATCAGCAATATCTTGAATTTCTGTATTTGTAAAACTTGATCTTATGTGAAAGAGGAGTCTTTGAGATAAAGGAATGTCACGATTTTTCTAGGATTATGTTATCAGCAGCATACTTGAATTTATAGGGTTTGGGTCTACAGTAAAGTCTGTTGCCAGTCAAAAGATATTTCCATACACAACTTTTGCAGTTTAAGATGACATAGCCGCAGGCAACTGCATGACAGAGTTTGCAGAAAATTTGCTTAGTAAATTAGCTAATGATATTGCAGTAATATTTGATTAATTAGTCTTCCAGTTTGTTAGTGCTACTTACAAGGAAAATTAGAAGTAGAGACTCTTAATTATAATACATGAAAAGTATACAATTAAATTAGCTTCCAGTTAATTATGTATAGACATTCTGTATCTGTTAGTACTCAATAACAGTACACATCAATATTTTTGATGCATCAGAACTCAAGGGTGCATTTTTCCATCCTCAGATATTTATTGACTAGCTCAAGTCTGAAATCATTCTGCTATACAAGAGAACCTCTCTCTACAAAACAGTCAATAGCATTTGAAGGCCTTTATTTGATGCATTGCTTCAAACTGTCTCTCCTAAAAATTCCTATATAACTCGGTGTTGCCCTATTGCTACCAGCTCTGAATTTTTATTTTCCCTCCCCTTTCTTCCCCCCTCCAAAACACTCTGTTGAAAGGTGTCTATTGCACAACACGGATCTTAGTATGAGGGAGCTCAAAATACATTAGCTAAAGAAGTTGGAGAGAAAAAAAAATGCAAAGTGATGCCCTGACACTGCGAGGTGATGCTCGCACTACAACTTTATCACAATACCCGGGAGAGCGTGCAAACATGTACCGATGTAGCGCCACGAGGCAAACAACACAATGCGAAAGCAGAATGTCACTCTGCAGCTATTTTTCAGCCCTTTCTGACTTTGCTCAGTGGAAGTGGTTGCTTTCTTGTCCCACTGATGCTCTACAGCTGCTGAGAGAGCTGTTTCTCTCTCCCTCCTACCCTACTTTGCAATTCTAACCATGACATTCCCAAGAAAAATAGCCTAAGGTTCACTGGAAAGCTTGCATAATTCTCTAGCCTTCTGTGCTCCAGGTATACCCTGTAAATGAGTACTTGAAAATAACACAAATACCCAAATCTTATGAATAATACAGTAATGCCACAGAATGTTTCACACCTGTTCCTCCCTGTGTGTGAGAGTTTGTAGATTCTTCTCTATTTCCCTTCCCTGGTTTTGAGACTATCTCACATCAAGGAGCACTATCTTTTTTTTTTCCAAGAACCATGGGTAAAAACTAGTTTGCAACCCTTTCAGCTAGCCTGTCTGCAATCCAATAAAAAAAAAGTAATTGAATTTGCATTTTTTTTACACTCCATCAGGTGATATATCTTTGTTAGGGAACATACACATTGAAAAGGAAATCAGAGCTTAAGCACTTAGGCATTTCCTTCAAGGATATTTCTACAGGAAAAATGGCGAATCATAAATTATCAAAATGGCATGTACTTTTTGTCCTAAACCGAAGAGCAATGACAACTCTAAATTTCATACAGCAATTTGTGCCTATTACTAGGCATGTTCCTGTATGGCTACTTGCATGTAAATCAGCACTCAACTGCCTATAACTAATAGCTGGCTGGCACAGTGCAGAGATAAAAAAACACCTACTGTAAGCACATTTTCTATCAAAACTTGCTAAACATAGCAACCATGTACCTTCCCAAGGTCCCCATAGTAGGTATAGGATTCATCTTCATTCTGCATCAGGAGACTGAGGCCTAATTAACTGCCAGTGTTTTTGCCTGTCTGCATCACTATCTACAGACACGCTCTAAGAACAGGGAGAAATTACCCAGGTAGCCTGAGTGCAGCCTAAAATATTTACTGAACTTTACTGAAGAAGGGTTAAAGTTACTGCTTTCTTGGTTGACACTGTGCGTGTTTGTTTCAGAAACCGCTGGTTCTGTTTAAAATGGGAGAAGTAGTATTTTTGTCATGAGAAGGCTCTAGTGATTGGTTTAAAATTCCCTGACTTCCTCTTGGCAGTTTTATTTCCTTGGATTTCAGTGTGGTTCCCTTTCATTTAGCATGTGACGCTTCTCTACCTCCTGATTCATTTTGTTTCATTTTGGTTTTACGTTTCTAGCACCCAAAGTAAGTGAAAAGAAGTTGTCTGAGCAGTGCCTCATGTTAAGAGGCTCAGAGCTCCTTCTGCGCAGAAGTGACTTAGAGGGACGAGTCTTTTCAAAGTTTCAAAACATTCATTTAGGTATATTATGCCACTGAAACGGCAATCCTTGATCCTTCTTTAGACAGAGCTTCCCTTCACTTCCCACTAGTTCCAGTTGATTTAAGTGCTAATATTCATCATAAAAGAAGGGATAAAAATGGGACTACAGCCTCATGGATTTCACTGTCTATTTTACAGCACAAAGAAAAAGTGACTAGTACCAATATATGCCATTATGAAAGAAACCACAGTCCGATATGTCAGGCAAATTGTATCCTATACATTTTCCAAAGCCTGATTCAAGCATAAAATAGTATCCATGCTGTCTAGTATAGAGCAATCTTCACAGCTGCCACCTCAGGCAAACCTACAGGGGACCTAGGACAAATGCTAATTTTGTTTTAATCACGGATAATGAAAAATTAAGGCCCTGGGAGATTAAAACACCCATCGATGATACAGATTTCTTTGAAAAGTTAGGCATTTTCTGGAAACTATATTTCTGCAACAATACTGGTAATGTACCTCTTTAACGAATGTGGCCTTCATTGCAGTGAAGCTGTTACAAGGCCAGGGATACTGTTTAATAGTATTTCTTCCTTGTTTTCATTCACAAACAAGTTAGTTCACTATTTCTTGATGTTCTCAGTCTCCTGTCCATATAAATTCTACTAATTACAGAAATGTGTCAAAAGCAGAAAATTCACCAACATGATGCTGACCTGAACTTGTTCTAGATTTGACAGCTTGACAGAACTACAACAAATCCACTTTGCAGATGGAAGTGTTGCTCAAGAAGAGGAAGTAACCATTCTTCACACCTAATAAATAAATGAAATGCCCATAAAGAAGGAGAAAAAAATGATAATTTCCTAGAAATGCAGATATCAAAACAACTTGCCATTGGTTAGCCCGTGTGACAGTGGAAGAGCTAGGAACTTAATCCATGCTCTTTTCAGCTTCTGCCCACTGACTAATCTAGAAGTCATCTCCCTATCTTTATCATATGATGAAATCAACACTAATTTGCCCTTTCTCTTTTTATCATTCCTCTTAATGCATTCCTAATCCAGGGCCTTCCCTATCTCTCCTGGTATCGGTGATCACAGACACAGGGCTTTGCTACTTCCTAAACCATTCTATTCACTATAAACCCATTATAAATTTCCATGGTTTGGTCTATTTCTGTGCCTGTTTCTTTACGGATGGCAAGATAAGGTCTGTTATGTTTCACTAGCTGTGTCCTTTTTCCATGTGTTCTCCTGACATTCATATTCATTTCTTTATCTGTAGTCTTGCATGTTTCTGTTTCATCCTTCCAAGTATTGTTTACATTTTTTTAATGAGTGATTTTCTAGGCTTTAGATATTAAAACAAAAAACAAACCTAGAGTTTGGATAAATGGCCGAGATAAGGCCTTTATAAATAACCTTTATGGGGCCATTAAACATCTAGGATTTAATGCAAGAGATTCCAAGACCTGGTTTTAAGGAAACAAAACTGCATTCAGTACTTGCTTTTTTGGATTTCTTCTTATGCTCTGAAATCTGAAGAGCTTACTGGCAAGGAGGTGTTGGCCACAAAATGTATTCAAAGGTCCTATGAAGATTGTTTAGAACAAACATTTCCAGTTCTGGTAATCAGGAGGAAACAGGCCTCACCACGGGGCAAAGTTGCTTTGATGACACTGTTGAATAAGGATCTCTTTCTAAACCTTGTCTAGATGTGAGCACAGACTCAGTGGAGAAGGATCATATCCCATTAACTTTAGCCCATGTGAACTAACATATGAAAATAACCAATGACAAACATTTGCATCTGAAATTGGGAAAGTGAAATACAGGTTTGTAGTGTGCCTGCCAAGCTGGTGTATTTATATTCTCTTACCTGTTTTGCTTGATTCACTAAAATTAACAGAAAAAAAGGTAAGGAAAAACAGCTTCAGTGTTGCTGCAGTAAGCCAGCAGTAAGCCAACAGTGCTGTTTCTTACTGTCTCCTCATTTCTTAATAAGTTTTTCCTGACGCTGCCTTGGAAAGCTACTGACTGATTTGGTTGATTGCATGAATTTTGCTATTGTTTCGCATAGCAGAAATGTTATATTTGTCTTCAAGCATGTTATTTCTGCTGCTAACGGAAAAAAATTAGCATTTAAATGAAGATGTTAAATTCTGTCAAGAAGAAAATAATGAGAACCATTAGTAGAAAATATGCACAAATTTTTATTCTATGGAGACATGATATAGATCTAAATTAGGCTATGGAAACTAAAAGCTGAAACAATTTAACTGCAACCCAAACTCAGGGAAACTGAGTCTCTTTTGACTGTTATTCATGGTAAAACCATCACTCAGAAATAAATTAGTTTCCTTTGTGTGTGCATTTACAAAAAGTAGGGAAAAAATCTGCACCCATCCCACATTCCCTAAAAACATCCAAATTTTACCTTTAAATGTAGAAATGGACTATTTTAGTAATTGTAGATTTACTTGTGCCTTAAAATCATGATCATGATCTTTATAACTGGCCCTTACTACTAGACATTTTCCAAATAGATATGAAAATGACTTTATTCTGTGGGCCTCACAAAATGAGAATGGAAGAACGGGGAAATATGGGAAAGCAATCCATAACAAAACTGGGGCCAAGTCACAAGCAAAAATACAATCACCTTTTCTGATAAGAGGATAATGTCTTATTCATGAAAATGCTTTCTGAATCCACTGTTTCTAGAAATATAACAACAGTAGTAAAATTGCAATGAGCGAGGCAAAAATACCCTAGTATTTCTTCAGCTTTTTAGAATACATATTATAAAAGCTCTCGTTAAATGGTTACAAATCAAAGCTGTCCCTGTGTAATTTGATTTATAGGAGAAGGGAAAACATATATCAGGACAATATTTTATCATAATTAATTGCACCTTCAAATACACCAACCAAATCTGAATGCCCAGTTAGAAACCTAATTATGTCTAACATGCAATCACAGATTTACACATGTTGCCAAAACCCAAGGCCACCTTGATTTAAAATGCCATTGCCACTCTACAGTTTTCATCTTCACTGATATTAGAAATATAATTAACATGTACAGCTTGTGAACTGAAAGATCCTGATGACAAATTTGATGGAAGAATGAAGTGAAAAAATTGCCTATACTTTGTTTGCCAGATCATACCCTAACATTATAGGCTACTAATGAGTTGTTTAAAGAAACAATACAATTAAACACTCCGAGGTTTGTTTGCATACATCTTGGTTTTCCTTTCTGTAGCACCTTACTTAACTACCAGCTTTTGGAGACAGTTTGCAAGTTCATTTTTGTTTGTGTTTTTTTCTTTTTGTTTTTTGGAAGAGAAATTGAAAGCTTCCATATTCTAGATAAAATTGAGTGTTTCACATTCCCTTAAGAAAAACTTTGAATGCATTTTCCATGTTTAAACAGATTTTTGACATTCAGTGTTTAAGGAATTTTGCCTTCTTCCCTTTTGTGTTGAGTTGCTCTCCAACTCCATCTCTCTTTCTGAAATCATATACCATGTAAGCAGAGAGGTCTGTAGTATTTTAGGTCAATGGGAGAAACTGTTTTTGTGTAATTGGCCAACTTCATTTAAACAATCAATCAATCATCAGACTCATAAATTACTAAGCATAGTAATTTTTGCATAGCATCTTTAATTATATGGAAAACATCATGAAAGACCTCTGCTGCTGAACACTAAAAGTAAGGGACTTTTTTTCCCTTGAAAAAGGTTAAATTCATGATCAAAACAACTGTTTTTCTCTGTCATGCTGAACAGCCAAATGAATGGTAAAGATATTTCATAATACCAAAGACATAGTCCCCCTACCTGTGGGTATTACTTTTTCTTAACTGAGGGTAAGGGCTGAAATCCTAAGGAAATCTTGACACCAAAAGCTATAGCGATTGTTCAGTGACTACATTGTAAGGACATTTATATAAGAAGGTAGCCATGGAATAAGAATTTTGTTGCGCACATGTGGCCATGTGCTCGCCTGCACCTTGCCAGACTGAGTGTCAATATCTATTTCAGTCTTTTACTGTCAACAAATGGTGACCAACTTAATCAGCTCCCCACCGCACCTCCTGACGTGCTGAAAGGCTCCGGTTGCACTTGCAGTGTTTTCCCTTTTAACCCCAGCAATAATGCGTCTTTGACCAGCAGTAAAGGATATGCAACTGGTCACAGCACATTTACTCCTGCCCCCCATTTGTTTGCATGGCCTGAAGAAATCACACTAGGTTTCCCATATCCAAGCAAGTATGTCCTCACAGTACATAGGCATGTGAATTAGCTTTACTGCTAGTGAATTTGCTTGTTACTCATTATTTACTGAGCTATTTCTTTAATTGATATCAATCACCATCAGAGAATTTCTAGGGAAAAAAGATTGTAGAGTTTCAGGGAATGGATACTGAGTTTTCTAAATAGGAAACAAACAAGCAAGCAAACAACAAAAAAAAATTATATGTGATATATAGACCTGACTCCAGTTCACATTAATTTTTCAACCATCATAAAGACTTTACCTAGATACAACATTAAAAGCTTTGATAAAAAGTCCTTCCTCATGCAGAATTTTGACTGATGTTAATCATTTTGAGGAAAGAAAAAGCAGAACATCAGCGAACATTTTGATTTTAATTCAACTGAATTGAAAGAAAAAAAATAAATTAGAGCAAAATGTCAATACCTGTGCTCCAAATGAAGCTACAGATGTTACTTGCAATTATATCAGTTTCCCTCACCTCACCGTGAGAATAAATCATATCTGTGTGACACTTCTTAGCAATTCTCAACATTGTATTACGAGCACTCACACTGCATAAAAACACCAAAGCTCCAAAAAACAGAACACGTTTTCAGAAACAAATTTTAAATTTTAAATGACTGTGACTCACAATAGGAGTCAGCACCTGTTGTTTGTCCTCAGACTCCCTCTCCGAGAGCCACTTCAGCTCAAGAGCACCTGAACAAACCACAGACACTAATATCCCCTGAATCTGTATTTTATATCACTCCACTCGTTCAGTGCTATTGAAAACTATGTTGTTTAATTCAGGCCTCTAAATCAATCCTTTTGGCTCATAATGTTACTTTTCACCACTTGTTAATGGCTGCTTTGTGTGCTTACCCTACACACGGCTGTTCCGCACAGAACTTGCACGCTCTAAGTGCAGCCGTATTAGAAAGGGTATAACTTTAACACAGTTGTTACAGAAAAACTGAAGTACATAAATGTCATTGTAGAGTTGGGCTGGCCATACAGCATAATCCATCTCTTGAGCGAACATATATTACTTGATGGATAGAACACTATTCTTGATTGAGTAAAGTAGGGAAGTCTGTTTCATAAAGAACTATAACTTCCATAAATACTGCTCACTGAAGAAAGGGTTTTAAAATCTATATTTACAAGCGCCTCCTAAAATATATGATCCTAGGTGGTGCTGAGAATGCAGCACTGTTCTTAAACTATGATAATGGTTAACAGAAAATTGTTGCTGCAAGTAAAACTTGAAGACCAAAAAGACACAGACAGGAGCCTGGGAAATGCATGCTGGAACACGTGTGCATGAATTACACAGGGATTTTTAGGAGCATCCTAGTCATTTGTCTACCCCGAAAATGTCTTTTTGTAAATACCTGATCTGCATATGCCCTTTGCTTTTTATACCAATGGCTTATGAGAGATGGGAATGAAGATATGCATGTAGTCACACATATCCATATATGATGACCAGGTTGTCATTATATGCGGGTGTTTTCATTCGTGTTGTGCAGAGGGCAGTTTCTTCAACTGGCAAAAAAGCAGCTGCAAACAGAAAACAGAGCATTGGAATAAATTTTTACTATCATTTTAGGGAGAGATCGCCCCCGAAGTTCTAATATGATCTGTGAGAGGGCTTGCATTTTACTCTGGACATGGAAGAGAGGGTGCGTGATAAGACTGAGTGATTCAGAAGAGATTTTACAAAAACCACTGTGAAATGTTGCAGAAAGACCTTACCACTGATTTGGTAACAAAATGTCAGATGAAATACAGTATAGATAAGCATAAAATAATGCACATAGGTTAAAACAATCCCAGCGTTAAATATACAATGCTGTGATATGAGCTGCTGGGAAATGAGACCTTGGGGATATAACAGGCAATTCTAGGCAAACACGAGACAAATGCTCAGAAGCAATCAATAAAGGAAATAGAATGCCAGATAGGATTAGGAAAAGAACAGAAAACTAACTGCAATGCCACTGTGCGCTCCCATCTTGAATGCTGTGTGCTGTGTGAATGCTGTTCCCTTCAAGAAAAAGAGAATTGCAAAAACACACTGAGGAAAATCAAGGATGATTTGGCATAGAAGATTCCACACAAAGAACAGAAAGTTAGGACTCTTCAGGCATGGAAAGAGACGAGCAAGGGGAGGGATGTAACTAGCACTGGGCAGGTAAATAGGTAGTTTTTCTCTGAGAAACCAACAGCTGACAAGCTCAATTTTTTTTTTTTTAATCATATATTGTGCACATAAGCCCTAGGTATACTCCCTGCCTGTTAAAAGTGTTATTTTTCTTCTGCTAACTATAAAGTACTACTAGTTCCAAAGGCAGCACCCTGCCTTGGCAAGCTCCTGAACCACGATTGCAAGATGCAAGGGGCATTTTGAGGGACCATCACTGATGCACTGAAATGCATCATATCTTAAAGCAGTTGTGATACAAGTGATTTTTGAGCTTGTACCTCAGGACTGTACTGGCATTTTGAAGATGCAGAAGAATTCCTAGGTGAGTTCTCAGATTTCAGAAATGTTTTGGCAAGTCAGGGTTATGACAAAGCCTTTGATGTCTGAATTTGGCCCGTCTTAAGCAATCTTCCCATTTTAGGTCTGCTTCTATTTAAAGGAAATGCAGGATATGCAAGTGAAACATCCACATTATGAAACCAGGTATGACAAAATTGTTTAAATCATTCTTATTTCTCACTTTAAGTACTGAATTGGACACACTGTCCTTTTTCTTTATTCCTACGTAAGCTTTCTTCTTGAAAACATCATTGCCTAGCTTGGACCGTTCTGTTCAGGGAAACCTTTCCACCTCTGCAAAGGCCAAGAGGGCAGGGTTCAACTGCTGAGCTGCTGCTTCTCCACTGCCTTTCAGGTATTCACAGCACATTATTAACCTTTGTACTCCTGCTCTAGTACCTGTTCAGCTTCCAAATTCTGAAGAGGATGCTGCATACAAAATATCCGGAGACCTTTGGTATATCCTTCAAGACTGGCACACAAATATAGATCAAGAGGCCTTTTCGCACTTCTGTGCGTCTAACTATGCAACACCAACCTGCCCTTCAACAACTCATTCAGCCAGTTGGAATTCTATTTAATACGGGACTGGGCAGGGAGAGTCCTTGCTGAGAGCAGCCACCACTGAACATGCGAGCGCTAATGCTGCAGGAGGCAACGCTTCCTCATGACCCATGAACGATGCTCCAAGAAGCTCCTCCTCTACACCATGAAGCCCTTCAGGATATTTTTAAAGATGCAGGAATTACAAAATCCCATTAACCCAGAAAGCACTCTGATTCCTTGCAGGAACAACAGCAACAACAACAACAAAAAAAACCAAAAAGTCAAAACAGGGAAAGCCTAGACCTTAGGCAGAATATAGCCTTCCATATTTTGGAATTATAAAATAAGGTGTCTATCCTAAGCTGTAAGACTACTTGGGTGAAGAAGTGATCACTAGACTTCTAATATAGGATAAATCTCTCTTGCTCTTCTTTAACTATGGAGCTTAGGCTAGATACCTATTTTTGGCGACCACAAGAACTTCATTAATCCTATATGAAGAATCTCTACCACAGGATTTTTGACTTGCAGGACTGACTTAAGCTATCCTTACAAAAAACAGATAAAACTTTCCAGTGAGGTGCAGAATACAGGAGTTATCCTGCATGATTATAAAAATGGAGACCATTGTGGTTTTAAATGATAAACCTAAAAATATCTCACCCATTAACTGTGGTTTCAAAGTAGAAACTATGTGCTATACTATACACAAGGCATAGGCAGTGAAGTATAAAACTACAGTATTATCCAGCAGCCTGGCATGCAACATTTTATGACCTGGGACATCCAGTTCAGTTGCTTTTCACCACTGTGAACGATTTAAAAAAATCTTACTGTACCATAACACTTATTTTTGGTAATATACATAGATCATCTTATAATATTACCATTTTTAAAGGAAATTGCTAGGATTAAACATAAGGAAGGGCATTTTAAAAATGTATTTGTGCTTTATGAGTGCAAGCATTTTTCATAACCTCACATCTTCACTGTAATCTGAGCTGTGACACATCCAGCAAATTTTGTTCATCAACAAGGAAGCTGTCGGCTTCTGTTACACACATTTTTACTACATCACATATTCTTTTCAGAAGTATAAACTCAAAGTAAGGCACTTCTTAGGAAACAAACCACATATAGTTTTTAGAAGAAGTATATTTCTTCATTAGATGGAAATATTTAGTGACATTTGAGATTTTTAATATCTATGCACTTTCTATGCACGTTTATCTACGCAGTGTTAACATCAATATAGAATCCTTCTGCAATGTGCACATTATATGATATAGCTATATTATGCCATTAGCATTTAATGCTAACTATCTGGCAATTGAAAATATTGATTTTTATCAGTTGTTGTGTTCTGTGTCCCAGAATCTTTCAAGTCCTTGAGAACATATCAGAACCTATGGCTTACTCTGCCACATGCTTCAGTACTTTTAGGATTTATTTGCAGAAACTCCTCAACAGTATCACACACCACAAACTAGGAAGCAAGTCTTGATAAATTCTTGGTGAGTTTGCAATGAAGAAAGCAAGAACAGAAAAGAAAAAAGATAAACGAGACCCCCACAGACTGGGGCTTGTTTATCACCCACCTCGTCAGTATTCTGAAAAAAAAACAATGTAGAATGACAAACGTCAGATTGAACAGGCTGTTCTACCTGCTTTGCTTCCTACTTTGTCAGAAAGGATACAGAGCATGATTTCCTGTGCTTTGAAAACCTGATTCTCATGGCATTATCCAAGGAGGATGTGATCAGCACAGCATAGCACAACTCTCATATGCCAGTTCGGGTATCACCTTTCACTGTGAACCATTTTGAGTAGTTTTTGTTTCAGATAATGGGATGTGTCTTGATCATGTAAAACCGGTCTTCCGTGCCTACACTGTACACAGATCTACACTGGTATTTTAAATAAGTATGAGGAAAATGACCAAAATGAGTTGTTTCTACTGGATTCTAGTCTATAATAGCACGTTCGTGTACAGACACTTGTACAGGCATATGTACATCCTCTTTGTTTACACGCTCTGTCTGTGCCTCTGAGCAACACGCCACATGGCAGTGACTCCACCACGTGTGATCCCCAGCCTCAAGCTCACAGAGCGGTCACACTGTGACAGGTAGGGTAGCTGGCTCATGATGATAGTTGGCTGGTGATGATAATCCAGGATTCTCTTGGAGGAAAGGAATTGTGCCATTAATGGTGATTTACTCTCATATAGCTTTAGATGCAATATAAAAATAACACTGTTAATGCTTAGATGGGCAATTTGTCCAAGTTCCCTGACAAATGAACCTATGAGGTAGACTCCTGGAAGATACGTGTTTAGCAATTCCACAAGGCCTTTGTTGCTTCCATTCCTATGCAAGAATTGAAAGAAACACCTCTAAGTTACATATTTATTTTTTTCCAGTTCAAAGTAATGGCTTTTTAAATCCATTACATGACTACCTACCTAGACAATTCCAAAAAGGTGCACTATTTATAAAATGGAAAATAATAGATATTCATTCCGCCATAAGATTTATTTTGCAGTTTTTTCATCTAAGACGTATCCCACTATACTTTTTTTTTTTTGTACAGAGTATGACAGTGCTATTGGCAACATGATTTTTATAATGCACTGTGAAAATAATATTCTTTATAGAAACTTTGGTTTCATTTCTCTCTTTCTAGGAAGAACTTCACAGGAACACACGCACATTTTTAACATCCTGGCCTTTTAATTCCTGCCTTTTGAAAAAAAGAAGCTGTCATCTTTGGAAACAGATATTGAAAATATCCAGAGGTTGGTGAACAGTGAAGTCCTGTAGAAATTCCTTACCATGTGTTTGTACATCTGGAGACCTCTTGGCCTCTGTGTAGCCTGCCTTACAGAGGTGAGGACACAAGAAAGAAATTACTTATGCTTTAGGGAAAACCTGTATAGGACACATATAATGGAGGGACATATATTTTGTCCCAAGATTGGCTTAATTGGTGCAATTAAAATAAAACAAACAAACAAAAAAAACCCAAATTAAACAAATTCAGTAGCAGCATAATTTTCAGTCCCAAACTGCATCAGCTGAGGTGGTTACATCTGGTCACTGAGAAGATGTGTCTCAGTTATCTGTGAGACCCCAGGGAGTGAGACTGTGAGATCCAGTACGAGTATTCTGAAACCACTCTGGGCCTATTTGGATAAACTGGTGGAGCCTTCAGCCTTCACAGACACTCAGGAGCAGGACAAAAATACTTCAATTTATTGTACTCCTTAGGAAAATAAGAAAAATAAATTTCCACTGTTTTATCATGATGTGTGCAGGGCTCTAGGTAGCAGCTCAGAACTCTTCTTCTTAACAAAATATCAAATGTGGAGCTCATTACAGCAGCTAAAATAAAACATTCCAGTTTTGTACAGAAGAGAAAACACAGCTATGGAAATGCATTATTTTAAAACAATTTGATTCTGAGCTGAGACTTTATCTGGCAAGTTTTAGCCTAAAGCTCATTTTTACAGTGTGGTTATAAACCCTTGGAAATGGAAATGCTGACATATCTTTGGCTGTAACAGCTCTAACAGGAGCTTCTACAACAGCCTCTAAAATCAGCTCCGCTAACTGAAGTCCCTATTTATTTCTTTATGTTATATACTGCAACTACTGTTTTGATTGAAATAGATGTAACATCTGAAGTATAATATATTGCCAAGGTGAAGCTGCTGAGCTTTAAAATATAAAAGATTAGGTGAACAGTACAGGATTTAAACAATTATAATGTTAATTGCTTTCAATATCTCAGTCTATTTATACCTGTTCCTACTCTTGGTAAAACTTTTTAATGAAATCCACTGAATTTTTATGATATTATTTTATCATACAATATTGAACACTTGCCAAGACCTAGAAGGTCCTTTCCTGAGCCTGCAAGTCTTTTTCAGTATACTAGTAAACAAGTATTCCTGTTTCAAGTATCTTCGCTATTGTCACTAGTCACTTTTCACTATTCACATATATTTGAGCACTTTGCTGACTATATCTTATACTGAGAGTAAAAAGTAAGGAGAAAAAAGGATGGAGAGGAACATCAGTTTAATGGATATGCCTATTCCATGGGATGGACAGAGACATACAGATAGTTTACTTATTGTTTTCTTTTTAGCTGTAAAAATACAGATTACATGATTTATTATAGAAATGTTATGTTCAGGGATTCAAAGGCCTGAGGAACACTATGGTTATGCTTTTCAGTATTTTCATTTATTAAAAAAAAAAAACATATTGCTGAAGGCCTAAACAATTTTAACTAGAAAAAGTGCAGTATGTTGAAGTTCACCATGTGCTTAAACACATTAACAAAATTGAGATCTGAAAACATTTAATTCTATTCAGAATCGTAACATCATCAAAACTATTAATTTCCTTAATAAAACACCGATGAATAGATGAACAAATCAACATGCATTCAGGGGAGAGACCTCTGTGGCAGCAATCCCACAACTCATGAACACAGACCCATTACCACGGAATAGTTCTTTTCAATTTCTGCTCTTAAAACTTTCCATTGTAAGGATGGCCCAGCTGCTTATAAAGCAACTGTTGAGTTTGAAATGGCCAGGACCATGGAAGAAGGATTAATCAGAGGTATCCTTTAATGAACTGTCCTTTGGCTTTGTATGAGCTCAAGCACTTATTGACCGCATTTGCAGGTCACAAACAGCAATGCAGAAACTTCTGTGGGGAAATAAAATCAAATTATTTTCAAGTTAGAATTATTTTTAATTAATTTCCTAATTTCATTAGTAAAGTAAGACTTTCCTAATTAAAGTGAACAAAAATCCAGAATCTGCTCCTTCATTCCTGTGTCCCTGAAGCAGACAGGGATGTCACAAAGCCGAGTACAGGAAGTGATTGATGGGCAAGTCATTTCTGATTCAACTGCACAAAGCATAAACACCATAGCGAAAACTTTCCCTAAAAAAAAGAGTCAAACAAAACTGAAGGACTGGGACAGGATACATTTTCTCCACACAATATTCAGGCTGTGTCAAAACAGCATGATGTGATGCCATAGCGTGGTGCCAGGACCAGTTTGGAGGAAGTCAGCCAGCCCTGCACGTCACCAGCTCTCAGTCTTCTGGTCTGTCTAAGCTCGTCTTTATGGACCAACTCCCAGCGGGTATGTGTCGGATGAGGGGCAAGGAAGACTTAGCTGCAATATCTATTAAGAGAGGAACTGAATATCTATTATCCTCTATTAACAGAGGAACGGATAAATTGAACTAGAAGAAACAGTATTTCCTACCTTACAAAACACAGGAGTTCTTCAAACAATGTAAAATAACAGAACTGGCAAAGGAAAGGTAAAAAAAAAAAAAACATATCCAGGCAAGGGGAAGGAGTGGGAAATTAAACAGAAATACTAGGAAACCTGCACAGAGGAGAGGAGGCAAAAGCACACCGCAGCATGAGAGCTTACTTGGCAGATCAGCTGATGCCAAAGAGAGTGAGACAGCTAGAGAAATTCTAGGGATCAGGATATAAAGCATGAGCTGTATAGGAAAGATCCTCTGAATCACCCCAGAGATCTGGCCCAAAAAGATCAAAAGGAAAAGGAGAGGGTAAACACTGGTAAGGAAATATTTACAGGAATTCTCACTTCGTGTCTGGCACTAGGCCTGTGAATCCTTCACGCTCTCCAGAGAACTGTTTCAAAACACCAGGCAAACCGTATGTGTCCGCAGCGTGAGCCGTGGAGCTCACACAGAGGAGCGCGGCCCGGCCAAGCGCAGGGCCACGCGCCCAGCAAGGGCACACTGACCCCAGGCACCGCTCGCAGGGGCGGTCGTGGCCCTGCACCCTGGGCACCGGGCCCCAGGGCCCCATTTCCACCATGTAAAAGACTCACGCTGAAGCGCTCTCCCAAAGAACCCTAAGAAAGTCCGTGGCTTCATCCGTGAAGACAAAACGGAGTTTTTAAAATCCATGGGCTCTGCGGCCTGGGACCCAGCAGTCATGTGCCCAAACAGAGTGGTCGACCAGAGGAACACAAGTAACACAATGTTTTAGATATAGATCTAAACGCTGAGCAAATTATTACCAGTTTAATTATGCTTAGTTTTTTCTACATGCAAAAGTTAATTATCTGTCTTAAATATTCGGGAATATCCTCCAGTTTCTTGGTGTTTATAAGTTTGTGACTTGTCCCACATTCATTCCTACTGAATTATGCAATATATCATTGAGAGGGGTGAGGGCTGCTCTTCAAAGCAAGTCTGTTGAGCAGCTCCGACTGTTTATCTTACCCTGAAGGTTATTTATTTTGACCATCACCAAAGTATCTTAAAATTTATTTTTCCCACTCAAAAGCAAGTTGACAGAAAGAGAATAGCTGAGAAGAGCCCTACAAGTCACGTAGCAGAAACTCAGGCTACAGCCAGGAAAACTAAAGATTGGATATGATGTTTGGCTGCTCTAAAATCCCCAACACATCAGAGCAAGCAGAACAGGCCACGGCAGACAGGGCACACATTGTGTTTCATGACAGCTCGAAATTGGCTTTGTTCATCTCCCCCTGCCCAGAGCTATCTGAAATAATAATCTCCAAAGCTTCACCACACGTTTCAGTTTTCAAAAACGCACTGAAATATCACGTTCAAACTGCACGTGCCAAACTTACCACAGGTGTAATCAATAAAAATGAAGTACTGTCACAGCAAAATTGGCCCAACTACTATGGTCAGGAGCTTGGAGGCCGTGGTTGCTGGTAACACTCCGTGCAGTTATATTACCTCGTGACAGGAACCCCTGAACGCTGGCTTGGGTACCATCCCGGTCACGCTTCCAGGGACAAAATCTGTCTGAATCATGACTAATAGTCCACAGAAGGCAGTGCTTGCTTGCCACGTGGATGCGGATCCTACACTTTGCAGCCTCATCCACGTTCTGTTCCCTTACAATGGTGACAAATGACCAACAACAGTTGGACGAAATGTGTCAAGGTCCCTACAAGCACCCAGGTGCAATGGGGCAGGTTAGATGGAGTCAGCAAAGGTTGTGAAATTCACAGAAAATAAAGTAGGCATCATGTCCCTTATTTCAGCTTCAAATCTTTTATCCCGTATTTAAAAAAAAAAGAAAGAAAAGTGAGAAACAATATGATTTTAATGGGGCTTTGAGAATGAAATACACGAAATCCTGTGTTTTACAATGCCTGGCAAACCCAGTAAGAACGACGTAGATACTGGGTACTCCACCTTGGGACTATCATGCTCACATGTTCAGATGGCTCCCTACTGGCACAATATAGCCATAATGGCAGCTCTGCTGCCAATCCTGACGCTAATGAACTTTATAATCAGTGGCCTTGTTCACTGCAACACAGCAAATTTCCTCTGTTTTATTTAGCCGTGAGTGTGTCAATCCTGTGGCTAATCAGAGAAATCATGAGTCCAGATTGGCTTAATGAATGGTAACAGATGACAAAGAGCACGCTGAAGGAGAGATTGGATGATTTAAAGGACTTCTGCTAACTTAGGACCTGGCACTTGGAGACAAAATTAATCCAAAGTCATTCAATCAATCAGTCACTGTGGAGATGTTTCACTTTCCAGACTGTCAGCAATGAGTGTGTCAGAAGGAAGAGTAAAAGTACAGGCTATGGGTTCATATACCTTCAAGGGCTATATATGATATTCTACAATAATATAAGGCAACATCTATGATTACAGGAGCAACCCAAATTCACACAATTACGCACAGGTGAGATCTGCCTGCTAAGTGTCAGTACTTGAAGGCACGCTCTCCTTCCATCCACCTTGGTGAACCTCAACACAACACCTAACATGGACTTCAGCTGTTGGCCTTTTTCCGGAATGCCCAAAATGCCTTAAGAATAGCACAGCGAGGTTTTCTCATTACTAAGAAAAATACCTTTGTCATCTATCTGGTTAACGCACCCTTTTCACTTCAGGGTGAGTTTTCCAATTGATGATAGTTTTGTTGCGTAGGCTTTGTAAAGTAGTTTAAATGCAGCTAATCATAGCTGTATAGGAGAAGTTAACTGGAAAGGGAAATTGGCATGAGGATTGCATTTTAACTGAATTCAGCAAAAGTTAAAGGTTAACATCAAGTGTTTGTTTCTATTTAATGCACTCACGCGAATGCACTCACATTAGTCCATCAAGGAAGCAGAAGTAATACCCTAAAAAAAAATTCTAGACAGCTATTTCTGGCAATATTTGTATGTGTAATTGCTAGGCTTGGAGTAAAAGGATGGAGTAAATTATGTTGTAAGGTATTATATTTGCAGTGTGAATGTTTTTTACCAATGTCTTTGCAGATGACTAAGATTTTTCCAGGAGACTAAATTTTGTTGGTAAAGATTAAGATTTGCAGGAGAGACAATATATCATAAATATAAAGGGGTGATGATTGCATTATTACTGCAATCTTACATTCTTTATTGAGAGAAATTTTAAGCCTGAAGTTCTGGTTGGCACATATACCATAAACATAAATAATTTCCATGATTTCAGGAAAGAAATGCAGTAGTTGTCAGAATAAAGAGACCAAAGGATGACAAGATATTGTTCTTCTCACCAGTGCTACTCTTCTAAAGTGCACCTATCTTCTCATTCATTACTGCAAGAATATGAAAATGCTGAAGTCATAGGGAATTAAAGTGATAGTTTGTTCTAGGTTCTATACTAAATTTTGATTCTCCTAAATTTATCTATCTGAGATAGGGAGAAAAACTGTTGTCTTAACCAAAAATATGATTTTGAAATGAAAATTCAATTTGAGAAAGTCAAGATTAAGTCATTTTGAACTTGTGACATCATTCATTTTATCTAAAAAATAATAAATAAATACTTTCCACTTTAATATTCTCTATATATTTTTCAGGCAGATTTCAGTTGGAATTCAATTATTGTCCCATCTCTTCAAAATTCTTTGTTTAGGCCGTTCATTTTTCAAAAAAAATGTGCTGCATTTCTAACTCAGATTTCTGTTCTGCAGCATGTTTCAGTTGCATCTTTAAAAACATATGTTGTCTCCAAATTAATTTCCTCTCTGTTATTTTTTGTGGCTGCATACTAATTCTTTTCTAATTGTAATATCACAGATCAGTGTCAGGTTGTCAGACACATGGAGCTTTGCTCGTCCCTATTTAACACATATGTATTTTCCCACACAGTTTCATTTTAATAATACTCTACTTCTGAAACACTTGAGCACCCAAAGTCCCCAGGTAAATCTCTCAGCAAGTGTTGCATCATGCTGCTAAAATGACTGAAATCTGGCTGGAGTGTAATTGTGCCACAATTCAGCAAATTGAAGCTAATTTACTATGTAATTTATGCTTTGCTTTTAAATTATTGGATAATCTTTTTATATTACTTGAAAACCGCATGATGTTGATACGTCTCTCATATCAAGCCTTCAAAAGTGTATCCAGGCCAGTGCAAATAACTACAATAGAATCCTAAAAATTAAAGTCAAATATATATTTATTAACTCCTTTTCAACATTTCTCCTACAAGGGAGAGATGTCCTGTACAGAGTATTTCGAGCTGTTTTGAATAGCTGCTGTGTTCCAAATTTGTATGCAATGATACAGCGTGAAAATGAGACTTCCTGGCAAACACTGTCTGTCCAGTAATTAATTTTATCTCCTGGCAAAGTTGTAGTATTTAAACAGCGATTCAGAAAGGAAGACGAAAGCTTTTATGCTGCACTCCTTTGTCAGTGTAATGCCCAAGGAAAATAACCGTCTCGGTCAGACACCGCAGACTTAGAGCAGTCAAACAGCTGCTTTCAGCCACTCCATTCAGTGGGTGTGCGCCCAGGTCTCACTCTTCAGAGCAACCTGCGGAGCACCGCAGACGGCAGCGACATTAGACAGCAACACCTGCCTCAAATGTGCAACCGCGGGGCGTGCTGGCATTGATCAAAGCTTCTGGCAGATATAATCCCTCTCACTTCTGCGCATCCCTTGGACTCCGTCAATGCTTGCAAGAACTCTAAAAGCCCTAAAATGCTCTTTTCCAGAATTCCACAAGTCATGAAGAACAGTATCACAAAGAAAATATCTTTTTTTTTATTTCAAGGGCATGAAGGAATGAAGAATGAGAAGGAAGCTGATGGGTTTAAGGGGGCGCATGGACTTGATTTCAATCAGATAGGTGTAAACCATCCTGTCTTTCAAAATTTTTGTATTCCTTGAGTAATATCATCCTGCCGAGATGTGTTCATGAGGCTCTGAGGGTTAATTCTCCATTGCTAAGAAAGTATATCTCTGTAAGCCCAAACTAATCATGCTATGGTAATTTATGAATTTATTATCCTGAGTTCCAGGCAAAAAGGCTTGAAAGGAGTTTCTGCCAGCTCCTTAGCTCATGCTGGCTCACGGTGCTAACTCCCAGACCAACACACGCTCCCGAGCACAGCTCACTCTCAGACACCTTCCCTTCTCCTAACGGGCAGCTTGTTCTTTAAAGGGATACTTAAAAATGACTGTGATGATTAGGCAAGAATTTTGACATCTATATTTAGATACCTGATTTTCAGGAGTTCTTGCTTTCCATTTCTCACATTCTAAGTCAATAACGCGTTCTAGTTTGGACATGTCATTACAACTGTAATGCTTCATAACTATAATTACCAAGATCACTAACTAAGTTTTTTTTCCCCTTTTTCACAAGCAACCTTACATTTGTCTTTACTTTGTTAGTTAATCTTTACCCAACACAGGAAGATTTCAAACCCATAAACAAACCAGAAAAGTCTCAGAGAACAACAACTAGCTTCCTTACTACTCTAAATTTAGCCAAATATGAAGTACATATTTAGAAATATATTTGGCTGGTAAACTACAGTGATTTATTGTGCATGAGTCAGGGGAAAAAACATAGCTAATCATTACTGTCATCATAAACTTCCCCTCAACTGATTTACTACTGAATACCTACTTTTATATTCTGCAGTACATCAATTTCTAATTCATGATTCTGATTGCAATCAGAGTACGTCATTTCTCTATATTTGCTGGTCTTCATTAACGTTCACAGCAGTTTTTGAGCTGGAGGGCTCAGATTCCAACCGAGCAGACACAGTGGCTAAATTTGTTTTACAGATGAAGTTAGGAAACCCTCTTAATGAATAAAAACCATATCATCAGTTCCCACTGCTATAGCTTTACATTTATCCAGGGTCTTTTAATATTAATCCTAACAAACCTACAAGGACTAAAGAACAAACAAATAATTTGTCTCCTTTCCTCGATGTAAATCCTCTGATTTCCCTAAGCAACTTCCTAGACAAGAAGCTTCCCTGATTGATCTCTTTATCTGTGACAGTTACAGTATAAATAGGCCTCAAAATTAAATTTAGAAATTTCCGTTTAAAATAAAAAATACGGTATATTGTTAGAAGACCTTGCTCATAAAACTGTGATTTTGCTGACAGGCCTTATCTTTTTCACTGTAACTGTCTAAACATGAATTTATCATTATCTAGTTTAGGTAAATATAATAGCACAAATTAACATGTCCAAGATTTAGTGGTTTGTTGTGGTTTGCTTACTATTCTGAGTCACATATTTTCTGGTTTGAGTAACTGAAGAAAGAGCTCAAGACAAGACATATATATTAATAGCAAATAAATATATCCTTGGTAAGTATTTATTGCTATGCAATAAACCATTAATACTCAATGTCTCCAGGGGTACCTTTATTCAGATGAAGAGACAGCGAATCCGGTTCTGACTTGGATACAATCAGGTTGAAATCAGCGGGATTAGAAACAACATTTTTTCCCTGCCTGTGCTAACGACTCCCATGAGCGGCTTGCATAAGCCTAATAAACATCTCTCTGTGGGGCAGAGCACAACCACGATTCCTCTGGGGCTCAGGAAGGAGCCGTGAGCCACAAAAATGTAATCTACGTTGAAGACCTCTTGGAATCATATATGGCTTGGGAGATAACCTCCCCAAAAAAGAGCTCAGTCAGTGAATCAGCTCGGAGAATTTGAGCTATGCCCATGCTGTGTAACTAATCTTTGTAGCCATCTTTTCCTCTGTCTTTCAAAGACCAAGTCTTGGATTCCGCTCTTTGCAAAGTGTCAGACTAATTCAATAAGTTGCAGTAATTATGGAGATAATGAGTAGAGCAGTATGCAGAATAATTTCAATGGCATTACAGTTACAATCCTTCCTTCTGCAAGTCTTCATTGTTGATTGATACCAAATATTGAGCTCTACAGAATATAGCTCTACAAACAATGAAAGCTGAAAGCTTTAGTAATAAAATACTGTCTTTCTAATTCTGGGAGTAAATTTACTAATGATTTTATTGAGCTCTCTCAGGTAATATTGGTTTTAGGTTTAATGACTTTTAAAATTAGTTACAGTTTTGTCAAATGATTTCCTGTCTTTGAAACAACATTTTCTTAATTTATTTATGATTTTTTTTCATTATTTTCCTATGTACTTCTGTGTATTTTGCAGTGCCCTGCTGTGACCCCAGCTATACAGGATGATGATGATGGAAATTTTCAAATCAAGCGAGAAAACACAGACAGAGCAACACACTTCTTGACTTTTTCCTCTGATAATAAGATGACTTCGATTTGCCTTATCAATGTATAACTTCTTATTCCACATAAGTCTCACCTTATCTAGTTTTCCCAGATGCTATGGAGACTGAAATAATACTTGTCTACAGCTGGGTGAAGTTACTGTTCTATCTCTGCAAAAGACAAGATGTGATTACACAGAGGAGCTGAAGCTGGGGCTAAACATCACCTTGATAAGTACCATAAAATCAGAAAATGAAGGCAAGAAGAGAGCAGTTGCCAATGTCAACATCAGCACATCACTGGATCCAGCAAAACAAGGTCACAAAAAACTACTGAAGCTAATTTACACTGCTCCCTGGTCAGATTGGGAAGAGGATACGGTGAGGATTTGGAGAACTGCTGGCAAAGCGGGTCAGGACAGCTGCAGCACTGTATTTAAAGGAATGAGCAGTGTCCAGAGGCTTGAAGAAGGTTTGGTTTCAGTGAGACTGGATCAGGCTCGCTAGGGAACAGAGAGGCAGCTGAGCTATGTGACATGGTTCTGGACCAATACTGTTTGTTCACCCCACAAATGTGAGCTAGGACTGTAGGCTGACAGCATTCAGACTAGAGCTAAGCTTTTCCCTATTTCAAAGGTCTGTTTCTAGCTAAAGCAAAGGTCTGTGCTTTTGTTGTTTACTTGATTGTAAGAGACCATTTAAACCATCTTTTACATAGCAAAACATTTGTGAAGCTTCTCTGTGAACATTATCAACTTTTCTGCAGGATTAGTCACTCTACTTATTTAAAAATCTGTAAGCACTTAGAAATAATCTGCACTTGACTCATTTGGAAAAAAAAAAAAAAAAAAAGGAACGTCATATCAGATATTTAGGGATACCAAGAAGGAAAGAAAAAATATAGGAAGCAGTGCTGTCAATGATACTAATATGGGGAAGCTGACAAAGCCAGGGTTACAAAAAACAAATATAGTTAAGCTGTGTATCAAATACAGTAAAAGTCAAAGCTGAAATGAGCAGAGGCAAAATACAATTGTTAACATATTAAAAAAGGGTGACAATGGATAAAATAAAGAAGGAAAACAAAAACTATCAGCAAATCAGGGACAGTAGCTGATATATGTGTTTGAGGTTCAAAGAAGTTATTTAATACACTTATTAATTCATTGCCAATATACCCTGAAGAGTAATGGATACCTAGACCTGTATGGGGAGACTTGGGATAGGGAGAAGGAGGAAAAGGAAGCAACAGCTCTGAATTCAGGTACTGCTGCTCTTGAGTAATCTGCTTTGCTTCCTATCACCATTAAAAAAAAATGGAAGCAGCACCACGAGTTAAAAATAGTCAAACATCTAGAGAACAATGACACCTTAAGACTAAGGAAGTATAGGTTTAAAAACAAATAACCATGACAGAGAAACGTGACTGCTTTTTGATGTTACAATTGAAAATATAATAGCTGGAGGGGACACAGCAGTCAAACTATATCTAGATCTTAAGTAGGCTTACAAAAAGGTCTCTGAGCAAAGTCTTACAACAGTCGTTCAAATGGACTGTGACAAAGGATGCTGATAAGCAGCAATGTACGTAAACTCAGGGATCAGTAAGCAAGATGCCCCAGAGGAAGGTTTTTAGGCATTCTTTTGTTTTGGAACTTCCAAAAAAATATAAAGAAGAGAGTTAGGGGCACTTTGATCACATTACCAGATGATACTGAATATGATGGGAATGCATAAATATATCAAGATGTAAGTCAGAGCTGTATCAGTGCAAGAAAACATTGATTATTCTCTTTTTTCAGCAGAAGTATATGAGCAGCTCTACAGGATCAGGCTACGCTATGTTCACTCTCCTGGACAGAAGGAAGGAACCCATGTAACTGAGCCCAGCGGCTCACACAGTGCAGGCTGCTCTCCAGAAACATGCCCGAAAGCGCACCATGGTGCAGCTGATAAAATTATCAGGCTAACAGTCACTCAGCCATCTTGCCAGCAATGAGAGAAAGTGTGTCTATTATGTCCTTCAGGAGATGGAGCCTGTTCTCACAGATCTCTGTAGGTTTGCAACAACTTCTCGTGCCTTCTGACAGGTGCAATTTCCAAAGCCCATCTTCCGAGGCAAAACAATACCATTTCTTACAAGAGCTTACTCCGCACAAGCAGAGCAATGAAAGAAGTAGTAACAAGGAATAAAAATTAAAAAAACAAAGGTACAACAATCTTATTTGAAAAGGAGAATGAAAGAAAACTAAGGCTGTCCAACCTAAACTGCTAATGGACATAAAGAGTTTTAAGTGTGAGTTCAGAGTTCCATCACAACTAATCAAAATAAAATACATACATATGTATGTTCGTTGGATTATACCCGTCCAATGTCTCTTGAAGGAAAATACAACACAGGCTTTTCATGGCAAGTATTGATCTAGAACTGTCAATGATGAAATAAAGAGATATGTGCAAGAAGGCATCAAGTTAGATTAGGGTATAATTGGCCCAAAGCTCAACCATTTTCTTCCAATTGTATCAGTTAGTCTAATATAAAATGTTGCCTCTCTCTACCAGCTTTGCTGGTTTATTCAGCTAATTTGCTGAATACACATGAAGAATAATTTATAAACAATTGATTATAGCTTACTGTTAGCCTGGGAAGAGTGATTAAGAGGCAAAATCTAAGTTAAATCCAGTGGCAGATCCTGCACGCAAGGGCGTTCAGAGCGCAGAAAGGGTGGTAATGAGGAGGCATACACAGATTCTGCAGGGGGCCGGCTTAGGCACCAAGCAGACTATGTATCTGCACTTCACACAGGACAGCTTATGAGGAGAATTACCACCCTGGAAACCTCTCTTGCAATTAAGATTCCCCATGGTTCCAGACGCTCACAACTACATTTGTATGAAGAGAGTAAAAGGAGAAGAAGAAAACTACTTGTCAATATTTCTGGAAAAGCAGAAAGGCAGAGAGAAAATGCTGCAGTGATGTAAAGGACAATAGATATATATACACATTTTTAGGTGTATAAGTAGTTGCAGTAGGAAAAAACATTACTGCCAATAATCTCTAGCTTTTTGCAAGGGAAAGTTTTCCAATCTCAAAAGCAAATGAGACAGAGACTTAGAAATTGCACCAGGGAGACTGATTCTAAATTGCCACAGAGATAAGATAGAATATGCATGATTTTTTCCTCTAAATTCCTGTCTCTTTAGCAGAGAAACATTGAGATCCCCGGCAGATTCTTCTGCATGATGCAAAGAAATTAAACACGAACCTTTAAGTTCATGTTGATGTTACGAGACAGAGCTCATCAAAATCAACGATGTAAGCTGGTTTCCACCAAAACAGGATCCAGCTCCTTATTTCTTGACATTTTACCTTCTTTCTCCATTCTTCTTTACATTCTTTACACAGCATTCTTTCAACATCTATAAGGGAATCTTTTGCTCTCCTTTCACTCCTCATGTGTGATTTTGGACGGATTCAGTTTGACCAGACAATGCAATCACAATTTGCCAATAACGTGGCAATGCTTTTTGGAATTCATACATCCTGCAGCGGCAATCTTTTTCTTGGCCAAATTATCCACGTGCCTCTTGTTTTAGAGATCCGTGTCTTTCTCACTCCAGCTGACCCAGCAGAACTAAAAGAAGAGTCTGCCGTTTGTGTCACGCGCTTTCCAGTGAAGAAGCACCCAGGCTTCCCAACAGGATACGGTGAGGAACACATGAAGAAAGGAATATTTGAAGAATTTGAAGAATTTCAAACATCCAACAAAACAAGCTGCTACTTCTTATAAGTGTGGGGTGTGTTTAGGCACAGGTAACTACTGTTTTTTTCAAATATGCTTTTAAAATAAATTTTCTGTAAAAGATTCACAACAATTAACAAACATAGTTCTCTAATTCTTTTATGAAATACACTAGATTATCATAAAATAATCTACTAATTAACTACTGCTCCTTTTGCCAAATATGAAGTCCATGTGTTGTTAAGTAAACTATTTCAATAAGCAGAACAGAATTCTTGTAAATGTCTACTGAATCCTTAGTTACTTAGAAATATGATGGTGACTTGGTAAAAAAAAATAAAAGAAAGGGGTAAGAAGAAGAAAGGGAAGGGAGAGGGATTTGAATGCCACTATCTCTCTCTCTCCTGTTTTTCTTTTCCAGGCATTTCTAAGGTCTTTTTTAAATACAGGTTTTACTGGAGAGAATGAAGTGACATTTCCCTGTATGATGTTTATTGAAAATACTTCTATTTAAAAAAAGAAGAAGAAGAAAACTTGAAGAAATTTTTGCAACGTAGCATTCTACCAAATGGAAGCTTCACGTTGAGACAGGACCATCTCTTGGGCTTTTATCATGATTCCTCAAAAACACTCTTGCAATACACACATCCTACAAACAACCCTAAGGGTTTTTAAGACTCAGTTTCTAATATGGGCTTCCAGCTTTCAGAGATCCTGAGATACCCTTGAAAATGGGCCACTGGCTTTACTAAGTGGCAGGTGGCTCAGGGCAAGAAATCTGCCAGTGCCAGAAGAGCTGGCGCTGAGGAGCGAAGCGAGGAGCCGGCGCCAGGAAGACGCTCTGCAGCTGCTGTAACAACAGCTGCGAAGGAGAAGCCAAGACGGCGGCCAGGAGGAGGGAGACCGGGCTCCGTGCCCCGGAATTCTGGATGCAGCTGAATAGCACGACATTCTTGGACGTCTTTTTCTGCCGCCGCTGAGCCCCAGCCTCGCACGGAGTTATTTGTGCCCCATGTAAACACTCACAGTGCTGCTGAGGTTCAAAAGAAGTCTTAAAGTACAGAAAGAAAAGCAAAAACAGCAACAAAATGAGTCTCCTGAAATGCTGCAGACTCAAAATGGATGTGTGGACACAGAGTTAATTATCGATAATTTAGAAGTAATACTGTAACCATTGCTTGTTTCTGAATTGCAGAAAGAGGGGAAATGATAACTTCTTTTCTGACCATATTTCTTCATGATTGCATTTGAACTGTACAATATTTATTGAACTTAATTGCACTCTGCAATTCCTGAGTAAAAACAGTACAGTTAGTAACCAGGAACTGTAAAGGACATATAATAATTTAGCCGTGAGAACTTAATTTTTATATTTTTGGAGTGTTAATTAATTTTAGGTGTGTATGTTTTATTAATCATTGAGTGATTGGTCTGCAAGTGTTTCAGCTGAAACATTATTGATTTGCAATATATGTGTTTTGAGCTTAGTGTTTGTCTATATTCACTTCCCTTTCTGTCATTATCTGCTGATTAGTTTATCTATAATTGAAGTCAATAAAATCTTCTTAATGTACTGTGCTGCTGTTTGTCATTAAGAGCTGGTTGTAATCATGGAACTACTTTAGTGCTTGGAATCGTAAGAACATGTGGAGCGTGCCCTCGTACTCTCCTTCGTATTGCATAAACATCAAGAGCACTTTCTAACACATAAAGCATGAATTAGGAGGATGAATTTATTTTAAATTATAATCGCTCAGTGTAATGGCACCCGATTAACATCAGCTGCATACGTCATTCACCAGCTCTGGCAAATTCCAGTTTAGTTGCTGAAGGTAGTCATCAACTGGAATAAACTTAAACATCCTCAAGCAACAACCACACAGTATTTTAGGGAGCTACTTGTTCAGCTAAAGGGGGCCAAAGGGTCTGCGGTTACTGCGTCAGCTTGGGCCTTCAGAGAATCTTCCTGGGTTTTTGCCACAAAAAGTCCGTGGCAGCAGCAGTTGTAGAGGCCTCCAAAAGAGTGAGCATTGAAAAATTAATCAGCGAAGCAAAAACTGAACCATATGCTCAAACATTTTGCTCGATCAAGGTCTCAGTGCCTCTACGTCAGCTCAGCATGGGCCTGGGGGAAGTATTCGTGAACGTGCTCTCTCCCTTGCATCACACACCTACGCTGTCTTTGCCAGGCGCTGGGAGAGCTAGGACACCAAGAAAACCATTAAAAATAGCTTTACCAGCCAGAGGCAGAGCCACTAGCCAATTCCAGGGAATGGAGTGGTTGTGGGAGGAAGCCCCTCGGCTCAGGACCACATCTGGAGCGCTGCTCCTACCTGGTTTCTGCCTCCCAGCACAGCTGGACACGAGACCACGGGCAGCCGACCCTGCGTGAGCAGGAGGTTGGATGAGAAATCTCCTGAGGTCCTTTCCAATATGAATTATCCTGTGATTTTATGACACATATTAATACCATGACTCAAAAGAAGTAGATAATATTGACCACAACAAAAGGTTTAAATTGGAGAAGTTCCACACAGATGGCTTCCATTCCCATGAGCTGAGGCTAGGGCAACCTGGGCAGTGAGCCACTACTGCCACTTCTGGACTGGAGATTTGTTGTGTTTGGCCAGCAGCAATCGGGCAGGGGATATTTCATCAATCTATACTCTACCATGAACACATACGTTTAGCTGGGCTTTCTTTAAATTGAAAAATGATCAGTACAAAAGACGCAGGAAGACACTGAAACAATTCGTAACTCGAGTGGCTTCAAATCTCTGCTTATGTAACTGTTCAGTGTATGCGTCCCTATAAATAAATGGTCTATACATTTCATATAAGACTATGGTAGTGGGAAACCAAATTGTCAGTATAATGAGATTTACTTACTGGGTATTTTCTTTCTCAGCAAACACTGCAAATGGAAGACAAACTTCACAACATTGTCTGCTTTGGGGATTTGTTCAATTACTGATCAACTTAGCTTTTAGTAAGGGATGCCAAATACTGCTACATAATCTCTGAAAATAAAAAGTTCTTTTGTTACCTGCAACAAAAAACTGTGTTGCTGCATTTTAAAAGAAAATTGAAGATTATTATATGCTAAAAAGACTACAAAGAACTACATAAGTCTCATATATTTATAGTTATTCAGATCTTGAGCTGAAGTTTGTAGCATTTGTTACTCTGTATAATACAAACTAATGCATGATTCTATTCTTGAAACTATGTAGCACCCTACTAATTTCAACAAGGAAATACTAATGAAATACTTAATAGAGCTGTCAGAAAACAGAATGCCATCATTTCAGTTTTTGCTTCATTCTTATTCAAAATGAAGTCAAAACATCACAGAAAGGAAAATACAAAAGGTAGCTAAGTAGAGGTACATCAAAATCGATCCTTTTGCTAATAAAACATCACACCCCAAAATATGTAAAAACTCTGCAATATTAACGTAAAAGGTATAACTAATTAATGAGTTGTGTTTATATTTAAATTATAAAGTTGAAACAAGTCATCTCCTCTTCTAAAACTTCAGCCAAATTGACACATTCTGTATAACTCTTCTTGTATCTTTCACCTATACAAGCTGATGCGGATGCCACAATGATCCAGAACTTCTTCAGTGCATTTTCTGCAAACTGAGAAAGAAACAGACGTGTGTCAGAAAACTGTTGACAGCTTTGGTGCAGGTTCACAAACCTATTCACAAACCTACGTGGAAACCATAGGGATTTCTTGATCAAATAGCCCCATAGAAACTAACTGTTAAACACTCCTAGAAGTCTTTTTTTTCTTAAGGACCTCTGCTTCTCTGGCCTTCAGAAAAGAAACGTGGCTTTATGTTTTTGCAGCCTACAAGAATTTATTCATGAGACAAGAGTTTTGTTTGAACACTGTTGCGAAGGTGTTCTCTAGCAAAAGATTTTGTCTCAAGGACAGTTCAGAAATTCACAAAATACACTATGTCACTTTAAACACTTATTTTTTGAAGTGTTTAAAGTTATTCATTTTCTTTAATATTTGTAGTTCTTCACAATCCTACTTTTATTTCTGCAACAACAAAAAACACTCCAAATTCTGTGCTTTGTGCACAGAATTGCTCTGTGCAATATTAACACAGTGCAAGACAATAAAATATTGGTTTTAACTACTGCTCAAATCAGATTTGTAGCTAAGTCCCATTCTAAAATTTGAAGTATATTGTATGTTATATGACCCTGTCTGGATGTGTGCTAGCATAGTTGTGTTGATTCTGAGGCAAAAAAGACAAATCTTGCTGGACCACTATGATCTTCCCTGTCATGCACCTATATCAGGAGAGGAATATTTCTGTCAGATTGTCTCTCTAAGGAAAACTGTATGCTAAGATAGCTCTTTTTCCTGAACTGTATTTTGTTTGTAGAGAAGTTCCTTTCTGAGGTCCTCAGACCAGAGACTCTCTAACAAAGGCAATTCTTAGGACAATTATGAATAAAATAATTAAAGCTAGAAATTAATGGAATGGTTTCCTATTGCCAAACAGGAGTTCACCTAGAAAATCCCTCTTTGTTGCTGTCTATTCTCCAGGGTCAATAGGTCTGCAACTGGCAGAGCCAAAGTCTTGGTCTGGCTCCGGGAACATAAGCACCACCACAGCTATTTTTGCCAAAATGTATCAGCTAATAGATATTCTATTCACTCTTATCTGCTCTCAGATAAGAGAAACAAACAAACCAAAGAGCCATCTAAAACATGAAAAGAAATCAGACCCTCAGTTGCCATGTTTTAACAAAATGCTTGCGATCACAAAAATAAAGGACAAAACTAGAAAAACCTATGGAAGGCAAAGGGCACGTTCAAGACTCCTTGCATTCAATCTGAGTCCCTGGGAAGACTCAACACGGAAAGCACATCGAGGAATTTAAAGATGGATCAGCCTGAAGAAAAAGGTCAGATGTCTGAAGGCAACTGTATGAACTACCGTCACGTACGGCTTTGGATCTTGAAGAGAAAAGAAGTTCAATGTCAGCCTCACCGAATAATACTGAATACAACTCACAACAGAAACAATATAATCTAATGACTGAGATAAGAAAATAACAGTAATCATGAGATCCCTGTCAACATAATTTTAGTCAGAGGAGACTATTGAATGCATGCGGCAGAAAAAGCAGGAATAAACTGAGAAGAATGTGGCTAAAAAACAGAGGGCCATCGACATAGCCAAGGATCAATCAGGCAGCTAAATTAACAGTGCACAGATAGTAATTTTGGTCTGTTATGCCTGTAATTTATGAAGATGATGATATGAAAGAAGAGAATTAGTTAAAATTATTGTATTTGAGAAATATGAGGAATGAAAATATGATTACATCCAAGTACTTTATAGAATTTGGTGATCATAAAAATAGAGCACTAAGTACAGAAAGTTCTACTTTCTTTTTTTCTGAAATAGCATATGAGGACTTTCTTTTTCCTAAAGAATTGATTATACTTATGTGAAAACCAGCAGGCAGCTTCCCTACCGCTGCGCTTTTATCTCTGTATTGTTTATTCATCCCCATTAGGTAAAGCTATCAGGCAATACAGATTTTGATGAGATATTAATCATGCACATATATAAACCCGCAACATAAATAGATGTATTTATAACCAGGAAAAAAATAACAATTAGATAGTATCACTGACCATAAGGATTCAAAATAAATAACAGTAAAGGCTTTGCACTAGATGGCTGATAAAATACTGAAGGAAGATATTACATAGAATTGACAAATTGTTAATTTCACGCTTTGACAATGGAAATAGCCTCCTGACTTACTAAAAATTGCTCACGGCCATGAATAAATCCATGGAATTCATAGACCTGTGTGGAGTAGATTCCATTAGTTCAGAGTAAAAAATAAATGAGGCAAGTGAGCATACTAACTTAAAACAGAGTAGCCTAAGTTGGATAATATTTAAAGCAAGGGAAATTCCACCATTTCTCTGGGCAACTTATTCTAATGTTTAAACATGCTTTTTTTTTTCCTAATATCCAGATGAAATTTCCCCTGAACTTGCCCATATTTTTAAAACTCATGCAATTCTTGCTGGTATAATTTTCCATCCTGTCAAGGCCTCTCCATATGATAGCTCTTCCTAACAGTTTATATATGTCTCCTCCCAGTATGGTGACATCTGCAAAACTGGTGATGTTTTTGATTCATTTCCAACATCCAATTCATTTACAAAGACATGAAATATGACAGGAGCCAGTATCAGCCTTTGAGGATCTCCACTTTCGACACTGTGAGTTTAACTTAGAGTCATCAGTTCAGCTGTTTTTTCTTCCAGCTTGTGGTTCCTCTGTCCAGTCCCTAATTTATCAGCTTATTGGCATGGATTTGGGGAGAGACTGGGTGAAACAATTTGCTCAGATTGAGATAGGTCATGTCCAAAGTTCCCCTGATCCATCAAGCAGCTGTTTCACCCTATAAGGCAATCAGGTTGTTTGAACTGCATCTTTATTCTGCTATTCATCTTCCTCACAACCCAGAGGGTTTTAAAATCCGTGATTTTATAATCTGTGCAGCCAAGTCTGGCACTGACAGTTGTGCCTCCAACCAAGTCTCCCTATTTGTAAACCGCAGCTCCCAAAGAGCACGACTCCAAGTCAGCACATCCAGGAACTGCATTAGGAAGTCGTCCACTTTGGAACACATTCCAGAAGGCTCCTAGGTTGCTTCTGCACCACTGTGTTGTCTCCAAGCAAAGAGTTTTGCTGTCCAAGTGATTATCAATCTAACTAAAGTCCCCCATGAGAACTGCAGGGCCTGCAAACATGATACTTCTTCACGCTGTCAACTAATCACAACTGAGCTCTGAAGAGTTTGGTAGAAATTTTCATCCTGACCAAAATAAGAATTACTTTGCAAAAATACTTGAGAATGTCTAGGAATGCTGAGCTATGCTTAGCATCAGCACAGTATGAAATTTAGGCTAATCAATCTCAAGATAAGACAGACAAGCCACATCCCCCCGCTACTTAGTCCCTCGGTCAGAGCTGTCTGCATCATCCTGTTTGTTTCACTGCATCCCAAGAGAATGGTTTGAAGACTGCAGCCTCTGAGCACAACCCGTTCTGCACGTGTCCTCACCGGCGCCAAAACCTGACCCCAGGAAACACGCTGGAGTTTGTCCTCAGTGCAGAAGGAAACATGCAGGAGGCATCCTGACAGGACTCTGGCCTTTTCTAAGCAATGCGGTGCTATTACCAACGATGCATAACCTACAGAGCAAGCAAATTTGGAACAAGTTTCCAGGGAGATGCTGTGCTGGAATTTAAAAAAATGACGAGTTTCACCTTCGCTTCTATTGAAGGAATAGCAACATGCTCACTGTAAATGTCTGCACTACCAACAATGGCATTTACAGTTTCCTAGTATTTGGAATAAGGTTACCAGTTTTAATTTCTAAAAACTGGAATTACTCTTGGTTTGGAAGAGCCAGAGATTATAGCCAAAAAAATCTGGGTATTTTCCCAGAAAGGTTAAATTAAGATTTAACAGTTTGAATCATTTGTTCCATTCTTCTCAAATGGAGTATCATATTCCAATTGCATTTTTTTTTTTTTCATTTCTTCACACTACTCTTTCATATAATTGAATCTTCACTTTGGCAACATTCCCATATCATTTTCTCCAGTCAAAGAGTATCTTGTTCTAAGCCATCTCGTTTCTGCTAGTGAATCTCTAGAGTAATACATAATAGGAGATTACACCACTTCTCAAAGCCAACTTACTGGCTTATCAAAATGTTGCTGGAAAAACTTAGCATTCTTATTTTCATATGTTTCCCAACAGAGGGCCAATTAGTTTTGGAAGGCTTCGGAATCCCATAATATGGGTAGCAGTTTTTTTATGATGTATTTATAGATGCAGAAGGTTTCAATTAGACAGTCAAGGTGAAAAAGTCACTGTTAAAGAATGTGGTGGTTTCTGTTCTAGCTGCAGACCTAAAATTATATGATGAGTCACCGGAAGAGAAAACTTACTATTTTCCTTTCTTGTCCGACCTCTAATATTCGATGATGGAAAGTTTGTGTCCTAAAAATCATGCCAATGCCACTGCTTGTTTTGTACATAGAAAACAAGAAAGCCATGTCCTATTCATTTGACTGACACTACAAGACCAAGAAAATATTTCAGTGCTATTAAGCACTTGGATTTTTCCAGGCTTTTTTTTTTTTTTTTTTTTTTTTAGAATTGTTATGCCTTTGGACATTTACACTGGAGTGCCTAGCAGTGACTTCTGCTCAGTCTTAGACATGTCAGATTTGCTGCAGAAGTCAGCTATTACAGAACACAAAGTAGTGGTCTGCATTCCTTCCTGTCATCCTACGTATTCTGCTGCTAACATAACCAGTTTCTGGAATATCCTGATAATAAATTTCTGGAATATCCTGGTAATCCTTTCCAGTTGCTTCTTTGGATCCACAAATTACTGCTGAACTGGGGATCTGTTATTGTCTAGCCATTTTTTTCCTTCTTTTGCTCATCTTCTCACCCCGGACTCCATAAAGAACATGTACGCATCTCTTTGCCCCCACTACACTCAGCATTCTGACAGAGCGGAACACTGTCAACAGCAGAGGTTCTGTAAGAGCCACAGCAGTCAATTGCATGACGCATGTGATGCTCACTTTGCTCGTGGGAGCCTGCATTTTATTCCTAGGTTTCAACCAGGTAAAACCCACTTTCACATCCTCAGCTGAGTGCTTTTCCAACCCCTACTTACAAATACCTTCCTGACTGGCCTACACACACATCACTATATCGATGTTCATCTAGGACTTACCTTGCAAATAAATAACAGAAATTCAAAGACATTTTCAGATGCTGTAATGCTTTGGAAGAAACTGAGCTACACTGCTGATGCATAAGCCCCAACAAAGGGAAACACACAGCGGCATCAACAAGATAGAGGTTGATTTCGGAACTCTTGTCCCCTTAGCTAAGACATGACTGACGCCACATCCAAAAGCAAAGGTCACACAGGTGAGTCCTTTCTTGACTACACTGTGCAGTTGTAACTGCTTCTGCAACTGAAATGTGAAGTTTAATTACTATTCACTTGAACAATTTGAAGTAATTCCTGAAATTATATTTGCAGTTGAATAACCACTTTTAGACAAGTGAAAAATGTAATCAGAAATGTAAGATGCAATGAAAATACAGAACTGGCATACAGATCGTATTTATCAGAACAAATATGAAACAAATGCTGAAAAAAAGTAAAACAAAAGTAGAATTTCCTAAATTGAACAGAATCATTGGGAACCATTATCAAGGTAGCTGCACATATACAAAATGGGCCTGGGAATGTGATCACTGGGATTCGAACAGGAGGCCTAGATAGCTGCTAGCAGCTGAACGTGTAATTGGCTTATACTTCATTATAGCTAATTGCTGTGAAGAATACCAGGAAAATTGTTTTGTTATCCATTCTGTGAAAATTACAGTCTAGATGAAACAAATGGTTTGCAGACAAATGCTTTTATGAAGGAAGTTATTACAGCTTTAAGGAAGAACACTGCTTTCACAGCAGGACACAAACTGTGGAAATTCAGAAATAAAAAGGCATTTGGCTTATGTAGAGATCCTGCCACACTAAAGACCTGTAAGGAAACAGGACGTACATTTTCCAGTGATTTACTTCATCATGCACAATCCAGGCAATACAGCAGCTATTGTATTCCAGAATGGACAACAAGTCACCATAGAATTTGGGGCAGAAAGATAAATTATTGCTGTCCATACTTACCTTTCTGTGTATAAGTAAGTTTGGAAAAACATGTTTATGTCAGTCAGCAAAAGGCAGTAAGGCACACAGTTTTGAACATCTTAGCCCTGACTTGAATTCCCAGTTCCAAGAAGCCTACATTTCTGATCTTTTCATTACCATCAGATGGGAGTAGAGTTTTTAAGTCACTAAAGCACCTTAAATTTTAATGGACTGGTGGAGCCTTAGCTATATTCTTTCTCCATGACTGGAATAAGATGTAACAACAAAAACAAAGAGGAGGAGACAGAAAACATTCAAATACCTCTTTGAGTTTGCCCCTCTGCATGTTCCTGCAAGAACATTAGTCTTTCATTCTTTCTTTAGAGAGGAGTTTTTCACCAAGTATTTCCGAACCCTTTAAACACAGCTGGAATCTACTTTTCCTTTTCCTTTTTCAAGTGCAAATGTGTTTAGGTACAAAAGTTTATTGTTCTTCATGAAGAATTCCACATTTGAATTCCACATTTAAATTCCACTTCTAAATTCTACATTTGTCCCATCTTCTCTCTCTGATAAAATGCATTGGAGGAAAGAATGGGCTTTTAAGTTATACCCACTGCTATGGAATCTCAGACAAATCTGTAAACTTTATTGATCACAAAAAGAATGTGCAAAACTCTTTAATTCAGCATCCAGCTATTACTGCTGGTGACTGAAACTGGTTGCTCAGACTTCTACTTATGTAATAGAATAGTTTGTGCTCCTGCTTTCCTTTAATGTGGACCCAAAATGTGTCCACATTAGGCTCATAGCCTACCCAAACCAGCTGTCAACAGACATTTTACTGAGCTCCTGGAAAAATGCTGCTTGCCAGGCTGCCTGAGGTGGTAGTGACTGCTCGTGTCTTCACTAAGCCATTCCTGAGAAAGTTGCAAGGGCTTTAAATGAATTCCTGTCCTGTTTATACCTCTGAAAGATATTCAGCTTGGGGAGGCCCACTACACTTCTGCAGAAGAGCACTCGAGAGGAAAGATTTAGTTAGACATGGGAAAAAAAAAAACACTTTAGTGGTAAATATCAAAAAATACTGGTGTTTGGATGTTGCAGAATCTTTGTCATTGGAAGGTTTGCATTTGTGGGGCTTTTGGGGTTTAAGATTGGATTTGATAAAGATTTGCCACGAATGATGCAGTTATTGATTGTGTCGTAGGCAGGAAAAGAAAGACAGGATCACTAAAGGGCTTCCCAGGGATCTTTGCACCTTCTTCTCTATGATTCTGTGAAAACAAGGTTACTTTTTTCTTTCCCTTTCAACATTTTCTTCTCATTTCGAGTTCCTATGGGGTATTTCAGGCTGATCACCCTTTTCCCTACTCATTCTCTCTATGCTGGCAGTGAATTCCTCTCTGCTGACCTAACATGAGCGATGCAGCTCCATCTTCCTTGGCCTCTGTCCTTCTGTCCTCCTAGCCCAGCCACCGCTGCTCCTCCAGTTGGCCTGTGAGCTCTCCAGCTCAGACACAGGTCATCCCTGGCACCAGCTCACTGACAAACAGGCTCTGGTCTGACTGGCACTGCACATTTAAATGCCTTCATATTTCCCCACCCTTTTCTAAAGAGCTGGCTGGTACAGATTTTCTGGTTGCTAAAATGAACTACATTTGTATCCAGTCAGCCCTGATTAGGGACCCCAAAATCCACTTAATTCCTTCAGAAAACATCTTCACTGCCCCAATTAGTCATATGTCAGGGTGTTCATCTCCCAAAACTGGAATCTTTACATAATTGAATATTCCAGCCCACCTTGTTCTGATGCAGTATTTACTTAGTGCTAGCTGAATTCTTTGCTTCCAGCAATCAGTATAAAATAAAACAGGTTTTCGGTGCCTCTGAGCATTCTTAGAGTCTTGCCTCTTGGAAGGCTTTTTGTTAATTCCACCTTCTCCTCCAGTTTAGTCTCTCTGATGCTTTGGAGTGTGTTTTTCAGGCCATACCTTTTGTGTCCCGAACACATTCTTCTCTCCCTTCAGATATCAAAAATGTTTTTGACCCAGTCACTGATACAAGCCTCATCATGATGAGTGATTTCCTTCTGAGACACATCTGAAATTTTTCTTTTCTTTTCAATATGGAAGCTTCCCAGTGGTTCAGCACTAAAATATTCACGTTTCCTTTAGGCAGCCCCTTCCACGTGAGGCTGTTGAGTGCTTTTAGGTTTGCAGAAAGAAGCAAACTTGCAAGACAAGCAGACAGCTTGTGAGCTAAATCTCTTGAGCTTTAAGGGGCTTGTTTGCCTGAAGGGTAAGCACAGTTCACTGCAGCTCTACCAAAGTTCCATTTTGCTAATAAATGTACAGCATGTAGCTGGCTAAATGAAAAATGAAATCCAGTTATAATTCCTGAAGCACCTCGGGGAGGTGTTATACTGACAGAATGCCGATTTGTATCTTTAATAGAACATAATATTGGAGCAACATCAAAATCATTTTATATAGGTGCATGTCATAAAATGGTGAAGCATCCTCATGGCTAGAATAGACTTTGTAATGTTGTCATAATAAAAGAGCAGTTTTAGCCTTTTCCCTTCTGTTCTAAGTAGCTTTTAGGAACATGAGAGTATTTGTGATATTCCTCAAATATAGCATAACAAAGTCAGATTTTTTTGGCCAAAGAAAGTTTAAGAAACATCCAACATAAGTCTTCCTAAAAGCCACTTTCTCACTCCATTATTAACATTTACAGTTACGCTATTTTGTGAAACAAATAGCACATCCCACCACCTAAATGGATGTGTTGCTTCTCATGAAGGCATAGACTTTTTTATTACTATTATATTTTCTTCAGCTGCTTTATGCATTCAGTGGATTGAGGAGGTTTTGTTCACCTTTGAAGCAGTTCTGTTGCCAAGCTGTCAATGCTAATCAGTTCTCATCTTGAATATGATGGAAGCTGTATTATCTTATTGCCTTCAGTGACTACTAGCCCCAGGCTGGAGCAGTGATATAAGACTGACTTAGTAGTTGCTTATCCATCTGCTTCCCAGCATCACTTTTTGCAATTACTTTAGGCATTCTGCTGATCTTCTAGGCAAGGACCAACTCTGAAGTATCATTGCTTGAAAAGTGACATGGTTAAAAATGCTGAACTATTCTGTCATTTGAACTTAACTTTTTGTTGCTTTCTGACTGAAATCCTTTAAAAGGAAGTATGAAGGACTATGAAATTACTAGAAGTAACTAAGGTGCAAAACTTTGAGCTAATTTAGACATTGAATCATAGAATCACGGAATGCCTAAGGTTTGAACAGATCTTTAGAGGTCATCTAGTCCAACCTCCCTGCACACACAGGGTCACCTAGAGCACATGGCACAGGACTGCGTCCAAGCAGAGACTGTTCTATTTTTTTTTCTATGCTGCTTTGGATCGCAGTTTTAGATCTTTCTCTCTCACATTTTTTGTCTCCTCAATTTGAAAACATATCGGTGTCCCACTTTCGGAATCCATCATGGAAAGTTCATCTGGGACATTTTCTAGGTTATAACATGAGCATTTCAGCATCCTACAGATGCAAACACAGCTTGAGCTGCAATTTCCACAGATTTGCATTTACAGTTAACAGCCAGGAACACTTACACATGCGGAGCTTCTGCTGGATATAAACACTTAGAAAATTCTCTCTCTGTATTTTTTAATAAGGAGAACCTCTCTCTTGTTTTTGCATAAAAAGCATTAGAATTTAACTCCTGGTGACTGTGAACGAATGAGTCAATACATCTGTTTTTGTACTACCTACAATCTTGCATCAGTACAGAACTTTGGAGGGGAAGTGAAGAAACTTCCATCTTTTGGCTTCCTTTGGATCCAGCCTTGATTAGTACTATGTGGAAACCAAGGCTATGTAGGAGTTATTGGATAGTAACTGCAATTAAGTAGGTCTTTTCCTAGCAGGTATCTGTGCTTGCAGTTAATTGGTACCCATACTGCAAGCCTCAGGTGAGAAAAGCAGAAGAGCAATTCCACTGTCCTCAGGGCCCAGGCACCCTGCAATTACAAAGTTCTCTTTTCCATCTGTTGCAGTTCTGATCCAAAACTACAGTTTATTCTCTGAGTAGCAGCTGGTCTGAAAAATTCAAAGGTGGGGACTTTTTGACTAAGTAAATTAGATTGCCTCTAGACCAAATCAACTCAGAGCTGAAAATAACTTTCTCAATCCTCCTCTAACGTGGACATTGTTTTAAAAATAAGTGTGTGGGGTTTTTTTTTTCAGAACTGTATTTCAGATAAATTTGTCTTATCCAGTAAGATGGTTTTAACATACATTATTTGATGCAAGGAAATTTCTACATTTATAGAAGTATGGAATTGTATATTATAGTACAATACAGATTGATTCTAGGAAATTTTAAAGTGTACTTAAGTGTAGCCTCTAAAACTAAAGCATAGTTTTGGCTGAAATTTTATTTATATAATTTAATTGTCCTTTTGCATAGAAAGGGAATAACTATCACGTGAAATCTAGTCATTTGTGGAAGAAAGAGGAAAAAGGAAACTGGTCATAAGGGAATATGACCCAATTTTACAGTTGGGGGCAAAGCAGAAATATTCTATGTTGTAGGAACTGCTAGGGAATGCAGAGAGAGTACAGGTCATTGACACTTCTGTTTTTGTATCTTGTTGCTAATAGCTTTCCTCGCAAAAATAATTATTTTGAGATGCAGTAAAATTACTTCCTGAGCATGGTTTTAAGAAAGAGAAATAGTATTGCACAAAAAACACCACTAGCAGCTCTGCTTTCCTCTGTTACTTCTGAATTTCTCAGGAAGAGATGTGAAAAGCCAGAGAAGACCTAGAATAGAGAGATAGCTCAGAAAAACAACAGTAGCATAAGAGTTTCTTTTATTCCACTTGAGCTGCTCAGGTACTATTACCCAAAGACTGGTCAAATGAATAAAGGAAAATAAAAAAAAAAATGGCTACAGCTCTAATACCAGGGAGGAAAGAAAGGAAAGAAAAGAAGAAAGGAAGAAAGGAAGAAGAGAAAAATAAGAAGAAATGGTGCAAGATTTTTCCCACTGGAGACCTGTCTACCACCTTCAGACCTGTCCCATTACTGAAATGTTGGGTACCTGATGAGGAAAGAAAGATAAAAGAGAACAGTAAAAGGAAAGAGTCTAATAGAACTAATGTGAGCTAGAAGTAGAAACTTGTAATTGGAAACAGAGTATAGAAGCTGACAGTTTGGAAGTCTCAATTGAAGTTTTTGGCTCAAGGTCTTCCTGAGAGATGCTACCAAGTAAGGAACAAGATTTACGACTGTAGGGGGAGAAAAAAATAAAAACACACTGAATACCCAGAGCTAGCAGGAATGTGGTAGTAAGGTAGCAATTATGCAAAGCAGTTCCCTCTGAAAGATTTCTAAGCTACTAGAGGGCACTGAATTTTACTCAGAGGTGAGTAGAGCTAGTAAAGATGATCAATGGCGTATTTTTACTTCTCCAGGGAAAGCTGCTTCACAGCCCTACAGATTTAAACTGGCCATTATGGTGATTCACACTGCAAGCCTATAGAAAGCAGAAAATTCTTGCAGCTAGTCCAAGCAGATTGGTGCTTATCTGGCCACTGCCTTACTCTGTGTCGGAGGCTTTGGAGAAGAAACCTAAGAAAACATATGCCACGTACGCAGAGGCATCCTCTGAATGTTTTCAGCTACAGTTTTATATTTGCTTGATTCTAACTGCCAGACTAAATGCATAGATGAATATCACCTGATCTTTCCCAGACACAAAGTCATGCCATGCCACGAGCTACTACTTTCTTTCTTGTGGTCCAGCCCAGTCACAGAGATGCATGTACACACAAAAACATACACGCACACACACAAATGCTTTGCCCAAGTCTGGCAATATTGTTTGTTTAACAGGCTATTTTTTTTTGTTCTCCCTCTAAAACAGCACAAATGGCCTTTTAATTGTTGAGAAATGTCTGAAACATAAGTGTGATATGACCAATACTGACTTTATTGACATGGTTGCTAAAAGAAGGCTGCCTCCCTAAGCCTATAGACACAGGCAGTCTCTGTGCAGATAAGAAGAGAACAGTGAGAAAGTCGAACGTGATACAGATCTTGCTCTTTCACATGCTAGTCTGTTAAACGTGGCTGTACAAGCAAAAGAAGAAAAATAGTTTTATGTTATGCCAAACAGCGCTTGAAGCTACAGGGACAAAGGAAGTTATTGCTAATTACTGACAATTATTCTTCTAATCAAAATGAAAGAGAAATGCAGGTCAGTACAAATGGTAGGCGGATGATTTTTTGCAGTAAAAGCAAAAGGAACGAGGCCGTTTGCGACACAAACCCTCCGAGCCTGGGGAGCTCTCAGAAGGGGATTCCATGTTCGTATCCAGCTTGGCGCAGGCCGGGTCCAGGCCGGCTGCCTCCCAGATAATTAACTTCTTGTCTAAGGGCCTGCTCCTGGGCCAGAGTTTCTCCAGAGAGAAGCTGAATGTGCTCTGTATCCATTAGTTACAATCCATCATCTCTCTGCCTTACATCCTGCCTAATAGGATATAAGAAATAAAGTCTCTGTACGCAGAAGCCAGTATGAAGACTGTCATACTAAACTGGTAATTAATGGACACGGATAGTGCTGGGAACAGTTGAGTGAACTTCTGCACATGGCCTCCTGCCTGCACACTTTCCATTTTCTCATGCAGCAGTTCCTCCAGGGTAAAGCGACACCAGTGATGTACGAATGCTACACTTCTCGGAGGATGCATTTTGCCCTGAATAAAAGCTAAATGGCATAAGAAATAAGTTTTGCAGCAAGAATAATTAGCAAGCAAAGTTTTGTTTTGTTTTTAATAATATGCAAATTCAGTTCCGCTTTGTTTAAAATGTGGTGGTCTATTCCAGAAACCAGATTTCCTGCATTTACAGTTTTCCTGGCAGGAAAGAGAAAGGAAAGGAGGAAACAAGCAGGAAACAGGAATTGGCCTAAGACTCAATACCCAGATATAATCATCATATCCCAAATTAGATACTATTTTTACAGATTGTTTTTGATTAGTACTGCCACCCTTTCTTCCACACAGAGATGGAACTTTCTAAATAGAAAAACTCAACATTTAGGAACATTTCCATGCTGACTCCTTACTTAAGGATTTCAAATAATAACTATATTAAAGGAAACGTTACTAACGACACAAACAGCTCTCAAAAATAAAAATCACAAAAAATAAAATCACCAAACCACTCCTTAATTTGTATTTCTCAGCCAATTTTAAACTCCAACACACAAATAGACATTTAAGCAATAGTGAAGAAACAATAGAAAAAGAAGTGGTATTTGATACTTTGTTTATTCTCATAACCTTATAACCTTATCATCAGCTGTGTTATTTAAAATACTGACACTTGTGTTTGTGACCAGCAAACACTGAAAAGGGGGAAATGGCATTGAAAGGGAAAATATTTCCCATCCAAAATTATTACTGCATATGGCCCAAAACCACCATGAGAAAATCTGCCTCGGAAGCTGGTAGCCTCTCTCAAACAAAACGTCTGATGTCTTAAGATGTAGCAATGCCCATATAATTATACAAATGCTTTCTCAACTCAAGAGCAGTAGAGTTACATTTTAGTAACATTAAATAACAACCATTCCATCTTTAGCACTCATTGAATCTAGGCATAATAGGAACTCTAATTAAAGTCTCAGTGGGGGAGTAATGCAAACTTCAATGACACATAACTGTGTTATAACGCAGTCATTTGCTTAATTCAGTGATATGTAAAATAGTTTGAAGAATGGAGAGCAATACAATTACTGACCTTTAATATATAGGCAATAGATTAAGCTGAAGACATTATTACGCTACTGACAAATTGTTAGAGTTTTTTGGCTTGACTTGTTTATGCAGTGTATATTCTGTATTTATCAGGTTTTGAATATTCATATATATAAAAAAGTAAGATTTTCAAACCTCTCCCATTTGCACAGGTGCAGATACATAACTGCACTTTTGAAGTCACAGTCAATAGCAATAAAGGTTAAATTTGGGAAGGCACACCCTGGTACTCCAGTACGTGAGTATCAGTCACTACTAAAACTGTTTTAAGATTCATTCTAAGTCTTATTAGTCTATTCAATAAAACTGGAAAATCAATGATAGCAAGCAAGCTTTTCTGATGTTTGCCTCTCCATCAAAAAAAAAGTCATTGAAAATTCACATATTACAGAATGACTAAAATAGTAGCCTTAGCTGGGCTGAGCCAGAATTGTACTTTTCAAACTAATGACTGCCCCTGTTACAGTTTAATGAGTACTTATATGCGAGTAAGTTGTGTTCCATACACCAATGGCAGAAACAGCTATTGCAACTTTGGCTTGTAATGGGAGGCGCCTGCCCCAGGATGCCCATTGCCAGAGAGCTTAGATCCTCATCCCAGGATGCTGGAAGACGAGGTCACCACAGGCATATTAAGAACTTTTTGTTTTTAATATGCCTTATATATTTTCAAGCATCTTTACATGTCATTGGAGTACACCCGTTATAACTTTTTAAAAGGGCTCTTGGGCCGCACGTGTTTTGTGTTTCATGCTGGGAATTTTATAGAAGGGAAAATGAAAAAGAAAATGAAATATAGAATGAATCTTCTAGCCATTAAATTGTTATTTTCTATGCACGTGACTGCCTGCAGCAATATGTGTTGGTCATTCACCTGAAAGACTTTTGGATCATCCACAATTTGGACAATTACTGATATTCAGTAAGCACCACACATCCTGTGATATGTGCTACTGCTCACAGCAAGGGACTGTGGCTGGGACTGGTCCCTTGGGAGGCACAGGCTTACTAATTTCAATGAGACACACCAACAAGCCTAATAATAAAAGAATAGGAAATGTAGATAGGCTAGGCTAAGATAGGAGATACAGAATCCAAGTAATTTGTCTTGAAATATCTATTAAGTTTAATGTTTTGTATAAATGGCCACTCTCAGCAAGATTAACTTGACTAAACTAGCTCATTTAAATATTTCAGGTCTGCAATTTAGGGTTTAATAAATGAAACAAAAAACACTGGTTTCACCTACTGTCTTCTTCTAATGAAGAACTGTGATGGAAAATAGTGAGCTGTCAGCATGTATTTTTCCAGCTACAGATCTATGCATGTATCCACACATTTATTATCTCAGGTTTTGTTTCAAAGTCTTTACAATATGACGTCTTTACAGTGATGATATATTTTTGAAGTACTTGTAGATATTTAACTGTCCAATCCTTTAGTTACTTATATTACTTCCTGACAAGCAGGCCTCAGTGAAATGTATTGGTGATAGTTATTTGTATATATACACTTTTGTATAGGCAAGTTGCGTTAGCAATGACTGAACTTTCCCTTTTTCAATACCCTGACAGTTTTGAGTGGAATGTGAATGCTCAAGGCTAATGCTAACTTTTTTAAAAAACTTTTTTTTATCGTAAATCACTTTTTTGGGTTTCACGTCATATAAAGACACTACAACCTATCCACTATTGTTATTTAAAGTTTTCCCCTCTCCAGTGAGAAAAAATTTAATAATGTAATCAGAGAAAAGGTCTTGTATCATGAGACTCAAGGGTCTACTCCCTATTTATACACTTGACCCAGTAATTTTGCAAATAGCTCACAAAAAGATGTGTCACAGAGCATTTACAATACACAAAAGAAAATATGCGAAATAAAAAAAAATATTTCAGATATAGGAAATTAAAATCATAGTTCATTCAGTTACAAGTATATAACTGAGAAATAACTTTACTTAGGTCCTTAAGATACTGATTAACTACTACCTAACCCTTCAGTGACCAGAATTTCTAGAAGACCTGAATGTACTCACTGCCTGAATGTGCCATTTTGAGCAGCAGGCTTCTCCTTCTTCACCTTATTGAATGAATTAACTGGTGACTCTGTTTGGCACATTACCTAAAACTATACCTATCAAATCAGACTTTTTCTTAGGAAAAAAAATAAATCATAACCCAAAAGGGAATGAAAAGGGCAAGACAGATAAGTTTGTGGTGCTATAGTTTGAATCAGCTGCTACTCAGGAACCTTTCCCAGACCTACAGAACCTAACTCCATCCAACTCCTTAAGAAAGCATCCGCTTTATGAGTATATGGAAAATTTCTTTCCTTTCTGCTCAAACCAACACCCTAATCTTGATATTAAATGTACAAAATATTTTTTGGATCAAAGGGAGCCCATTTCTTTTCTGCCCAGTAGATAGAGTTTCTCAAAGATCCATGTGTTGCTTATTCCAAGCCCAGATTACCCAGCAGCCAGACAGTTGCAGTGTTTTAATGATAACAATAAAAAACATGGGTTCAAATCTCCTCAAACAAAATGAGCTACGAACCTTAGCACCCCTCCTCTATATCCTTCCCTCACCTCAGAAAAAGCCAGATAAAAGGCAACCCTCTGGGTTCAATAGCATCTTGTGAGAAAGGTTTGGCTCCAGTAACTAACTCCAAGATAATTTTATGGCTGTGAATCTGGAGGGCACAAAAGCACTGCTTTGCATTATAAAGAGCGCATCAGAGAAGGCAAGATTTAAACACACCCTTCACAGGATTCCCTACTGCTTCCTACAGCTTCCCTGATTTTCTATTTAATTCTAGAGCACCCTGCAAAATTTTTTTGTATGTAACAAGGAGGTGAGTGTAGAAAGACAAACTCCTCTATATGGGAGGATTAAATCTTTGGTGATCTGAATTACCCTCAGAAGAACATGTTTTTCTTCACTGCCTACAGTAGCAGCCTATATATAAGGCCAAGAGTTTTCTATTTTACATGCCTCATTTAAACATCTAAAATTAAACGTGTGTGGATTTGGGTCTGCAAGATTTATGTTTGCCTTCTTTCAGTCCATAACTTTCACAAAAAGTTAGTCAAGTCATCGATGCCAGAGCTCTAGCTTTCATCAGCCTTAGCCAAACTTTCAAAAGAAGTATTTAGTAGGACTAGCAATTATAACCCTTTCCTGAGAGTGATTCCAGCCTGTTATCACAAATACAGTATTAGGATTAAACCATTAATGACCGTAAAGCCTACTAACCATGAATAATTCAACCAGCTGTAATGGGCACAATAAATCTACTTTTAAAACAATAAATTAAAATAATTTAAGTGATCATTTAAAATAACTTAAAATAATGCACTTTTTCAAGTGATACAATTACATAAGATACACGATTTTGTTCTCTTGTTCAAAACCATGACGTAAGATAGTCAGCAGAAATACAGGCTTGTATGGAACTGGCTGGCATTATCCTGTAATGGACAGGCAAGTTTCAGCCCATTTCCATGTACAAATCAAAGGGGACAAAACAGGAGAAGAAGAAGAAGAAAACAAAACCAACCAAAATGCATCTACACATTCTCACAGTCAATGATTGAGAGGACACTTGCTGTTGCACAGAAGCCACAATATGATTTTATCCCACAGTGTGGTCTGGGCAGGAGGCTACACTTTAAAGATCATCTGACTCAAAGTAAAACAAATATATTCCTCAAAACCATTCCCCTCCAAGTCAAGCTTTACAGACATATGTATGCCCACTGTAAAGAGCAAAAGGGACAATGCTGCAGTGACCATGAGCTGGTGCAGTTCAGGATCCGACGAGGAGGAGGCAGGGCTGTAAGCAGCCTTGCAACAATGGATTTCAGGAGGGCCAACTTTAGCCTCTTCAGAAACCTCCTCAAAAGAATCCCATGGGCTAGAGCCCTAGAAGGAAGGGGGGCCCAAGAGAGCTGGCTAGTGTTCAAGCGTCACTTCCTCTGCGCCCAGCAGCAGTGCATCCCTGTGCGTAGGAAGTCAGGCAGAGGGGGCAAGAGGCCTGCGTGGATGAGCAAGGAGCTGGTGGCAATGCTCAAGCAGAAGAAGGGGGTATACAGATTGTGGAAGAAAGGGCAGGCTCCCTGGGAAAAATACAGGAGCGTAGTCAGGGAGTGCAGAAATGCAACTAGGAAAGCTAAGGCGCAGCTGGAACGCAGCCTGGCAAGGGATGTTAAAAATAACAAGAAGAACTTCTACAAATATATTATCAGTAAAAGGAAGATCAGGGGGAATGTGGGTCCTCTAGTGAATGGGATGGGCACTCTGGTTACGAATAACACAGAAAAACCAGAGCTGCTGAATGCCTGCTTTGCTTTGGTGTTTACCAAGGGCAGCCCTGTAGAGTCCCAGGCCCTAGGGACAAGAGAAGAAGCCAGGAGAAAGGAAGACTTGCCCAGGGTAGAGGAAGATTGGGTCAGAGAGCACCTAAGGCACCTCGATACCAACAAATCCATGGG